>NW_019167937.1:24615876-24919381 GCF_002303985.1 Durio zibethinus | reverse complement strand
TTATCCATTAATGCAAAATTTTATTTTAATTCATTATTACAGATCATAACATCTCATCCAAAAATAAAATTTCTCCTTCAATCTTTAAAAACTCAAATCTTTACTTTCAGCCTTCAAACTCCATTCAATAATCATCAATAAATCTTAAGAACATGAAATAAACAAAGTCCAGTAATTTACCCAAATAGATCATCAAGATTAATGAAGGATTTCATGATTTTTCTTGGTTTTTCTCTCAAAATTTCAACTCCAAATAATAGCAATCAACTTGATATTTCTTTTCAAATAAAAAGAGGGCATGTACTCACCTTTAAGGGATTAACTTGATTGTAGCCTCTGATTGTGAATCTCCAACTTGATTTTTCATATTCTCTAGCCCTAAGAAAGATGAGGAAGAATAACTCTATTTCTTTTCTATTTCACGATAGTTAGGTTTTCTTTCATCTAATACTTCAACTCTTTTTCTTTTACTAAATAATATCTTAATAAACTGATGGGCTTTAATATTAATCTAGTCCAATTATTATTTGGGCTGAGGTATTACACTTGAGCTTGCTATGGATAGTGTTGTTAGTGGCCAACCAGTACAATAAATCCAGAAACCAAGGTGCACTCTTCTTCAAGTACTTTAATTTTTTTTTTTATTTTACTCTTGAAAGTTTGACTCAAGGGATTACCCACTAAAAGTCATTATTTCCCATTTGCTGATAGTGTTGGATGCAGCATGAATTGGAACCGACAAAAGCGTTCGTAGTCCGCAACAATTTTTTTCAGCCATCTGAAGAACATAATATGTGAGTGTACGTTTGTTCTGGGATGTGGCATTTCATTTTAGTGCAAATAGATAATATTGGAGTGTAACTTATTTCTTGTCATAAATGTTCCATGAACCAACTGGGTCCTTGAATTGGATTTCTGGAAGCACATTGGACATGGGAAGATTTAACATGTAATTTTGATCTGGCATTTAATTTTGTATGTATGAATTGTTTAACATATGGATAAAAAGCTGTTTCACAATCTGCTTTTTTAATGATTTCTAGGGACTTGAGCTTGCTATAGATAGTGTTGTTAGTGGCCAACCAGTATAATAAATCCAGAAGCCATGGTGCACTCTTCCTTGAGTACTTTGATTTGTTTTTATTTTACTCTTAGAAAGTTTGACTCAAGGGATTTCCCACTAAAAGTCATTATTTCCCATTTGCTAATAGTGTTCAATGCAACGTGAAGTGGAGCCGACAAAAGCGTTCGTAGTCTGCAACAATTTTTTTCAGCCATCTGAAGAACATAATATGTGAGTGTACATTTGTTCTGAGAAATGGCATTTCATTTTAGTGCAAATAGATAATATTGGAATGTAACTTATTTCTTGTCATAAATGTTCCATGAACCAACTGGGTCCTTAATTTGGATTCCTGGAAGCACATCAGACATGGGAAAATTTAACATGTAATTTTGATCTGGCATTTAATTTTGTATGTATGAATTGTTTTACATATGGATTAAAAGCTGTTACAAAAGCTTACCGGTTACTGTGTCGGACTTATCATTGTTGGCATGCAAAAATCACTTGTAATTAATTAGTTGGCGTCTCACTTGTAATTCTGAGAGACATTGAAAGAAGTGGTTCAAGAATATATAACATTAACCAACAGTCTGAAACTTCAAACAATTTTGTTTGCAAAAAAAGCCCTTTGTCATAGCAGATAACATAGTATTTGTAATCTTTTTCTTTTGGTGCAAAAATTAACCGGTGCATAAGATAGTTTTGACAATTAGTCAGTATTCTGTGCATGGTGCTCTGACACTGATAATTCTTAAATCTTTCTTCACATCCTTTTTCATCCCACCATGGCCCTGAATTTTGCCAATGCTGTATCTTCATTGTTACAAGTTTCATACCATGCAAATAATGCAACATAAAGGTGTAAACACATCCAAGAATGTCAACATGTTGACATACGGTAGCTCAGGCTTTGTGAATTTTCATTTATGATAAGTCTCTAAAATATTAAAAAGCTAATCCTACAGTTTATATGTCTCTGGTGATATTTATGTATCTTCTTGCAACTACATGCTTAGCATTTGCATCAGGAATGCCACAAATTTTGAATGAGTAATTTGGTTGTTGTAGTTTTTAACTAGAGTTGATTTACATATTTTGTTTGGTACATAGTAATGTTGCATATTTCACAATATGGAAGTGTGCTCTGGCTACCATATATATTACTACTGTTAATCTGTCACAACGGATATATTTGAGATTGATTATGTCTTGTTTGTTACATTACATCATAAGTGTCTTGTAATGTTCATTGAATGATTGATGGGGGCCTATCACACTCTTAGACAAAACTCGAACCAAAAAGGCATTTATCCCCTACTAATTAAGTTGATTCCTTCTGGTTCATTGGTTCATTCCATGATTTGCTTGCTTGTTTGCATCATGTTTTTGGGATGAGCTGGAATACGTTAAATTTCAGGATTATCAAAGATTTAGGCTTCATATTTTCTGAACAGTTCAATTTCTCACACTAGGCTTTTACTTCAGAAAGAAAAAGGAAATCTGTTTGCTTGCCTGTTGTGATTTGATTTAATTTTATTTTTAACCTTTGAAGTTCTAATGAAATCTTGTATAAACAATAATTGACAGGTTGAAAGGAGAAAAAATGAACAGAAATGTTCAAAGTAGATAAGGAATGTGTGGCTGAACCTAGATGGACTGCCTACTAATTACACCAGAGATTGATATGGCAGCTTAAGCTATCTGTGGACCTAAGATAGCTTAAGGTCACATGACCAGGAGCAATGCGCTCTTTCAAGAACACGGAGCTTTAGATGTTGGGGAGGCTTGTGGGAGATGGTGGTCCTTTTTCATCTCCTTTAATTTCTTGTAGTATCTGGGCTCAGCCAACCAAGATTATGTCACTATTCACTGCCGTTGGCTTTTCATTGGCCCAGCTCTCCAAGGACCGCTCAATGGGCTTGAAAGCTACAGCGTTTCGCTATTGGTCCCCTGCTTGAAAACTGCATCTGCTGAACAGTCATGTTGATTGATTTTCTGGTACTGTAGCACTTTTAATTATTGTTTACTTTCCGTGATCTATGCCATTGATGAAAGCCAGCTTATTGGACGGTTGAGGTGACGCTTGATGACATTTTGGTCTTGCAAATATACAGTAGATGACAGTGATAATTTTGAAAGATTTTAAGCTTTAGTATCATATATTATCCTGTCATTTGGAATACCAGCTTGATGGCATTTGGATCTTCTTTATGCTGCTGTGTCACCTACAAATCTTAGCAGTTGTAAATGTTCCTACTTTTGGGAAACAGATGTAAAAGAGTTTGGTCCAATTATAAAGTGCCATTATTCCTGTTCCATATTTTGTGGTATCTTCTGGGGCTAAGGCTATCAGGACAACCGCCTCACATGGTCGGCAAGAAACTAAGAGTTCATCTGGGTTCATGTAGTTAGGTCTTAGGTACTCCCCTCCTTCCCTTAAGAGATAGCAGAAGAGGGAGTGGTGTCCGACGATTGAGTGAAAAGCTAGTTTTTTTTAATGCATTAGAGATTAAGTCTTACAATAAATGAAGAGATTGTAAGTATTAAGATTTTAAATTTAAAAACTGTTGGTTGTTATTTTTTAAAAATAATTATATGAATTAATTAAATTTTTATTAGATTTGACTTGTCCACCCTTGTATTCTGTCAGAATTCAAGTTTTTCCTCGTGTCTTTTGTAGATGTGTCAGGCTGCCATGTTCTTTCATTCTCGTCAGCTGTGAAGCTTTGTCAGAGCTGACATACATTTTGAGAGAAATATAAGAATACCGTGGATGGAATTCAAATTAATGAAACAGCAGTTGAGTCAATGGTGAAGAAGAGAAGATACAAAAACAAAAACCTGATTTGCTACATATTATCATGCCTATACAAATGACTGTTAAAAAAATACCAATAATGAACTAAAGCACAAGATTGGAGCTGGCAACTAAGAAGGTGAACTAATCAGAGGTTCCGATGATCTAGAAAAACTAGAGCAATGAACCACAGCTTTCGGGTTGCTTGCTATTCCTTTACCGAGAAGATTTTGTTTTTCATAATCCTCATTCTCGTGCCTGATCTCCTTCAACATTGCTGTTACATCTCTCATAGTGGGACGTTCCTCTGGACATGGATTGACACATAGGAGAGCCACTCCAAGAACTTGAAACATCTCTTGGATTTGTGTACCTGATCTTATGAGGAGCAGCTGGTCAAGAATGGTTGTGAAGTCTTTTTTCCTTTCACGAAGTTCTGAGTTAATCCAAGTGATGATGTGGACGCCATCTGGAATACTGTTATCAGTCGGTTCCTTTCCTGTTAAAACTTCTAGGAGCACCACGCCAAAGCTGTACACATCGCTCTTCTCTGTAATCCTCATGCTGTATCCATACTCTGCAAATTGTCATATTGTCGGGAATGGTTTAGCTATGTACAGCAATAGAGCATGGAACTGGGTACATGTCCCCTAAACTTTTCGAAATCTGGAAGCTTGTTGAAGCTGAAAAACATGTTAGAAGGCAAATGCCCGAAAGACATGACTTTTGGCTTACCCCGTTAACTATCTTTTGAACAATATCTCAACCAAAAAAAAATTTGTATCTTCTTAAAAACAAATGAATTATTCTTTCTAATTAATAAAGGTTGCCAAGAAATTTGAAAAAAATGTAGGTTAATAGAAAGAAATCTTGGGAGATATGCCGTATAATTGTTGAACAGCCTGAAATATTTGTACTCACCAGGAGCAATGTATCCATAAGAACCTGCAACTATGCTGGAAGCTCTCGGACTCTCTGAAGCATCAACCAGCTTTGCCAGACCAAAGTCTGCCAGGAAAGCTTCAAACTGTGGTCCTACCAAGATGTTGTTGGCTTTGATATCACGATGAACTATTGGTGGAATGCAATCATGATGAAGATAAGCTAATCCTTGAGCTGCTCCCAGTATGATCTTATATCTTGCATCCCAGTCCAAGAATACCCTCTTCTTATGCAGCAATCCCGCCAAACTTCCATTGCTGATGTAATCAAACATGAGTAATCTAGTTTTTCCATTATCACAACTTCCCAGTAGCCTCACTATATTTTTATGCCTTATAGAGCCAAGAGTCTGAACTTCTGCAGAAAACAAATCCCTTTCTGGAAACTCACCGTTTTTTATCGGCCATAGCTTCTTCACTGCAACAACCTGTTTTGTAGGTGTCTCAACACGATAAACCATACCAGAACAACCCTTTCCGATGATGTTCGAATCAGACAGACTTGTCAAAATATCATTCACAGAAAAGTTAAGCTTTTGGAATGGGGTAAAATGCCAGTCCAAAAAATCATCCTCATTATTGGCTCCATGAACTTTGATAAATAAAAACACAGCAACAATGACTACTACAATAGTTACAGCTACACTGAAAAGAGTGCGCATTATAAGATTACTGGTTGATTTTTTGCCATGGGGACTTCCACTCAAGGGGCACTCGTTTCTGTTAATGCAGAGCCCTTCATTGCCAGAAAATGCAGTGGTGGGGAGATCATGGAACAACTTAGTATCTGGAAGGATACCTGAAAAATTATTGTACGAGACATTCAAAGAAACAAGATTGTCAAGACCTCCTAGTACCCTCAGGCTCCCAGTTAGCTTGTTGTGAGAGAGATCTAAGTTGGCCAGTTTTGAGAGATTTGAAAAGCTTTCTGGAATAGGTCCCGTTAAAGCATTCCAACTCAAGTTCAAGAGTATATCAAGTCCTTGCAAGCGACCAATCTCTTCTGGGATAGAACCAGCAATTTTGTTTCTGCTTATGTCCAACAACTGCAAATCCTTACAGTTTCCTAACGACTTAGGGATCAAACCTGTTATGTAGTTTCCACTGATTACCATTTTGTTTAACGATGTGAGCTTGCCCAAGTTCTGAGGAATGGTGCCTCCTATATTGTTCATTGACAGGTCCAGGACGTTAAGACCAGCAAGAAATTCAAAAGACGCTGGAATTATACCTTGGAGCTTATTTCCACGCAAATCTACCATTTCTAAATGAGTGCAGTTGCCAATATCAGGAGGAATTTCTCCAGTAAATTGATTTTCCGACAACTCAAGAAAGCTCAAACTATGTAAGAGCCCAATTCCTGATGGAATATGACCACTGAAGTTGTTTGATCCCACCCTTAAACGGGTTAAGCTGGTGCAATTACCCAGACTTTGAGGAATTTCACCTGATAGTCTGTTTGATAACAACAACAATTGGCTCAAGTTCTTCAAATTGAACAGAGAACTTGGAACTGAACCAGTAAGGAAGTTATGTGAAAGATCCAAATGTTGAAGTTTCTCACAGTTGGCCAGATCAGTTGGTATACTTCCATGAAGCTGATTCTGCCAGGCAAAGAACTGAGAAAGTTCCTTTAGTTGTCCAATGGCAGTTGGAATCTCGCCTGAAAATCTGTTGTTATCTAATTCAAGTTGCTTTAGGCTGGAAAAGTTGCCAATAAAAGGAGGTATGCTACCAGAAATGTTGTTTCCAGACAAAAGAAGCTCCTCCAACGCAACTAAATTAGCAAGAGATGAAGGAACGTCACCACTTAGATAATTCAATGAGAAATCAATAATAACCAAACCTGAACAGTTCCCCAGTGATTTTGGAATTCTCCCGCTTAGCTGGTTCTGCCACAGTAACACTCTCTTGAGATTTTTCAGTGAACCCAGTTCTTCAGGAATCTCACCAGAAAGTTGGTTTCCGTAAAGAAACAAGTCCTCTAAGGCTGAAGAATTACCAATTTCCGGTGGGATGCGACCATTAAGATTGCTTGTATAGATTGAAAGAGTTTTGAGATTCTTCAGCTCCCCTAAACTACTTGGAAGTTGCCCTGAAATACCAGTATCCGCAAGACCAAGAAAAGCTAGTTGTTTGCAATTTGATATCTGCATTGGGATTTCACCCCGAATACCTGAGTTCCCACCTGCCCGGAATATCTCCAGAGCCACCAATTGTCCAATTTCTGAAGGAATCTTTCCAGAAAGATGGTTATCAAACAGTTCAAGCAGGTGAAGCTTTGAACAGTTTCCAATTTCCCTTGGAATTCCACCATGTAAAAAATTTGTATTCAGAGACAATGACTGCAAGTCAGCTAACTTTCCAATCTCAGCTGGGATATTCCCTGTGAAAGCATTAAAACTAAGGTTCAGGGTGACCAGTGATGACAAGTTTCCTATTGAAGGCGGGATTTCTCCAGTGAGGTTCCCACGTGAAAGGACAAGGGCAGTAAGATGCTGGAAAGAGATGATCTGGGTGGGAAAACTGGTCTGGAGATTGGTGTTGGATATTGTTATTTCACTAACGAATCCTCCATCACTACATTTTATGTAATCCCATCTGCATGGATTTTGGTCGGATGGATCCCATGAAGAGAAGAAAGCAGCAGAGGAAGAATTGAATGTCGAAAGCCATGAAAGTAAAGAGAGGCCTTCCTGGTTCAAGGCAAAGATGGCTGGAAGCAAAGAGATGTTGAGAAACAAGAGAGTAATAGTGACTGCAATGCTTGACATGATGAGGTTAGATTAGTATTCTACTACTGTTCTATCTCGTCTAGTTATAGATTGCAAAGTCGGTTTCTAATTTTCTTTTGTGCCTTCCTCTTATCATGAAGATTGGGATCTTGAATTGAAATGCCCCCACTTCTATCCATAATTACTGAAAACAATGTGACATCTTTACTTTAACATTAAAAATCCTTTACACGATTTCATAAAAAATATATATACATCACATGCATTTGTTGTTTTGAAGTGACAGAGATAGGAAAGAGGGACAGATCAGTTTATGGTTTCTAATGCAAAGATGCACCAAGACAATATGGATATAAGCAACTTAGATTATAGTAGTTTTTTCATCCCTATATGATTGGGGTTATAAAAGCTTTTTGCCTATTATTAGGCTACTTTACTGTTGTTGGCCATTCTCTCCTGTACTTATGTACATGGAACTTCTAAATTCGGATTTGTTTTCATAGTCAACTTTATATGTTGAAAATTGGAAAGCAACAGGCTACGCTGAAGTAGTGTACGGTAGTCCTGAACCAGCATGAGGCTTGCGCAAATGAAAACTATGCAAGTTTATGTTTGGATTTTGTTTTTGGCTAAGATTAAGTAATTTTTTGGTAATACACCATTAAGATTATTTCTAAAGTCTAATTTTCTCCATGAACGATCAAGCACACTCTCCCACATTAATTTAATGCATTTAAAATTTTACTTTTAAAGTACTCCCATACAAAAATTGAACCTCGATGCATAAAAGAAAGAGTTCAATCTTTTACCGGCAGGACTAACCATTGACAATGCTTAAACTCGAATTCAACATCTCAATCTTTTTATCCAAAAAGAGAAAACATCCAATTATGGCAGTAGCATCCAGGACATATATATGATTTTACAAACATAGCATAAAAATATTTGAAGATAATATACTGGACATGAAAAAGATGAGGAAGTTTGTATTTCTAGTACTTATGGCCAAGACAGATATGTAGTTAGTAGAAGAAGAGACTAGCAACAATTTCTCAATGAACTAGAAATTGACTTTGTTAGAAATTCAGAATTAATTGCTGGAAATCCTTTTTCGTTACCGGTATTTTGTATTGTAAATGTTTCTTTCAGTACTACTGAGCGTATATGTATATGTCTGTGACAAAGTGTGATTGATAGTTACTTGTAATTTTCCGAACACTCTCAAACAAAGATTGCTCATCTTTTTTGAGTTAAGTTGCATGACAATCCTGGAGGTGTGTGAAAATGACAAAACAACACCAAAAACAAAAGAAAGAAAGAAAAAGGTGGACACCACAACTTTTTTGCACTCATTTGAGAAATGGTTAAGGCTTCAAAATCAGTTTATTTTGCATTTTATATATATATAAAAAATGAAGTTCTTAGCAACAAAGTAAGCCAATGATCTTGTGAAAGGATTAGACATTGGACATACCCCATTTCCTTTGTCCATGCGTGAACCTTCCCACAAAGGGCAAAACCACTACAATATGATGCCAAAATTTGGCCATTTTGTAAAATCCTATTGCCGTTTTGCCTCTATAATTATATTCTACTTGAAAAAAAAAAATTCTGAAACTTTTTGCATTGACAACCTGTACTGAATTTTTTCATAACTTTTTCATGACTCAATCACAAGCCCCTGTCTCTCTTCTTCTTTTTAGTTCACCAATTCCTTTTGAAGGTTTATGAAAGTCTATAACTTAAGAACTTCATTGTACTTGAAGAAAAAATGATGGCAAATGCTTGCAAAAAAAAAAAGAAAACTTAAAGTTGATGTTTGGTTGGGACATGCAATCAGATAATTAATTTGGCACTATTTATTTGAATTGATCTTATATTCCTAAGCTCAGTTTCAGGGTTCATCAACCTGTCATTCACAAGTTATCAACTTGTTACAATTTGAATACGTTATAAACTTTCACAATAATTACGATTATGTTTTTATATATTCTATTGAATTCGTTTTAGAAAATTCCTTTCTAATTCGATCTAAAAATAAAAAGTTGTGCTCTTATTTTTGTGTTTAGTCGTCTCACTGGACATTTAAAAAAAAATTATATTCTATGCTCTTATCATTTAAAGTATATGTATTTTAGCATACAATTGGTTAATTTGATGCCATTTGATTATATTTATTTAATAATACTAATTAATATCATTATCAGTTATATATTCAAAATAATATGCATTAATGTAATATCATTTATAAATCCATTTAATTTAGATTCTAAAAATATTAAATTATTAAATAATAACTATTCAACTAATAAATCTTAATAAATTATACAATTATTAAAATACACTAAATATAATATAAAATAATATTATTTAATATAACATATTTAATTATATTAAGTAATAATACTTATTCATATTATTAATTAATAACATATTAAATTTATTTTAGATGGTATTGTTTAATTATTAAATAACGTTATACAATTTTGAATTAAATAATATTATCATATAAAAATATTATATTTTCATTTAATTTTGTTCAATATTTTTATATCGTCTCAAACTTTTTTTTATATTCAAATAAAATTATATGTTAATTTTGAAACATAATTAAAATGTTTTCTTGGTAAAAAATTAAATATTTTTAATTTATTATTATTTGATATTAAATTAATACTTTTTATATATAAATTAATTAATTCATTGATTATTTTGATTATAAAATATATAATATATGATTAATATGTATGACTATTCACTTATAAATGATATCATAAACATGTTTTCTAAAACAATTAAATCAAGAAATTCTTAACTAGATCCAAGAATTTTTAAATATTTATTTTCTGAAAAAAAAAAGTTGCCAAACATGTTTCTTATTTTTATTTTCAGAAAACTAAAAAAAAAAATTAGAAAAAAAAAAAAAAAACAAACGCCTCTGAGTGGTGCAAAAGAGCTGTTTGGAGTATTTGATAGAAACATGGTGAACGTGACTAAAAGAATGAAAAAAAATACTTTAGATGGTTTCAAATTAACTAGAATCAAGATAATGCAACTTAGAGGGTTTATTTTTAAATTTTTTTATTTTTAATAAGAGAACGAGGTGGGGAAAGATCAAAAGTAGATATAATAATATAATAATATAATACGAATATAATATAAAAATAAAATATTAAGATAATATGATTTAAAGTTTTAATAATATATAAGTTTAATAAAATAAAAAAATATATTTTATATTTTGATGTTTATATAAATTATAATATATAATTTTTACGTAAAATATTACACGAATATATAACTTTTAATATTTTATATAATCGAATATATAAATCATTAAATTTAATTGAAAGAACATTAACTAATTATAAGTAATTTATATAGTACACTAATTTTGGTCTGTCAATTTCATTTATATTGATCGCTATAAAGCATTTTCTGAAGGTTGGAGAAAATTTTTCGTGATAATCAACTCAACACAAATAACTATTGTACTTTCGAGTTGGTTGAGCAAGAAAAATTCGAAGTTCTCATCCATCGAACCTATCAATAGACCGAAGAATATAAGCTTTCTGTTGTCTTAGAACTAGCATCTTATCCATAATATAAATCTTGCTGATGTATGATCACATTACTTCAACTTAGGACTGCCATGTAGCGATTCAAATTTTTTTTTCATGATTTTTATTTTTGTTCAGATTTTTTAATTTTTTGGATTTAAAAAAAATTATAAATATATTTTATAAATTTTATAATTTTTTTTGCAATTTGGATTTCTCTTTTTTTTTTTTAATTTTATAAATATTTTTGTATTTTCGATTTCTTTTTTTTTTCTTACTTTTTAATATTTAATTAATTTCATTAAAAATTACAAATAAATAAATAAATAAAATTTTAAAAGATTCTATTTTTTTGTGGTACCCTTTATACCAAACTTTTATTTTTTCTATTTTACCCTTCTTTACTTTACCTTTTTTTTAATTATTAAATTTTTTAAATTTTAATTTTTTTGTGAGACTCACTTGACGCGAAGAGTGTGTCGCATATTTATTTTTTCTTTCATTTTAATTTTCTTTTTTTTTAATTTTTTATATATTTTTTAGATTTTAATTTTTTGTAAACATACTTTTTCTTTTTCTTTTTTAATATTTAACTATTTTTTTTCAAAAACACCAAACATTAAATATTTTTAAATAATTTAATTTTTATATGTGAGACCTATTTATGCCAAACTTTCTTTTTTTGCTTTTATTGTTTACCCTCTTTTACTTTTCATTTTTTCTTTTTAAAAAAATTTAATAAAATTTTTTGAGATTTTATATTTTTTGTGAGATCCTTTTGTTGACCCGAATTTGCCACGTGTTTGTTTGTTTATTTTTTCTTATAATTTTTTTACATATCTTACAAATATTTTTTAGATTTAGATTTTTTTTTTTGTAAAACCTACTTGATATTAAGGGTATGCACATGTAAAGCATTAGATTCGTTCTTTTTATTTTTTTTCTAATCTTTTTTATAGTTACTTTTATGTATTTTTTTTATATTTAATAAATATTTTTAAATTATTTTTTTTCATATAGACCAATTTGATATTATTATTAAATATATATTTTTATTGTTTTTGCTTTTTTTAATTTAATAATTTTAAGAAAAAAAGATATTATTGGAGATGTCGACACATCCATATTTGATTTTTTCAGTTTTTTTAATTTTTAGTTTCTTTTAAATCCAAGATATAAATATTTTTAAAAAATTATTTTTACTAATATCACGTGTCAACTTAAATGTTTTTCTTTTTTAATTTTTATACTTTTCGTCTCTTTTCCTTTTTTTTTTTTAGTTTTTTCATCCTTTTTTTTTAATAAATTAAATCATTCTTTTAAAAAACTCAACGACTTATTTTGTTTTTTTGCCTTTCACTTTTTTTTTTTAATTAGATTTGTATGAAATGAAATTTATAAATAAAATTTTCAAGATAAATGTTAATATAGGTATATATGACAAAACAACACTGTATTAGATGGTTTAGATTCGTTTGGATCCTATTGGTGCATTTTTTAATTTGAGATTTTATCAATTTTTTTTTTCAAAAATCAAGGTCAAATCAGATACGAGTGTAAGAAGTTTTGTCTTGTTAGGTATATATAAATATATGTTTTATTATTTATTTAATTTTATATTTAATATGTATTATATTAATAAAATTATTATTTAGTATTTTAATTTAAATAATCTATGTGACATCCCAATTCCGGTTTCTTTTCTTTTTTTTTTTTACCATTTCTTTTATTTTGCTTTTAGGTTTTGATTTTCTTAATTAGATAAATTTTATAAAAAAAAAATCAATAGAGGTAAAATGACAAAACAATTGGTATATGATGTACTTCAATTTACCTCGATCCAATATGTGCATTGTTTTAAAAAAATTTAAGATTAGGTTGAGATTTTTCTTTTTTAATCGATTTAACTTGGATGAGGGTTTCGAGTATTTCACCTCACCTCGATATATATAAAAAATTAAATTTTATTACTTATTTAATTTTATATTTATATAAATTTATATTAATAAAATTGTTATTTAATATATTAATTTAATAAAAATATTATATTTATACTTAATTAGGATGTGATTTATATTAAAAATAATATTTTTATGAATATTATACTAATTAATAATTTTTAAATTAATTTTGGATCAATTTGGAATGATTGTGAGTTATAGATATGTGTGTCAAGTCAAGTTAGGATTGAGTTTAAAAATAATAACTTGATGTCAGGTCAGAATTTGAGTCGTATTGAATTATTAAAAAGTCAAGTCAGAGTTGGGTGAAAATAAACCCGTCTCAACTAAACCTGTTTGGCTTCTTTTCTTTTTCTTGGGCATTTCTTTTTACCTTTCTATTTTTTTTTGTTTATTTTAATATTTCTTATCTACATTTGGAAAGATAAATGAACAATAAAAGTGTCCATGTGACCTCCCTATTTGGCTTTTTTTTCTTTATCTTTTAAGCCATTCCTTTTTTTTTTTCCCTTTTCAATAAGATAATTTTTTTAATAAATAAGATCAGTGGAAGTACAAATGGCAAAACATCTATGATCCAACGAGTTTTGAACCATCGATCTAATAAGAATAATTTTTTAAATTGGAATTATTCAAGACAAGACATAATGATTTTTTAAAATAAAAAAGGTTAGAAGGCAGGTTTAGGGTGTACACTCGTCCTGAGGTATATATAAGAATATCTTTTTTATTATTTATTTAATTTTAGATTTATATATATTATATTAATAAAGTTATTATTTAACACTTTAATTTAATAAAACACTACATTAATATATAATTAAAATGTAATTCATATTAAAAAATAATATTTTGATAAATTTTATATTATTAAATTGATTTTTGATCAAGTTAGATCAAATGTGAGCTATATATATATATATATATCGTGTCGAACTTGAGTATTAAAATAATAACCTGATGTCTGGTCAAAATCGAGATGAGTATAAACCCATTATTATTGGACCTATTGCCATTTTTAAGTAGAGGTTTTCATGTGACACTCCATTTGACTCATTTTCCCTTTTTTCTATTTTCTTTTTGCATTTTTTTATTTTTTAATTCTATTTGGAAAGATAAATTTGAAAGAATAGATTCAGATTTGATTTGTTATATAAGATATGAGAATGAAATGCATGCATTATCTATAAATTATTCAATAATTTTTCACTAATGATGTACTAAATTCATCATAAACATTATTAATTATAAATTGAAGGATAATGTAATAATATATGGACAAGATCATATATCATAAAAAATGCGAAAGACTTACTTGATTTACAGAAGCATAACAAATACGTTGTTGTGAAAGTGTTGCAAAAGTGACATCAACTTGATTCACTAGTCAGAGACAAGATCAGGCATTTAGAAATTGACCACTATCTACAACATAAGTGCTTAAACACTGATGAAAGAGATTTTTCAGAGAGTTTCCTTCTCTTTGTTGGTCTTTCTCTTTTCCTCCCTTGATCTCTATGTAACTCATTACATAATTTAATATAAATAAGACTTATCTCATACTTAGTTTGGATGAACATACTCATTCTTTTAATCATGGCCAAATTTCATGATAAAATATTGAGAGAGGAAGAGACTTCCAATTTTGTTTTATTTCATGATGGTCGAATTTCATCTTTTTTTTTTCTATGGCCTAATGCCATAACTTGGGAAAAAGAAGGTGTTAGTCTTAGTTTTAGTTTGATTCAAAAATCAAACTTTTAAGTACCATGAATAATTTTTATTATAACCGCAATATGTAGTTATTTTCAAAATCTGTCCATTTTGGGTTACCTATTCCAACATCTCCCATTTGCATAAAAAAGATGGCAAACTCTCATGATCAAAAGAAAGTTTTTTCTATTCTTTGTAATGGGTTCATATAAGGATATAAGTAATACGACTAGTATCCTTCGAGAGCTTTGTTGTTATAAGACTGTCAGGTGCATATAGCAGTTCAAAATCACATCTAGTCACTTATATAACTATTATGTATGTATAATAGCTTTTAAATACAAGTAGAGTAAGTCGGTGGCATCCTAAATCCATTTAGTCCCATTTTAAGTTCTTACAATCTTTTTTTTATCGTATTGTATGATATACTTATGCATCCACAATTATATTGACGTCTCAAACACTATTGGTCAACTTATGAATACAATCAGATATGACCTTAAAGTGATCTTACCTTCTTCTAAAATCTCTCAATTTTAATTTAATTGCTATAAAGGTATGTCTTATTAGATCAAATCATTCATGACCATTAGCAATAATCCAAGAAGGCTAACATTAAATTGAAACTTTAAGAAATTGTCAAAAGTCTTTAAATATACTAAATATAAGATCTTTTAATCTTAAGAGTCTTACACAATAAGAAGCAGAGATCTGTTCTTTTATGACCATTATTGATTGAACTATGCACATGTGGTATGAAACACATGTTACAATATTACTTTTTTTTTTTCAAGAAGCTTATGTCTTTATCATTAGATATCAATATTGTATTGGTGATAGTTCAAATGCTCTTAGTATCTAACTTGAGTCCATAACTCTACTTAATTTATCATAATCAATAGATTTCCACCTAACAAATTAAGATAAATAAAGTAAGCTTTGGGATTATTTACTTTCGATCACAAATCTCAGCTGAATTTGTAGCATTTGGGAATTAACATTAGTGAATTGCAATAGTCAACTAGCAATCATGTTCACAAATATATCCTAATGTTACTTAGACTCATCTTTCTTAATTCCTAAATGATTTAAAAATCTCATAAGCCAAACAAGCTCTTGCACTACCGTTGAAAATGCTATAAATTCAGCTGTCATTATAGATAATACTATCAAGTCTTTTTTTTACTGATCTAAGATATAGCCCAATATTTAATAAGAAACATAGCAAAGATAGATTTTTCTTTCATTTAAATCTTATCTCTAATTGGTGTCCATATAGCCAATTACATGCACTCTCCTTTCTTGATAACATAATAAATAATCCACAGTGCCTTTATGATACCTTAATATCTTTTTTATGGTTTTCTAATAGTATTGACCTAGATTGGATTGATACTTGCTTACCATACTCACGACATGACAGATGTTTGGCATTGTATGCATTATAGCATACATAAGGCTTCTGATAACACTAAAGAAAAGAACAATTATCATTTGTTCCTTTACTTTATGGAGTCCTAAGATATATTAGTTGGCTCTAGCCTTCACCTTTTACCATAGGAGTATCAATTAGCTTGCAATTTTGCACACTAAATTGTTTAAGAATTTTCTTAATATATTATTGTTATAAAAGAAAATAATTTCTTGAAATGATCTCTCTTGAATTTTAAATTAAGTATGTAAGTTGTTTCGCACGTGTCATTCATTTTAAATTTAAGGATATATAACCAATTTTCATCATAGTGAAATGCTCTTTATCATTTCTAGCCAACAGTATGTCATTCACATATAGTCAGAAGATCACAAGCTCGTCTATAACTCTTTTGATATACTGTCATAACATTTAAATCTAAAAACCTACCTATTAGACAAAAAAATATAGAGTTGTCACCAATCTTTGTTATCTACATGTGATTGGCTACCTATGTGAATCTATTCTTTTTAAGGTTGTCCTAAGCTAAACTAAGGGTTCCTAAAAAGAATAGGTTTTGGTCTACATTAACAGAACTAAATTTGAGAGTCGATTATTTGTAAGAAAGGTTTTAGCACCCCTATAATGCCCAAACTTGGTACCAAATTAGTCACATATTATCTTGTTTAAACCTTAATTAAAGATGGATTTTTATTAATTTCAATATTTAAATATTGGAAAAAAGTCCTTTGGTTTTTACCAAAAATATTTTTTTCTAACCTTAAGAGTATTCAAGATAAACTCGTTGTTTACTTGAAAAGCTTTTATCATCAGATCTATTAAATATCTTATGAAAATTCAATTCCAATTCCTTCTATTTATTTATAAAATATTAATTACAAAGAATGATACAAGCATATTTACAAGTTTCTAATCATAAAAAATATATTTACACTTTTTAAAAAAATAAAATTTAATTTTTATTTACATCAATTAAATAAATTAAAAAGAAAAATAATAAAACCTATAAAAATAACTAATTAATAAATAAATATAGAAATAAACAAGTAAAAAAAATAACAAAACAAAATTATGTCATAAAAAAATTATTATCACAAATATTATCCGAAACCACATTAAACAACAAATAAATATAACACCATAAAAGAAAGTGTATCCAATCAATGCTTTTGGACCAACTTGAAATAAAACTTACTGCTAAGAAAAATTTTACTTGACTCTATTTGCTTTAATATTATGTGTATAGCTCTATCTTTTTTACTTGGTGATTCTTCTCTCCCTTTGACTAAGAACTTCTTCTTCAAAATTCAAAATTTTGTGTTGCTTGATGATTGTTGATTATGTTGCTTTTTTCTTTTGCTTGTTAATTCTTTGATTATTGGTGATTAGTGACTTGGAATTGGGCTTTTTATATAAGTTGAATCCTTTTTCAATTTGAAAAATTTTAATACCAGTTGAATTTATCAAGATCCTACCAAAATGTCTTTTCCTTTTTATAGAAACTTGATTCCCAAGGGTTACCAAAATCAAACTCAACCTTTAAATTTCAAGTCTAAATAAAATCAAAAACTCAAATTTTATTTTTATTATTTTTTTTACCAAATAACAGGACATACATAAAAATAAAAACACTTTTAGGCCTTTTTATATGGAATTAAAATCAATGGTATAATTAAAAGTCTAATATCAAATTAAAACTTAAAGCTTAATAATATTGAAAAGACCTTAAACAAAATTGGGTGTCTACACATACACATAGCGATCTTCATTAATCACAATAAAATTATATGAAATTATCACTTGATGAATTCAAATGTACCATTACGTAGAAAATTCTTGAAAACCATAAAATGATCTTAATCATCTACACACTTTTATACTATTGACCTCTATCAATGAAATCTATAAGTCATTCCATATAGATTTTGTCTTCCAGTTCTCCGTTTAGAAAAGCACTTGTCACATTAATTCGATGTAATTCCAAATCTAAACATGTTACAATGGCTAGAATTGCATCATTTGGATATATCAATCAATTCCTATACATTGTTTGATCTTTAGACTCTATCTTTCTTTTTCCATTGCTTTCATCCACTTTTCTTTTACTTGACTTATGATTCTTGTAAAACAAATTCAACAAATACATCAATTTTAGTCATGCTCCCACTTGGATGAGATATTGTTGGTTATAAATCAAGAAAATGCATTAATTGATTTGTAACTTACCAAATTATTTGTATTTTCAATCTCATATAGAGACATTTTCTAACTCATCTCACCCTTATTTAAGAAATTTATATTTAAAAAAATTGGCATTTTGAAATTTAAAATTTAATTATATTCCCACTCGATTGTTTACTTATGAACACATATCTTTTTGAAATGTTTAAAATATCTTACAAATATACTTTTTTTGCATTATGGACCTAACTTACCATGTTAATGGGTGAACTAAAAAACATAAGTAGTACAACCTAAAGTTCTTAGGTTATTGAGATTAGGTTTTCTACTAACCCACGATTCATAAAGAGTAGTTATAATTGACTTGAAAGTTACTCAATTGAAAATATAGATAATTGATAACAATACTTCACTCTAAAAATGATTTGCAAACTCACTTGGACCAATATTGACTTAACTATTTTCAAAAAAGTCTTATTTCTTCTCTTTACAATACCTTTTTGTTGTTGAGTCATTGGAATGGTTAATTATTTATTAATACCATTTTTATTATATAACTGTCTGAACTAATCAAACGAGTACTCATATCCATTATCAGTTCTCAACGCCTTAACATTTTTATCTAATTGATTTTTCACTAAGTAACTTTGTAAGACACTTTAAAGCTTTAAATTTGTGAAAAATGAAACAAATAAAATTAAAACATGTGTTATCATTAATAAATGTGATGATATATTGATCTCTATTGCATGCCTTTATATACATTAAAACACAGATATTAGAATGTATCAATTGTAATAGTTTTCTTGTCAGTTTCTTTGTTAGATAGTTTACACATAATGGTGATTAAACTTATCATATAGGGCTGTGTAATCTTCTTTTGCTAATTATTCATTCTTTTTTGACCCATATGACCAAGTCTAATATGTCAAACATTCATATTGGTATTGGCATCACAAAACTATTTAATAAACATCTAGATCCATAACGATTTGTTTTCGAAAATAAATTCATATCAATGTTATTAAAATTCATAATAAATCCTGGACAAAGAAGAACAATGACAAAAACTAAATTCTATCAAATATCAAAAGCAAACAAGATATTATGTTGGATATGAGTTTTTTCCTCCATACAAACTTAACTTGCAAATGTCAACACCCTTTACTTCAATCATTTGATTGCTTCTTACATAAAAAACTTTTGCTAATGTCAAATGCTACATGGTTTGTGGCCTTTGATTCTTCTTTATCTCATTTAATTCATAAGTAAATTTACTTTCTTTACCACAGTTAATGCACTTAACTTTAACTTTGTTCTTTTTAGACTAAGCCTTAGGATCATTCTCTTTGCCATTTTAACCATTCTTTGGTCTTTTAGGAGCTTTCTCATTTTCCCACCATATGGCATGCATTAAAGCTTGTAGCTTTCTTTGAACATGAATATGCAGTATACATATCAACATTAGGATCAGATGCTTCTTATATGATCTTCCTTTAATTGATATGATGATAAGCATCATTAAGAGTCTTTATACTCTTATTATGAGTCAGGTGCACCTTAATGTACTTTCAATTATATGACAAAGATCGAATTATAGCTTGAACCTTTTTTTTTATCTGTTAGAGTGTAATCAGACAAACTATGTTATCAAGGCACTCCATAACATTTTTAGCAATATCATGCTACCTAAACTTATACATGATATCATTCTCCATACTAATTAACAATGTAATATGAGCAGTGAAGTTTCTCTATCTAAGTTTTACAAGCCTTTGGTCTTTTCTATGTTAAGACGTATTCTTATATTGAAGCTCCAATAGGATCATGTTTAGAGTTTCAAGAACCTCTTTTTATTCTAACACATATTAGATTTTCATATTCTAGATTCTATAATCATCTTTATTTAATAATAATATACTTAAATAAAAGCCATATTCAAAGAATAATTCAATATAAAAAAACTCATGCACTAATTAATGCTTAGTATTACATACATCTATTTTATCACAGTGTCACAAATAAAATAATGATAATCATTCACAAAAAAATAAAACAAAAAAGTCATTATGTTTGCAATTAAATTTCATTTTTAATATGTTTGATTATCACATATTCTATTTTCTTGTGCAAAATTTATCATTCTAAAGTAATTCATTAATTATACCTTTGAACTCTCATTAATCATAAGGTTATCTTCAATCAATAACATACATTGATTGAAATTCACATAAACAACTATCATATAACATGTACATATTGAACACATAAATAAGTTCCATCATTAAACATACACATTGTTTATTAAACTATGTTTTCAGTTAATATGTATCACTTGTCTAATGACTAGGATAGAATCCTTAAATTTCTATGATAGTTCTACATTTTCGTTAGTCATCATGGAGATCCAAGAATTTCATGTGTGCAACTATGGAGACTTGGGCTGATAAAGAAAGTCGCATTGCTTTTTGCCTCTTTCTCACAAAATCACAAAATTTTTTTATTAAAGTTGTAACATTAGGACATTTCCTCTTGTTAAATATCCAAAAATCTTTGAAAAGATTCTTTGGTCTAAATTTAAAGAGTGTATCTATTCAGCATCACATATATGTTTATATTTTCCTTACATGTATGCTACCTCACAAAATTAGCTCTTTAATTTTGTTATTAATCTTTAATGATATGACACATAATATCATCATTATTTGGATCCATTTGGTATTATGCTAATTCAATTAGTAGCCTTATGGCTTTTTGCAATTTTTCCTGTCCTTATAACAATAGGAGTTTTAACAAAAATAATTATAAATTTTTTATAACAAAATACGAGAAAAATTCATGAATCCATGAGTCAACACAAGTAAAAAAATTGATTAAAACTTATCTCAATTATTTTTGTGTGATCTGACAATTCAAAGTTAAACAAAGACAAAATAATTTAAAATTTTTTTAAAAAAATTGAATTATATTTTTAAAAAAATATAGGGGCATTTGAATGTTTACTTTGGTTTTCAAAAAAAAAATGTGGGGTATTCGAATGCCTTGAGGAGCATTTGAATGCTCTTTATTTGTTTTAGAAAATAAGTTAATTTTTAAAAATTTGCTTAGGGTATTCAGATGCCATGTTGAGCATTCAATTGCTAAAATCCTAAAAGCTGAAAATTCGATCCAAATATTTCAAACAATAATGGCAACTTGCATTTTATATGTTCCAAAACATTCACAACAACTTTCTACTACAAATTACACACTTTTGTGTAATACTTTCATAGATTTTTAAACATATTTTGGTAAGAACTCAAGAATATGTCAATAATTTCAATTTTCAATACAAACATTGAAATAACCAAGAATCAAGCTAACCTAGCTCTAATACCAATAAAAGATAATGTAATAATATATGATAAGATCATATATCATAAATAAAGTACAAGACTTATTTGATTTGCAAAAGCATAGTGAAGACTTTGTTGCGAAAGTGTTCTGGAAACGATGTTGACTTAATTTATTAGTTGGGAATAGGATCACGAATTTAGAAATTGATCACTATTCACAATATAAGTCTTTAAAAACTGATGCAAGAAATTTCTTGGAAAGTTTCCTTCTCTTTGCCGATCATTCTTTTTTTCTTTCATGATCTCATATAACTGATCACATGATCCTACATAAATGAGACTCATCTCATACTTGATTTGAATGAACATATTCATTCTTTTAATCATGATCAAATTCCATGATGACATATTAGAAAAGAAAATACTTCCATTCTTGTCTTATTTCAAGATGGTTGAATGCCATTTTTATTTTTTTTTTTATGGCTGAATGCTATGACTTAGGAAAAAGGACGAGTCGGTTTTGATTTTAGTTTGGCTCGAAAATCAAACTCTTAACTGCCATAGGCAGTTTCTATTATAACTATAATATGTAGATTTTCAAAGTCCACCCATTTGGGGCGGCTATTCCTACATAAATAAAATATTTGAACCTGCACGACTACGATGCTAGTTTACATTATTTCTATACTTCTTGCTTTAGAATACCATTATCTAATATGTAACCTTAGTTGTATTTATTAAACATTTTATGTATTTAGCGTTTTATCTACTGACCTTTCCTTGGGTCCGTTTGGACTTCGAATTGTCATTAATGTGATGCAGTTGGGACTCCAACCACACTAGGCACCCATTCGGGTCTAGCATCTATTCGAACCACATGGGTGTGGCACGTAGAAAGCATTTTCACTGTGCTACCACCTTATCATTGGATTGGACCTTTAAAGGTCCATTTTAGTCCCTGCTTTATCGATACTTAACAAATATATATAAACGAATAGACATTAAATCTATTCATGAATTATTTTTTAAATGCGTTGTTTGTTTTCTCCTTTAAATATAAATAAACTGAACTTGAATATATTTTTATTGTATTTGTGATTTATTTATTTAGTTAACGAATCTTAAAATATTATCTATAATCATTAATTAAATTTCATAAAAAAATCAAATTTATTAATAAACTATTAATATAATGTTCTATTCGTTTACATTATTAATTAGGAGAAAAAGTTAAATTAAATAAAATGATAGCTTGGAGCAAAAGGGTGTATGAAAATAATCCGAGTATATTGCTTAACTTATGCTTTTATGCATAAAAGGACATTTAGATTCGTCGTTTTAGAATCCTTCTAAAACTTTGTATGTTGATTTTTGCTTGATAAAAATTTTATTTTATTTTCTATTTTCCTTACGGTAATAATTTCCCTTTTTTTTTTTTTTTTTTTTCTATCCAAAATCGATGCAAGTAATTCGGATTGCTTGAACTGAATAACTAATAATCATGATTTTTGTTGGATTACTACAAAAGCTATTAAGATAGACTCATGACTGTTTGGCCAAGAGTGTATTTATGGCAAAAGTAGAAGTTAAGTGTTTGGTTTTCAAAGTTTTAAAAAATTTAATTTATGTGAGAAGTAAATTTAAATTAAGTGAAGTTAGAAATTGGAATTTTTCAAAAAGTGTTAATGAAAATTTTTTACATTCTCACTTGTTCTTAAATAATTAATAAAATTATAAGAAGGATTATATTATTTTACATTATTTTTTATTTTGTTTATTTTTTACTGAATTCATTTATTTTTTTTATTATAATTAACACAAACATTTATTTATTTTATTTATTATTTCACTTAAAAACCTATAATTTATTTTAAGTTTTTATCATCTAACTTATTAATAAAAGGAAAAACCAATAGTGCTTGTTGGTCTAAAAATAAAAATGAATAAATATCTTATGTCAAATTAATAATGTAATTCCATGTAATCAAATGGATGACAGTCTTTTACATAAATTTTCCTTTTACAAGCATTGGTGGATTTTACATAATTTAAAATTATTATTGATTAATTATATTGTAGAAATTACGGGTAATATGGTTTTTTTAATAATTAATAAAAATTGTTTGATATTTAATGTAATCAGATAAAAATGATATCTTTGTCAACCACCAACTTTTTAAGTGAAGATTGGTGGCAAACAGTTAAGACCAAAATCTTGAGGTGGTCCCCAAAGGAAGACAATGGGAGGAATATTTTTGGAAATGTAAAAAAACAAACAAATAGCGAGGGGAAAATATTGATTTTTCATTGGGGGTGGGCCTTGGAGTTGATGTCCAATTGCTAAAAAGATTGTGGGAATCAAGTTGGATTATCTGTTAAGGATACTATGGCCCATCAATGGAATAAGTTAGAGTAGGGTGGGCGCAAGTGATGCTCCAACTGCAACCAGTGGCCTGCTTTCATTTTTTTTTTTGGCAACATTTTCATTTGGATTATTGTTTTTCTTGATATCGACCCATCATCCGTGCTGATTAGATTATTATTATTTTTTATTAATTTCATGTCATTTGTAAGGGGTCAGACAATCGAAATGTTGGATGAGACACCATTACTTCATTACAACAGTAAAAAACTAATTGAGTTACAACTTACGATTCTCTTCAACTATTGACATTCGACATATCACTGTTCGGAATCTTGATGTATTTATCAAAATACTCTTTTCTGTGTGATTTTCATCTATCAACTCAATTAATAAAATTTCTAATAAATTCATCGATGTGACATGTGGGACACTTTTAATTTGTCGAAACCATAGTTGAAACATTGGTTAGGATCTAATTTGATAAAGTAATAAAGAAAAAATTATTAAGAGCAACAGTTCAAGGAAAAAGGACAGAAAGTTACAAATTTAAAGATTTCAAATTCAAATAAAGTTTTTTTAAAAAAAGTGTCGATGTATTATCAGGTTGATGATGGAACAGTTTACTGGAAGCTTGGCTGGAAAGCTGACGCGGCTTGCGTATGGCGATAAGGATATAACATATAACATGCAACTAGGTTAATTAGATTGTTAGGAGCCAAATAGAAACCAATTTGGTCCTAAACATATTGATGGGAAAGTTGAGTGCCACTAAAGTTTGGCTGCAGAGCACATGCCAATAGCAGCTTTTGAATTTTAATGCTTATGGCAGGCAATGGCAGGCTTCTGGCTATCCATGCTTGGGAAATTCCAAGCAGTTACATAGTAATGGCAATAATTGAATACTGGGAATGGAAAAGTTGAAACCAATTAAAGATAATCAAAATCGCCCATCAAATGCATGTTCATGGATTTTGGTTGGGACCGAGGAGGAATTGGGAAAGTTTGAGCTATGAAATCAAAGCAATTGCTGCACCATTTGATGCATAATTTCAACATAAACATAACAGTAATGTCGGTTTTTATCCACAGATATAGGTATGTTTTTGTCAATTATGTAGGAGAAATCTAAACCAAATGACAAAGTCAAAAAAGGGATTATAGGAAGAAATGATCAGTTTTGGTGTAATTTTGTCCATGAAACATTAGTATAAGACAAGCCATATGGCTCTTGCAGCTGTGTCCAAATAGTTTCAATAATTGAAATGATAATTTTTTTGTGACATGGACTATTCATTAGATTGTTTGGCTAGCAATTTGCCTTGAATTTACAGCAATTGTGGTCTGAGCTGGTGGATCTCCATTTCAGTTCATTTCTCTTCCTTCTTCTGTGGTCCTGGGGCTTTTATCTCTGGATGAACACAAAACCAGAAGTGAAGAACATATCTATCAGTGACCAATTCAAAAAAAGTAGCAAGTCTGATGCATTCAGTCAAAAGGTAGCTGTTCAAGTCTACATCTGGACTATAAACCTGGCGCTAATCGATGTTAAATATATAGCAACTTGTCATTGTGATCATACTTTGGAAGCAAAATCTTAGCAATGCACACCAAAGCTAACAGTTGTTGAAGATAGTTTAATTTTTTGTTCCTAATAATTAAACGAACTCATATATGTGTGCTGGTTTAGTTGCTACTTTTCTCGGCAATTAGGATGGTTGCATTTGGTGGGAAGTCGTCAAGTGAGGGTTAGGCTCTCCTTTTAAATAGTGTGGTGGGGGTCTCTTGTTCTTCTTGTTCGCTTCTGACAGCTTAGCTTACATTAGTAAGATATCTTCCCTTCTCAGGATGAGAGAGACCGAACCTTTTCAATAAGAGAAACATGTACCATCAATTGAACTTTGATACTTTATCATCAATTAAATTACAAGGAATGTAAATGTAGGGAAGATGATTTCAGGGAATTAAAAAACTGGAAAGATAATGTTATAGCGTTTCATATACAAGGCAAAATACTGGTTAAAATGCAGGAAATGCAACATACAGTATTCGGTAAACTAGCACATTATTAGGAATATAATGTAAAATTTTCAAATTGCCCTTATGTATCCAAAGAAATAATTTATACAAAACAATAATTTTATAATAATATTTATATTATAATATTCATATTTAAGTGATAATTCAATAATAATGATGATAATTTTGAATATAATATCTTGTTTTTTTACTAAAATATTAAACCTTATCATCCATTTCCTTATAATTTTTTCCTACAAATGGATGGTTTTGTCAATGAAAACTAATAACAACAACAATGATACAATCTTTTTAAATCAACTCTGATAAAAGATTAATTACCAATGACCAATAAATGGAAAATTTAAAAAAATTCATTATTTTATCCCTCAACATTTCCAGATTGAATACTCTTTAACTTCTTACTTTGAAATACTTTTAAACACTTCTTACCATCTTAATAGCTAGTTTTAAAGTTTCTAAATCAACTGATAACCAGCTTCCAAAGATGACAGATAATATGCCATGAATTTAACTTAGATTTCACTCAACACTTAACCTAGTATCAATATTGTGACCTTGTTTCTCGGGTTCAACTTGCAAAAAATCTGGAGGAAATTCAATAATGAGCTCTCCGGCTTAAGCTACGATCAGTTTGCTTAATTCCTTTGTATCAAAAAACAAAAAAAAAAAAAATAATTAAGATCATATTAAGAAATGTTTTAAGAGCTCGTATCTCACAATTACTCTATGCTAGCATTACATTCAAACCTGCTGGAGGATATCTATAAATACCTTGTCGGCCCTGCCCTCCTTCTAAATCTAACCACATGCATGAGATAATCAAAATATTAAACATTACCATCCACTTCCTTATAATTTTTCCTACAAATGAATGATTCTATCAATCAAAGCTTATACACCTTGAACATTATGCAACAATAGCAATAACACAATCTTTTCAAGTCAATGCCAAGCAAAGCAGTAGCCTCTTTTTGAACATACTGTGTTCTATCAAGATACCAAGTAAAGCAACAACAGCAATGTGTTTTACCAAGATGTAGCAATAGTAATATTTTTCAAACCTAATACACCTATTAGCAGTACCAAATAGATGATTCAAATTACCAACAAGACAACCATTTTGAAACCTAATACACATTACAATAATGTTGCGCCTGAAGCAATAATCACAACAATAAAGAAGCAATAGACAACAATCAATAATAAAAAATGCAAGAAAAATAAAGCATACCAAGATTTACGTAAAAAACCCTCCAGTGTAGAGGGAAAAAACCACGGACCACCAGAAAAATCTTCACTATCAAATAATAGGTATACAAAGTTCTTCTCTAGCTAAAACTAAAGCTAATCAACAACTAGAGAAACAATTGGAGAAATCTCACCAAATAAGTGACTCAACAAATACACCATGGATTTGTTCTTAGAGAGCTTCAAACCCGATTTTCACCGTTTAAAATTTAGAACTCTGAATCATAAACCTCCTGACAAGGTTCTAACTCAATCGGATCACGGATCGACTTCCGTTCAACCAACTCTCCCTTCTCCTTTTTCTTTCTGCTTTTTTTGGCTTTTCTTCTTTCTCTACTTGGTTTTCGACACACTTAAAACAACCCCACCTTTTTTTTATTAAGTAGCTAGAGCTCTGTGTAAAATGAAAAATCAAGGCCCATGGCCTTTACTTGGTCCAAAACCACTTACATGAGGCTGGACCTCATTTTTTTAACAATCTCCCCTTCTAGCCCCATTAGGAGGAGATTCATCACCATAGCAGTTTCATTTGGAACTTACCTTGGCCAGGGAACTCATTCTGGCCAAGTTACTGCAAAGCTTCAGCTTTTCCCTGGAAGTATCTTAGTCAACATATCTGCTACATTCTTATCAGTATGGACATTTTTCAATAGTATTTGCTATTATTCAATCACTGAACGTAACCAATGATATCTAACATCAATGTGCTTTGTTCTAGCATGGTACATGGTATTCTTACTCAAATCTAAAGCACTCTGGCTATCATAAAATACCACATACTCTTTCTGATTTAACCCCAATTCAAGAAGAAAACGTTTCATCCAAAGTATTTCTTTACATGCTTTGGTTGCTGCAATATACTCAGCCTCTGTAGTTGACAAAGCAACACACTTCTACAACTTAGATTGCTAAGATACAACACCTCCTGTAAAAGTGAACAAATACCTTGAAGTAGATTTCCTACCATCAAGATCACCTGCCATGTCAGCATTCGTAAACCCTTCTAGAACTGGTTGTGAAACTCCATAAGTCAAGCACATTTTTGAGGTATCCCTCAAATATCTAAAAATCTATTTCACTGCTTTCCAGTGAACCTTTTCCGGATTAGAAAGAAATCTGCTCACTACACCAACTGCATGAGCAATATCAGACCTTGTACAAACCATAAGATATATTAAAGAACTTACTGCAGAAGAATAAGGAATACTAGACATAGCTAGTTGCTCTTCCTTAGACACTGGACAAGATTTCTTACTTAGATGAAAATGGTTGGCAAGTGGACTGCTAACTGATTTAGCATGTTGCATGTTGAATATACCAAGCACTCGTTAAACATACTTTCCCTGTGACAACCACAGCTTTCTAGCTTTCCTATCTCAGATAATGTCCATACCAAGGATCTACTTTACTAGACCTAAATCTTTTATATCAAAGGACTTAGACAATTGTTCTTTCAACATGCAAATCATATTAGCATCTTGTCCTACAATCAACATATCATTAACATATAGTAATAGGATAATGAAGTTACCATTAGGGAATTGTTTAACATACATACAAAAATCCGTTGCTGTTCTTTTATAGCTATGACTCACCATAAAAGAATCAAACTTATTGCACCACTGTCGTGGAGCTTGTTTCAAGCCATACAAGCTTTTCTTCAATTTGCAAACTAAGTGCTATTTCCCTTTCACTTCAAAACCCTCAGGCTAATTCATATAAATGTCCTCCTGCAAATCATCATGCAAAAATGTAGTTTTAAAATCAAGTTGCTCAAGTTCAAGATTCAAACTAGCTGCTAATCCCAGTATCACTCGAATAGAACTCATCTTTATAACTGGAGCAAAAATCTCATCAAAATTGATACCTGGTTTCTGAGAAAAACCTTTTACTATTAATCGAGCTTTGTACCTCACTAGTTTGTCACCATCATTTTTCAACTTGAACACACATTTATTCTTTAATGGTCTCTTCCCTGTTGGAAGTTTAACAAGATCATAAGTACCATTCTTTCGCAATGACTCCATCTCTTCTTTCATTGCTTTTAACCAGTGCTCTCTATCCGGAGTAGCCTACAAATCTTGGAAGCTTTCTGGCTCCCATTCACTGGTAACTAAAATAAAATCTAAACTTGGATACCTGGTAGATGGCTTGTGCTCTCTAGTAGATCTCTTGGGCTGAGACTCTACAACACTTGATGCCAAAGGTAGCTCCCCCTACTCAACACTTTCAGGTAAAGAGGATTGTTCTCCCTGCTCAAAACTAATTACATCTGGCTCATCACCAACTGTGGCTAGCTCATTCATATTCCCAAGTTTTGTTTCTTGCTCATTTTCACCATCTGTGGCTCTTTCCTGTGAATTTCTGTCGGTGTTGAAACATGACACTCAATAGTAATCCGTGTAGTTTTTTCATTTTTTTCAAGGTTTGCTATGGTTTCTTTTTCATGAAAGACCATATCTTTACTTCTGACTATTTTTTTTTTACTGGATCCCATATCTTGTAACCAAATTTCTCATCACCATATCCTAGAAACACACACTGTGTGGCTTTACTATCAAGCTTTAATCTCTGTTCTTTCAACATATGCATGAATACTTTACACCAAAAAACTTTCAAGTGAGAGTATGGAGTATGTTTTTTTGTCCACACTTTTTTTAGAATGTCAAAGCCCAAAAGAACTGATGGTGATCTATTAAGTAAATAATAAGTCATGTTAACTGCTTCACCCCAGAATGGCTTTGGTAATTTTACCCTCCTCAATATACATTCGACTTTTTTCACAATGGTATGATTCATTCTTTCAGCTATACCATTATGCTGCGGTGTTCTAGGTTCTGTCATCTCATGCTTGATCCCATGCTTTGAACAATATTCTTCAAAGCCTTTAGATGTGTATTCTCCACCATTATCAGTTCGAACACACTTCAAGGGTAACCCTATCATCCTTTCAACCATGGTATGAAATTTTTGAAAATACTACCGTACCTAACTTTTGTATTTCAACATATACACCCAAGTCTTGCATGAAGCATCATCAATAAAAGTAACAAAATATCTGCTACCACCTAATGACTCAACCTTAATGGGACCATATACGCCAGAATAAATTAATTCCAATCTATTTTCTTTTCTCTGAGAACTTTTACGAAAAAAAACTCTATGATGCTTACCAAACAAATAATAATCACATGAATCGAGAGACATACCTTTGGTCAAGAGAATAAGAGACTGCCTTGCCAAAACTTGTAACCCCTTTTCACTCATGTGTGCCAGCCTCTTTTACCATAAGTTTGCTGAAGCATCATTTGCAACGAATTTACCTAGTTACCGTTCAATTGCATCCATGTTTTATACATTGTGCAACATAGTTTTCCCGTTGCAACTACTATAAATCTTTTGAGAAGCTTTCACTGTCCATTCTTTTATCGACTTTCATATCCCTTCTTATCAAGGACATTAATAGCAAGTAAGTTCATTCTTATATCTGAAATGTGTTTGACATCTTTCAAAGTCAACATGCAGCCTGTACTAGTTTGTACAATAATATCACTAATCCCAACAATCTATGACACACTCTTGTTTCTCATCTTGGTACAACCAAAGTCTCTTGCTTTGTAAGTTATAAACAACTCTCTCTTAGGAACACAATGATATGCCGCTCCTGTGTCAACTATCCACTCAATGTCGAGATCACTAACATGATTACAATCACCATGTGTACAAATCAAAGTAACTGAATCACTATCTAAATTCACTGCTGTAACATTACCATTATCTGAGCTCTTGTCTTTTTCATCTTTTTGCTCTTGCTTCAAGATTTTACAGTTTCGTTTTATATGACTTGCCTTACTACAATAGAAACACTTCACTTTACCTCTAGACTTGGATCTATGTTTGGACTTACCACGACCTTTTGAGTCCTGACCTCTGTCGATACTTTCTACCCCTATTCTCTGTGACCAGATCTTGATTCCTAGGGTCTACATCTTTTCGTCTTGCTTTTTTATTAAGCATAATGTCTTTACCATCTCTAATGTCACCTTATAATCAGGAGCTGAATTAAGAACAGTCACAACTAGAGTATTCCAACTGTCTGGCAATGAACTCAAAAAAAATAATGCCTTCATTTCATCATCTATCTTAGGCTCCATAGTAGTCATTCGATTAAATATATCTTGAAAATCACTCAAGTGCTCTGTAATAGATCGTCCATCCATATACTGTAAAGTTGCAAGCTTTTTAACAAGCATAACTTTATTCATACCTATTTTTCTCTCATACAATGCTGTCAATTTTTCTCAAACAATGTGAGCATCTGACTGCTGCGCTATATGATGGAACACATTAATATCAACCCATTTTTTAATTGTAGCCAGTGTTTTTCTACCTAGTTTCTTTCAGCTTTTATCTTTCATATCTGCTAGTTTAGCCGAATCACCCAATACTGACTCATACAAATATTTACAGTATAGATGATCCTCCATCATGGGCTTCCAAATTGAATAATTCGATGCTATCAATTTTATCATGGAACTTGTATCACCCTCCATGATCTCAAACAAAATTTACTTCTATCCTGGGTTGCTTCTGTATCGATGTCTCAAAATAATCCTCGCTTTGATACCACTTGTTGCGCCTTAAGCAATAATCACAATAATACAAAAGCCATAGACAACAATCAATAATAAAAAATATAAAAAATAAAGCACACCAAGATTTACGTAGAAAACCCTCCAGTGTAGAGGGAAAAAATCACGGACCACCAAAAAAATTTTTACTATCAAGTAATAGGTATACAAAGTTCTTCTTTAGCTAAAACTAGAGCTAATCAACAACTAGAGAAATAATTGGAGAAATCTCACCAAATAAGTGACTCAACAAATACACCCTGAATTTGTTCCTAGAGAGCTTCAAACTCGATTTTCATCGTTCAGAATGTAGAACTCTGAAGCATAAACCTCCTAACAAGGTTCCAACTCAATCGGACCACGGATCGACTTCTGTTCAACCAACTCTCCTTTTTCTTTTTTCTCTTTATTTTTTTTAGCTTTTTTTCTTTCTCTACTTGATTTTTGACACACACTTAAAACAACCCCACCTCTTCTTTATTAAGTAGCTAGGGCTCTATGTAAAATGAAAGATCAAGGCCCATGGCCTTTACTTGGTCCAAAACCACTTACATGAGGCTGGACCCCATTTTCCTAACAAATAATTCATAATAAGTCTTACAATCCATAATAGCATGATAAAATCCAAAGTTTTCCAAGATAATAATAATAATAATAAGTAAATTACCCCAAATAAAATCCTAAGTTCTCAATAATAAAATCCTAAATTCAACAAATTAGCCAACTCTAACAAGGCCTTCATCGGTCAAATCTACCTCTCAATCCACATATCATATCATACACTTTCATTTTCCTAGTAACATCATCAGCCATTTATTGAAAACAGTTGGCCAATTTACCAATCTCTTCCTTAACATTTTCACAAATCTCACCATGCTTCTCCATGTTGGTAAGGAATGCATCATGAGCATTGTTAGCAGTTGATCCCCTACATTTCTTGGTCTTGGATTTTTTAATCGCTACTTCAAATTGACTTGGTATTGCATGCCTTTTAGTTCCAGTGGATGATTCACTATTATTTGTTTGAGTGTAGCACATGGACTTTTGGTTGTTGTTAAGATTAAGTTCATCATCATCTAAGTTGAGAGCAATGGATGCAATTTTAGCAGCCTTTATGCTGCAATTATTGAATCCTCTGTGTTTATGTTTTCAACAACATTAACAGGTGATTCTGCTCCTTCTCCAATAGCCCTATTCTTTCTAAAAATAATGGCCAATTTTTAAGATGAGGGAATAACTTAATTTTAAGACCTGTAGCAGCTTGGTGACTACATTCCAAATGCATACATAACATAAGAACTGGCATGCATACATACCTTTAAACATCAATTAACAATTAAATGAATTAATTTCAATAAGAACTGGCATTTATCTTAATCCATCCATTTCAAACATTAGTGTCACATGTCTCATATTTGTTGATATCATGTCTCATATTTGCTGATATCATCCCACCCAAAACTAGAGGCTACATTACTTGACATCTCATCCACTTCTTGGTACTAGGACTTTAATAACCTTATTCTGGAGTTGATTTGTGGAATGCCCTTAATCTGGTAGCATGGGATCCATTCAGCCATCCATTTTTTTAGCTACTGCTAGTAACCTACCTCGAAGGTGCTATTGTTTTTACCCCAACCTCCTTGGTTGACCAGTTTCATGTAGTAGCAGTCAATTAGAATTGCATCTTTAGTAGGGGTCCACTGATGAGTGGATCTTTTACATCTCTTCACCACTTTTTAAGATGATTCACCCTTAATCTAGATGTTAACATAATACAATAATAGTAGAAAATATAATAATAATACAACTTATAAAAAACTAATACATAAAATATTATAAATTAAACAACATAATACAAATAATATAGTTCAAATTCATTAAAGTTTGAGTTTAGGGTTTATGATACTGCATGCAAACACATTTAAAAGAAATTACATAAATTAATTTAATTTGTAAAAATGAAACAATCATTCCACATTTCTTATGCTAAATTCTCTCTAAGCAGTCTATGCAAAAGATGTCTCTATGAATTGGATAGTGTTTACATGTTGAAGGGCTTCAAATTCAAGAAATCCTTATGACATCTCAGCCTCCAATGGATCAACATAAATTTCCCTCATTTTGTAATTGTGTGACAATTCATGAGTAGAAATAATCTTGAATGCTGTTTTCACTAGATACCAAGATCTCTCCCTGAGAATAACCTATCTCATCTTTAGGAATCCAAAACATCTTTCTATAACATTCCCATCATTAGAGTCTCTATAATTAAACAAGTCTTCTTTTGTACGAGGAGTGTTATTCTGTCTCCATTCATTCAAATGATAACATTGCTTTCTGTATGGAGGTAAGAATCTTTCCCATTGGTATACCCAGCATCACATAAGTAGTAAAAACTTATAGTGAAAAAACTATTTTTAGATTCAGATTATAATATGATGCTAATCATCATATAGTTAATCATTTTATACCTTTAGAGACTTTCAATCCATTTGTTCAAGATATTGCATCTCAAAGAACCCTATAGTCTATTGTCGAACATTTCCAGCAAGGTAAGATATATATGAACTGCAAATCTTGTGAATAGACCCCTAAGACATTTGTTGCAATTTCATTCTTCCTTGTCATGTATCTAGGCTTATCAATGTCTAACATAATAACATTAATATAAGTCATCAATTTTTTATTTGCATTTATAATATTTTAATTATAGACTAGCAAATGTTTTAACTTACTTTAAACCATTTCCCTCTAAAGCTAAATCCTTAAGTATGGGCTTCAATTTTTTTAACAAAATTGCTTGCAACCTCAACACAAAATTTAAAGCTATACCAAATTGCTTGCACATTGTCTCAATACTTTTAACAAATTATCTTTTTATGATCCTATTCTTTGCATGATGGAAATGATGAATAGAAGTATAACCACAAGTTTCCCAACATTTATGTTTTTAGTTGGTGTAAGATTTGCTGCAACGTGCAAATCCATGAATCCGACCATAGGATGTAAAAATTTGGGAAATAAAAAAAAAGGGAATCACTACAAATATTTTTTGTTATGTGTGATTTACCATCTAAAAAGTTTATCTTTTTAATAAAACCAAAAAAATGAATTTAAGGTATATCAAAAAGATATTTTTGGTATTTGAAAATAGAGTTAGGTTCGATAGTACTGTTATGCATAGGAAAGAGTTAGCATCGCTACAACATTTGTTTAAAAACTGTATTAATTAATCATATGTTTTGTTTTGCTATTGGATAAAAATTGTTTCAATTTGAAGTTTAATAATAATTCTCTTCACCTTTTGAGAAAGAAAATCTATTTTATTAAAAAATTTTATTTAGGAGTATTATGAAAATTTTTAAATTAAAGAATTACCTTAAAAATCTCCAACACATATAGGTAGAATTTAAAGATAATTTTTTCGCCTAAGATTCACCACGACATTCCTTAAAAATAAAAATAACATTCTTTATAGATAATAATTATTGGTGACTCTTCAACATATAAGTAGAGTGCCAAAAATTATTTTCTTTGGAATGTTATTTTAATTTTATTTCAAAATTTCATATTTTTAAAATAACAATTTTCATGAAAATATTTTTATGTGAAAAAAAATGATGATGCTATAATTAACAAACAAATAAATTGTTATATTTAAAAGACATAAATATGTGAGATGAATGTAACCAATGATCTAAAAAATAAATATATGCAAATGAATATTATACAGGTTGATGAGATGCAATTTTGGAATCGAGTCTTTAAATATAAAAAAATCACTTGGACTCCCTAACCTCTATGCAGAGTTTAGGTGCGACTATTTACATTTAAGATCTTATTTTTATTACTTTCTTTTGTTTAATCTTATTATTATTATTATTATTATTATTATTATTATTATTATTATTATCATCATCATCATCATCATCATCTCCCTTCTTAAATAAAATTAAAGATGAAAAAAATTTTATTTATTTATTTATTTTTGTGAAGGAAAAATTTCTTTAATTTTTCGACATCTAGGCGAAATTCGAGAAAATTAATTTTTCAAAACATTATTTGAATTTTTTCTAACATTTAGGTACGGTTTTCAAAATCATTTTTACTTAGAAATATCATCATGTGTTTTATTTATAAAATGCTTTTTTTTTCTTTTAGACATTTTAAAATTACAAAGTTATTTCAATTCAATTTTTTAGTTAAAAGTTTTTATATTTTTTATTAATAACTTCAATCATGTACAAATAAATTTATTTTAAAGGGTGTTTACTAGTAAATGAATACTAAAAAATAAATGCACATAATAGCATGGTAAAAAAATGAGTGAGGGAAAAAAATACCCAAATAGATCCTTTTGGGGCTTAAACATAAAAAAGGACCAAGTTAAAATAAGAGTCCAACTTTGATGGACTTTTAGGCCAGGATGGGATTGAATTAGGTCGACTTTGATTAGCTAGAACCAAGTAAGGCCATATGGGCTTAATCATTTTCCTCTTTCTATCTTTTTTACTTATTTCTTTCCTTTCTATTCCTTTTTATTTTACTTTCTTAAATTCACTATTAAAGCTCACTTTTTAATTTTTTAAAATTTCATTTCCCTTATTTCACATGCATAAAAAGGAAAAAAAAGTCAGAGCCTCTCCTCTAGACCAATATCTAGCCATCGTTAGCGTCACCAGCGCCAACATGGCTTTGACATTCACAAACAGTCAGTGAAAAACCCAAGCAAAAAAAAAAAAAGTGCATGTGAACTTTAAAGCCTCATTTTCTTATTATTTATTGGTAACTCTTAGATGCCCAAAGTAAAGCCTTGCATCTTTTATGTGCAAACACACAAACAATAGGAAACACAATTTTTTGCTTTTTGGGAAACAGAAACCTGAACCAAAGTGGAGGCTAGAATTAAAATAGAAACTGTAACTAAAGCAACACTCGAATACCAACCTTTTTTTTTTTTTTAAGAATATGCTCAAGGAGTGCATGATTTCTAACATTCCATATAAGGAAAAGAAAGAGGTTTTTTTTCTTCTTTTAAAATAGAGCATGAAGGTCAGAATCGAATTAGGAACTTGAAACACAACATACTTTAAACCCTTGTTGATTGTCTTATACTAGAAGAAAAAAGAACCTAGCACTTTGTGCATTTTAAAAAGAAAGAACCTAAGATTTTTGTGACAGGCCATGCTAAGATAAGATAATAATAATAAAAAAAAATAGGAAGACATAAGGAATGAGGCTTGAAAACCCTTTGTTTATATTGTTTCATCCTCTATTTTAGTAATTGTGTTTTGATCTTTGTAAAAAAGAAAGCTTTTAACGTTTAAATAGATGCCTAGAACCTAGGTGGTAGAGCTGAAAATATTATTAGCTAATACAAACCATGATCGAAAGTCACTATGCAACATATTACAAGCAAAAAAAGAAAACAAAATGGCTTTTCAAAGTTTTTTTTTCCTTTCTTTAAAAGAAACCTGCCCTATTTTTGTTAACAAACTTCATTCATATAAGCTATTTCCTCTAAAGAGCAACTTCATGTATGTTGACCATGTATAAAAAGGATGAACCAAACTTTTTACACCCTAAACTCTATATGAAAACTAAAGCATTTATATCATGCATATAAGCTAGCCAAGAAAGGTAATATTACCTTTTTTCAAGTTTCATAAAGGTTATTTTTTTCCTTTCAGTAAGGTTTCCACCATTCTTTTTTCATTTTTTTTTGTTACAGAACTCAACTACTTTTTTTTCTTGGTTTTTAGCTTACACTTAATACTCTTTTTTTTGGTTTTATTTCTAGTTTTGAAAACCTTTTCTTTTGTTTGTGGTTGCTTGAATGCCTTTTTTTTTTTTTTCTTGTTTTGTACTTTTTCTTCTTTTTTGTCAAAGCTTTCGATTTTTTCTCTTTTATGGTAGTGAATCCTCCTAAATATCCCTTACCTTCCTCCTTAAGTCTTTTTTTTGTTTTCTTTCTCCCTAGTTTAACTACCATTTGTAGAGTACTTATTTTTATTTTTTATTTTTGCATTAAACCATTGGTTTGTTTCCAGTTAAATATCCCCTTATTCTTGCATGCTTATTTTCATGTGAAACTTAAAAATGGTTTTTTTCATGTCTTAGGCCTTTTTTTTCCTTTTTTTATTAGTTTTGAGGTTTTATGTTTTGCCCCTTTTTTCGGTTATGGGTTTTCTTCTTCATTCACCATTTGAGCTATATTTAGCAATGTTAGAAGGGCCATTTTCTTTTTTTCTTTTTTTGTTGTTTTGGGCCCATGTTTGGGCCATACAATGGTCTATCAATGCAAACATGATTTTGTTGTTTAGGCTTCCTAAATGGGCCCTAGAATAGGTTATAGATTAAGCTTGCAATTGGGCAATGTAATGGGCTTTTAAATTGGTCATATTGCAGACCATAAAAAATAACTTTGGCCCAAGTTGGGTCCCTCAGTTCCATTGATCCCAAAACTAAATTAAATTAAACCTTAATTAATGCAAAAATGAGCTAAAATCAAAACACCCAAAATGGTCCGAACTAATATACCCCAAGTTAAAATTAAATCTAAACATCGTTTGATTGATCTGGATAACATTAGGTGTTTATAGTTGCCCTTATTTGTATATTTTTAGGATCAAGATTAACACAAAGATGTAAACAATAATTTTGTCTGGATGGTACTTCTGAAAGATTTTTTTAAGGATAAAATTTGTTTTTTTTTTGTTTTGCTTGTTTGCTTTTTTAATATTGTTCTATTTTGTTTTGTTTTGTTTTTGTTTTGTTTTTGTTTTTTTGTTTTGTTTTTTGTTAGAGGTTTCACAAATTTTGAAAGCTTGACAATTTTTGAAAATAAATTTAAAAGCTTATATAGGTAAAAGTTCAACAACTTTTGAAAACAAATTTAAAAGCTCATTTAAGTAAAGATTTAATAACTTTTGAAAATAAATTTAAAAGTTTCTTTAGCTAAAAGCTCAACAACTTTTGAAAGTAAATCTCATCTTGGACTGGTCTTGACATCTAATCGGTGTTAGCTAAATTTGGTTTAATTCTTATCATGTTAGCTAGATTAGGCTTAAATCTTTTTGGTGCCAACTAAATTGAGCTTAAATCTCATCGTTGCCAGCTAAACTAGGCTTAATTCTCATCGATGCTAACTAAACTTGGTTTAAATCTCATCTAAGTACTAGCTAAACTAGGCTTAATTTTTATCTAGATGCCATATGAGCTGGGTTTAATTCTCATTGGTGCTAGCTAAACTAACCTAAAATCTCATCTAGGTGCTAGCTAAACTAGGGTTAAATCTTCATAAGGTGTTAGTTAAATTGGGCTTAAATCTCATCGGTGCCAACTAAACTAGGCTTAAATCTCATTAGTGTTAGCTAAAATGGGCTTAAATCTCATCTTTTTTCAAAATTTCTTGACATTTACTCTTTATAAAAGCTCAATTTATTATCATATCTCATCTTTTTTTCATTAGTTTCTTCAGCAATTCTTTATCTTTTGTAAATTTGTTTTTGACTTTTTGAACTATTTTTTCATTCATCAAACTATTTTTTTTTCTTATTTCTCTTTTTACCCATGATATACTCTTTTTGTCTCTTTTGTTTTCTTTGGTTTTCTTTCTTTTCTTGTCTTGCTTTCTTCAAACACTTTCATTCCATCTTCTTTTTAGTATACTTTTCTTTTCTTATCTCTTGAATTGGTAGATTTTTTTTTATGGATTTTTTGACAAACCTTTTTTCTTGTTTCCTTCTATTCTTTTCTACTACTTAAAATGTTTATGTTTCCTCTCTTTTCTTTTGTTTTTTTTAGTATTTACAAAGTTGATAAATATAATCATAACACAAGTATCTATTTTTAATCAAATTCTTTGAATGCAAATGTTTTTATATGAATGCAATAATTTATGTAATGACATAACTTTTTTAAGATGCAAATGCTTGATACAAATGCAAATAACTTTTTCATGATGCAAATATCAATGTTCTTTTTCATATAGATGATGTAAATGTGAATTTTTTTATGACATAAATGAACATAAGAACATGCATGACAAATTTTTTTAATAGTAAATTTTTTTTTATAATGCAAATGCCAATGTGCATATATGACATGATGTAAATTTGCAAATTCAAAATTTTTCTTTTGAGTATTCGTTGCAACCACAGAACTTCATTTGACAAATGCCCATGCAAATGTAGGAACTTTATGATGTATATGGCCCAACATGAATGTAAACACTAAAAATACTCTTTTTTTCAAAATAAAATTCTTTCTTAATGCTACTTATCTCCTGTTTCCCATTAAAATAACTCTTTACTTGTTTCCCAATATGATCTCACCTTACCTTTTTCCTGTTCTTTCACTTATTCCATCTTGTTTCTTTACCAACCCTTTTTTCTTTCGGATTGGTTCTCAATTTTCCTTTCACTTTTAACATGATTTCTTTGATTTTTAGTTTCAATAAACAAACATGCATCATGTAACATGTAACATGTATTTTGGACTTGATTGTGAAAACAAGAAGACACACCACCATTCTTAAAAATATTTTTTCTTTTCTCTTTCCTATTTAGCACCATCAATTCTTTAGTGAAAAATATTTTTCTTCCTTAATCTGAACTGATCTAAAGATTCATAGTTCAATAATTTTCTTTTGTACCAAGCAACAATGTGTGACTAGTTATTCAAAATTTTTGAAATGGTCAACAAAATTGCCCCACATAATTAAATTTCATAATCAAAGTTAATGTAATATCTAAACAAATGTGACTTTGGGAGTTTCTTGAAAATTGACATTTCTTATTATAAATAAAAGATGAGACAACTTTTTTTTCAAATGGGTTGAATGGTTTAGCACATCAAGGTTTTAGTTTATTCAAGAAGGTTTCACGACTTGAAGGATACAAAAAAAATGTATACTTTTCCATCCAAGCTTATAGATGAAGTATAAATTTTCCTAAAAAGCATGAATTCTTTGAAAAACCAAAACATGTCTAACACTCTCTTTAGTATCCAAATGTGGTATTTTGACAGATGTCAAGGTCAACTATGATGGGCTTAGTATTTTAAAAGGTCATTTAGGAATGAGAAAAAAATGTTCAAAATTTCAAAATCAATCTTTTTGATGGATTTCAAACATTTAAGGCCTTATATTCTTGGATCTTTCAAAGGGTTTAGGTTACTTTTGGTTAACATCTATCTCATTTAATATCAAAAGTAGCTTTAAAGCTTTTAAGGTTTGCTTTATACTACCCTTTTGCACGGTTTTCATCCTAAAGCCACTTTCATCTTTTTTTTTTTTCTTCTTTTGATTATTACACCATGCACTTAAAAATTCAAACTTATTGAAAATGAGTTAATGGTCCAAGTGATAATTAGTAATAAAGGAAGACAAAAAATGTTCATAAGTTTTTGGCCATTCTTCAAAGAAAAACTCTTCAATTTTAAGCATCCGTGCTTAATCTAATATGAACTTTTCTAAGGATGAAATGTCAGTCAAGGCTCGAGATTTTCAAAAAAAAGAATAGATAAGCCCAAAATAAATGTTTAAGGCTGATTCAAACTAATGATCATTCTTTCATGTGAAGGATTTACTTTAGAGATATTTGTCATTTTTTTTCCTAGGCTTTCTTCTCAATCATTTATTTTCTTTTCTCTTTGCTCTTTTTTTTTCCTTTTATTCTTTTTTATTCTTTCTTTCATTTCACTTTTCTTTTTCTCTTTTTTGAGTGGATTCAAAACTTTTAGAACCTTTTATTGGAATATTTGCCTTTAACATATAAGATTCCTTCTTAGATATTACCATACTTAACCCTCAAATGCATTTTTTTTACCCCTAATGTAGAGGACAATCTTAGGTTAGGATTTCTTTAGAAAAAATTTATCAAGCTCAAAAGGTAGTAAGGGATGATTTTTTATATTTGTGAAGGGATGATGAAAGATGATCATTTATCATCTCAAGCATAGTCATTCAAATTTGAAAAGCAATTCTTTTTGGAGAAGGGTTTTTGGAAAAAAGGTATTTTTTTTTTAGGGATTTCCTTAAACTTTAACTCTCTTTGAGCCATTTGGTATTCTTTTGTTGGTTTCTTCATAAATTTATTAAGATCCTTTTGTTTTTGGATTCATTCAAATGCCTTAAGTGCATGATTATCATAATCAAAACTTTTCTCTTTCTTTCTTTTCATTTTTTTCTTTTTTTATTGTATGTCCCCACCACTATTTGAGAAAGATACCTTGTTTTGATGAACCATCCCTAATAAAGGTTAATGAAATGAGTCGGTGGAATGAACTTGCTTAAGGTGTTAGATGGTTCATGCTGCTTCAAAAATGAAGAAGTTTATCATAACTTAAGTTGTCTTAAAGGTAATGAGTATTTTTTTTCAACCAATGTGCCCCAAGACACTAGACAAGGATAATTTTGAGGTAGAGAACTAAAATGTTGGTATATTTGAGGTCATTTTTAAAGGATTTGGTGGCTTTGATTTAAAAATTTTTAAAGTTACAGTATAGCCTTAGCACCTTAAATTACCATATTATAATTCTAAAAATATGTTGTGTTTTAAAAAGTTTTTTTCTTATCTTTTTTTAATTGATTGTCTCATTATTCATTGCCTAAGAAATGATTATCACATTTTTGTATCACAATATTATCAAGCAAAGGCAAGGTTCACAAATTCAATTTCGTGCGTCTTAAAAAGTTATGATTGATGAATGAAATTATGCAAGTGGTTGGAGAAAGGTGCCAAAATGTTAGTGAGTTTATTTCTAAAGAGCTCACCAATTCTTTCAAGATTGTTTTCACCTTATATTAGAAAAGAACAATTTTTTTTCTTCTGTCATCTTTTTTTTTTCTCTTTTTTTTAAAGCACTTTTTTCTCTTCTTATGATTTTGAAAATTAATTATGTTAGGCTTTATTCAAATCCAACAATTTTCCTTTTTACTATTTTTTTCAAGAAAATCTTTAAAATCCAAAGCATAAAATAAATTAAAAATCTTTAATGACAATATTCACAAATTCATGAGACAATATGATGCATAATATTTATTCATCCAAAACAGACATTCAAATCCAATTTAAGATTCATATCCTAAATAGTATTATCAAGATTTATACAAGTCTTAAATAAAAAGAGTCCTTTACTTGGTGCCTCACTCTTATATCTTGATTTTTAATTCCACAACCATAAATTATCATAGCCTTCAACCAGTTCTTTAAATTTTGTAGGGTATGTGTCGAATAAAGCTTGAATTACATCCTTGAATGCAATGCAATTTTCTATGTAATGTCTTTTGACCCTATCATGGTATTCACATTAAGCACTGAGATTGTAGCACCTTGGGCAATGAGGCTTTCTAGGCTTTGCAAGGATAGGGGAAATCATATGACTATTGACAAGCAAATGGAAAAACTTTGTGTAGGACATTGGAAGTGAATTGTGTGCCTTGACTATCTTTTTTTTTATGGCTTTATGAATGGCTTAAATTGATCTTTTGTTTTACGAATATCTATGGTGGAAGAGTCTAGGAAAATGTTATTGGGACATAAAGATGAAATGGTTTAAGAAAGTCACTAGCTTGGTATGTTGAATTGTAAAAGGGTTAGGACAAATATGGTGACCAATGGAAATAATCATTCACCAAATCATTTTGTATCATGTTGAGGTTCTCTCATTTCACCTTTCAATAGTTGTTTCTTGAGCATGTTAACTAAAAATACTTTCCTTCTTTTCATTATGAATTTTTGCATTGGCATCCATAATTTTTTCCTTTTTTATCCTATCTTTAATTCTATTTATAGCCAATGAAAAATAGACAAATTTTGAAGACGTATTACCGATCAACCTATCATAATAGGGAGAAAGAAGGCTATCCATAAATAAGGAATTTAGCTCCCTATTAATAAGGGGTGGTTAGACTTGCAATGCTACCTCTTTCCATCTAGTGGTATATTTTTTGTAGCTCTTATTGAGGCTTTTTTTCATGTTTTGAAGGTTTAATCGGTGTTATAACATATCAACCTAGAGACTCGATCGCTAGACATAATCATTTAAAATCGTGATAGCATAAGGAGTCACCACCAATCTTTTTTAAGGTGTGATTGGTCACCAAAAAATTTTATCTTTTTAATAAAACGGGTTTAAAGTTTATTATAAAGATAATTTTATTCTATGAAAATAGGATAGGGTTCATGGGTCCATTACGCTGGAGAAGTATTAGCACCTCGCAATGCTTATAAAATTGGTACTAATTAATCATGCACTATTTATAACTTTTGACAACAATGGTTTTTATATGACATTTAATTATAATTCCCTTAATTTTTAAGATATAAAAGTATTTAAAAGTCTTTATTAAAAAATGCTACAAAACTTTATAAATTAAATGAATACTTTAAAATTCTTTGACATAAAAGCAGAATTTAAAAATAATCCTTTTCGTCTAAGATTTACCATAATATTTTTTTGAAAATAAAAATAACATTATTTCAAAATAATATTTTGGTTACTCTCTAGCATTTAGGCAAGTATCAAGAATTATATTCCTTGAAAAAATATTTTAATTTTATTTATTTATTTATTTTTTAAATTAATTTCTTAAAAATAATTTAATAATTAAAAAGCTAACCATGAACATCAATAATTAAAATAAACATATATATAAGCAATAAATGTAAATATGGATGTAAATGTGTGTCCTAAATGACGATGAGATGCGAATCTAAGATCGAGTTTTTAAAAATAAAAAGACTACATGAACTCTCCAACCTATTTATATTTAAGATCCATTTATTTATTTATTCTTTATTTAATTTTATTATTTTAAAATATGGAATTATATAAAAATTTTAATGAAACAAAATTTCCTAAATATCCTATTATCTGGGTGACATTCTGGAACAGATTATTTCATGGGTAATTTTTATATAAATCTTTAAATTTTATGATAGTTTTGGTGTGTTGCTTACATTTAAGCTTTAAGGTTTCATTTAAGATTTCAATTAGGGTTTTAGGGTTTGACTTAGGGTTTCGAGTTTTATTTATGATTTAGGGTTTTGCTTAGGGTTTTAAGTTTTAGTTAGGGTTTAGAGTTTCACATGAGGTTTTGAGTTAGGGTTTCATTTTAAGGTTTCATTTTAGATTGTTAGTTACAATTTTATTTTATTTACGAACCTTTCTAAAAATCTTCAATATTTAGATAGATTTTTAAAACATACAAGTTTCTCATAATTCCTTTAAACAATAATTTTTATATATTTATATTTTTTATTATTATTTATTAATCTTTTTTATTTTATTTTTATTATTTAATAATTTCTCAACATTTAAGCAAAATTATTATTTTTTAAAACAAGATTTTTAAATTCCTTCCAACATCTAGGTAGTGATTCTAAAATTTTATCTTTATTATTTTATTTTGCATAAATCTAAAATGTATGAAAAATAAAATAAATTATATCAAAAGTAAATTAGAACATAAAAATTACATAAAAGTTAAAATGAGCATAGAAATTTAATGATTATGAAAATTAAAAAGGTATAAATTTAAATCACAATTGAACATGAAAGAACTATGCACAGACTTTGAATGATATGAAACATACATGAAATTAAATTTTATTAAGATCACACAAATTGTAGTGTTATAACGTATAAATTTGTGGATTTATCGCTAAGCATAGAATTTAGGAGTCACCACCAATCTTTTTTTGTTTAGATGTGATTGGCCACTTGATAGAATCTATCCTATTTAAAGAAGAGTTTCAAGATTGACTTAGGTATCTTTAAATGGTAAATTCTAGTCCACAAAACCAGAATTTAGGTTTGAAAATGCAATTACTTATGAGGAAAGTTATATCACCTTAGCAATGCCCATCCAATGGATGTTACCGGTTTGATTTCAAATTATTCAAGTCCTAAAATATTCTCATAATGTTACCAAATTATTTAATTATTAGAAACTAATACTAAATTTCCTCCAATAGTTTGGTAGCAATTTAAGATAATTTCTTTACCTCAAAAGTATTCATGTAGATTAATATCTCACTTTGAATAGGTTCCGTTTCGGATTCATTAATATATTTTATTCAAGAAAATAATTACTAAAATCCTCAAATAGTTTATTAAGGTTTACTTTGATGCAGATCTTCTAATAGTTTAATGAGATTTTTTTGTAAATTTATTTTTTAGAAGATGCATTAAATCTTTTAATAGTTTGGTAAGATTTAATTTAACATACAAATCCTTGAATAGTTTAGTAAGATCAAAACAAAATATTTTATTAATAATAGTTATTTTTTATAAAAAATTTGATTTATAAAATTCTCTAATAGTTTGGTAAAATTCATAAAAATTTAAATTCATGAAAATTTTTTTGGTTATATTTTCTTAATAAAAAATGAAATTCATAAAGGCATTTAAAAAATAATTAATGTCTTATTTAATAATGAATAAAATAAAAATAAATGATTAAAATAATAATAATATATAAAAAAATCTAAAATAAAATGAAAATAAAATGGAAAAAAATCAAAATAGAAAATAAAATGAAAAAAAAAAAGAAAATACCTATGATTGGATTGGGTTTTGTAAACAGGTAACATGTTGATCCCACAGGTTGAACGGTTCAATGCTTATCCCTAAAACGGTGTTGTTCCAAATTTGTATAAAAACCAAAAATTTTGTTTTTTCTCATAACTACCTATTTCTTTCTTTTTTTACTCTTTTCCTCCTTTTCTGCCTCTTTCTCTACCCTTTAAATCCAGGAAACCAGAAATTAGGTTTGGTCACTGGTTTCTAAAAAACTTGCCAGAATTTGGTAGAAAGCTTTAATTTTCGCTAGAAAGTTCAACGATAAACTTCAAATGTTCAAGCTCAAACCCAAAATTTTCAAAATTTTCTAGAAACCCAAACTTAAAAAAAAAAAAAAAACAAAAATCACTAAAATCTATTAAACCCTTCCAAAAGCACAATCATATAAGCCAACTTTTCCACACAAGCAAAACCTAGATTTGCAAAAACAAAAAAATCTTAGCAAGAAAAGATAGAAATCTTCCACGCCAAAATTTGACCTTTTTCTCTTTGTCCTTTTCTTGTGTGATTTAAGAAATCACTTATAGGCCTTTTTTACTAGAAAACTTAAGGATTTTTTCTTCAATTAAATCTTTCAAATTTATTTAGGGTGTTATTAATCAAATATGTCAAAGTTGGTTCCCATCACCACGCGATTCTTGACTTGGTTTTAACCCATGCCTTAATCCAGTTTAATATTTGTTCCATTTCCTGAAGAACAAATTCAATCACCTCATGTAATTTAGGTTCCCATTTTATAAAAATTTGATTTTTTTGACTGAATCTCGTGAAACCTTTTGATTTGCTTCTTTTTTTTTTTAAGTTTAGTTTTTATAAAATAAATAAACAAAATAGAAATAAAAATAAAAATAAAATAATTCATGGGCTATAACCCACACTTGAGTAAGCCAAATATTAGGTTTAAAGCCCAAACAAGATAAAGCTCTTTGTTAGGCTCAAAACCCAAATTACCAACTGGATGAGGCCTATCCAAAGATCAAAAGGCCCAATAAACATCTCAAAAGCCCTACAATCCTAACAATCAAAATCAAGAAATCCAAAACAAGCCTGGATGAAAATAGGTGTCTATAGTTGCCCCTTTTTGCACATTCCCATGAAACAGAAATGATGCAATGACATAGACAACCATTACATCTAGGTTTAGAAAGTAAAATTACTTATGTTACATTGAATTCAAATGTAAACATGACTAGACTAAGTTGAGTCGAATGTATCAAGCTGTATAAAAATAATGATGCTAGGATTGAACCGTAAGTTAAAAGAAATGATTTGGACTGAGCCAAGATCAAAGATGATTAATTAGGGTTGAACCATAGACAAGAAAATAAATGATCTTGATTGAACCAAGATTGAATATGAATGACCGAGATTGAACCGCATATCAAAAAAATAAAATGACCTAAACTAAGCTAAGATAAAAGATGAGTGATCGAGATTAAACCACTGATAAAAAAAATGATTTAGACCGAGCTAAGATTGAAAATGAGTAACCAACATTGAACCACAAGTCCAAAAAATAAAATAACCTAGACTAAGCCAAGGTAAAAAATAAGTGACTACAATTGAATCACAGGTCAAAAAATAAAATGACCTGGACCAAGCCAAGGTCAAATATGAGTATCGGGACTAAACCATAAGTTCAAAAAATAAATGACTTGGATTGAACCAAGGTCAAAAATTAAGTCTGAGTCTAAATCAAAATATGAGATTAAATAATCTTGGAAATAACAGCCATAAGATCACACCTAGAAGTCTTATAAATCACATTTGTAGGTTTTTAAGAAAAAATTCCTCTAAAATAGAGGCCCAACAATGCAAAGAATATTCTCAAAATCTTAGGTTTGAAATTTTTCACCAAAGTCAAAATTTTGTATGCAATAGGTGATAATGCGACTAATGCAAATCTAACAAATGATACTTATTATTCAAATATTTATTATAGGATATAAATGAATGCCCTGTCCAAAATGCAAATGCCAACTAATGCCAATGTATAGATGTCACTAAATTAAATTCCAATTATGGTACTAAAGTTCTTAAGACTCATTCTTTTGTATTCTAAACTCTTTAAATTTTCAGTAAGGAGAATAAAATCAATTCCATTATTCAAAATAAGCACTCGCCTTCTTTTTTAGGGGAGTTTTTAGAACTAATGTCGTCATTAAACTTTTAGGATTTCATCTTTTACCCTTTTCTCTTTCAACTTTCCCAAAGTAATGTACAATCTTGCATGGCATTAGTCAATTATTAATCATTATCTCAATTTCCAAATATAAAATGCAAATTATACACTTCTTCTATTCATTGCAAATCATTTAAATAGAAAGGAAAAGACAATGATTGAATGTGAGATATAGATAGAATGTAATGAATATAATTTTTTTGGAGAACAACCAAATTACAAGTGATGGCCATTTGGGATAAATTTTATTGCAACAGGACAAGATAAAGGCATACAAAGATGGCAATTTGGGATAACAATGCTTTAAGATAAACAATAATATAATCATGACAACATATCTTGAAATTTTTTTAAAAAAACTCAACCATATGATGCCCTCAACACTTCAAAGCTCTTCAGAATATACCAATTTCATTTTGGTGCACCCCTCAAATGATGACACACTTTTCTTATCCAAGTCGTCTTTTCTTGTTTTCAACTTGGATAAACCCTCTTTTTATTCAAACTTCCCTTTCGGGTTTTTGATTTGAACTTTACCTTTTATTTAAGTAAAATACTTCTTCATGCATTAGCATTTATTGGATTAGAGAGATCATCTCCATCCATCTCTATTAAGATTAATGCTCTTTTTTAAAAAGCTTTTTTTACAATATATGGTCTTTTTTAATTTGGAGTTCACTTTTCTCTATTATCATGTTAATTTGAAAAAATATTTTTCAACACCAATTCTCTTTTTCAAAATTGACAAGGTCAGATCTTCTTATCATGAGCTCTCATCATTCTTCTTTAGTATAGTTGACCATGACATAGCACTACTAGTCTCTTTTTTTTAATGAAATTTAGTTACTCATAATGCTCTTGAATCTATTTAACTTTTTCTAGTCCTACTTCTTTTAAGACTCTCAAAGATAGGATTGCTACTTCCACAGGCAATATAGCCTCTATCCCATAAACCAAGAAAAAAAGAATTGCCCCAGTAGAGCTACATTCTGATGTTTGATAGGCATGCAAAGCAAAAGACAATTTCTCATGCAAATCTTTATATTTTAGTCATTTTTTCTAGAATCCTTTTGATATTCTTATTCATAGCTTCTATTGCCCTATTTATCTTTGAGCGATATAATGAAGAATTATGATGCTTAATTTTGAACTGAATATATATTTCTTTCATTATTTTACTGTTTAAGTTCTTAGCATTATCTAATATGATTCTCCCTAAAAGTTCATATCTGTAGATTATTTTTCTTTTGATAAACTTACATATTACTGATCATGTCACATTTATATAAAAAGCTATCTTAACCCACTTAGTAAGAAATTAATAATCATGAAAATAATTTATTCTCATTTGATGCCTTTAGGATAATGGGACCAATGACATCCATGCCCCATATAGAAAATAGCCAAGTTGATGCCAAAACATATAAAACAGTAGGTGGAGCATGGATCTTATCGACATAAATCTAGCATTTGTGACATTTTTTAGCACAATCAATACAGTCATTTTCTATTATTAACTAGTAATATCCAACCCTCATAATTTGTCCATGCCCCAAGGAATTAACAACCCCATCAAAGTACATTCTCCATGACTTCTCATTATCATCCTTTTCTTCTAATTTAGAACAGCCATTAATTTTTCATCCAAAAATTCAAGTTTTATTGGCTCATAGCTTTCAATAGCATGATCCACAAGAAATTTTGTAGTGGCATTTCTTTTGTTTTTTTTTAGCTCATGTATATAATATCATACTCCGAAAGCATTACTTGCCATCTTACAATCCTTTTCGACAATGATGGTTTCTCAAAGATATACTTGATAGGGTCGAGTTTAGCTATAAGCTAAGTGTTATGTTAAAGCATGTATTGTTTGAGTCTCTTAGCCGTCTAAGCCAAAACGTAACACATTTTGTCCAATAATGAATACTTGGACTCATGCTTTGTGAACTTCTTGCTCAAGTAGTAAATAGTTTTTTCCTTTTTACCAGATTCATTTTGCTATCCCAATACACATCTCATTGACTTCTCATGTACAGTCAAATATAGAATTAAGGGTCTCCCTGAAATATATGGTACTAGCATCGAAGGATTTGATAGGTACTGTATAACCCTATCAAAAGCTTTTTGCCATTCTCCATTCTATTCACCAGGATTGTTCTTTCGAAGGAGCTTAAAGATAGGATTGCATTTGGAGGTAAGTTGAATGATGAATCGAGAGATATAGTTTAATCTATATAAAAAACCTCAGACTTTTTTTGGCTCATTTTATGGAAATAAGTTTTGTATGGCCTTTATCTTGTCTGGGTCAACTTTAACTTTTTTTCACTAACTACGAGGCCCAATACTATTCTTAACTTGGTTTTGAATGTGCATTTGGATGGATTCAATTTGAGCTTAAACTTTTTTAGCCTCTCAAACAATTTTTTTAAGATTAGCTACATGGTTTTCTCCTTCTCGAGATTTTGTGACCATGTCATCTTCATAGACCTTAATCTCCTTATGCATCATGTCGTGAAAGAGTGTCACCATAACTCTTTGGTAAGTTGCCTTAGCATTTTTCAATCTAAAGGGTAGAACTTTATAACAAAAGGTACTTTACATAGTTACAAAAGTGGTTTTTTCAATGTCATATTAGCCATCTTTATTTGATTATAACCTAAAAATCCATCCATAAAAAAGAATATAGAATGTTGGGCCATGTTATCTACTAGTGTATCAATATGAGGTAGAGAAAAAATTTCTTTTGGGCTAGCATTTTTCAAATCACGATAGTTCACACAAATTCTCACTTTTTATCTTTTTTAGAGATAAGAACTATATTAACTACCCACTCAAGATATTCGACCATTTGTAGAAAGCTTGCATCAAACTATTTCTTTACCTTATCTTTGATCTTCAATAGCATTTTAGGCTTTATTCACATTAACTTTTGTTGAATTGGTTTACATTTAGGCTTGAAGGGTAACTTATGTTTCACTTTTTCAATGCTAACCTAAGCATATCCTGATAAGACCAGGCAAACACATCTATAAATTATTAAAAGAGATCCTTTAACGTTTGCCTATCAATTGATGGTAGCGATGTACTGACTTTAACCTCTTTCTTGTTCTCATTATCCCTTAAATTGATCATTTCAGTAATTTTTGATGAGGTTCAATAGATTTATTCTCTTATTCAATTAATCTCATTAGATCTAGAGGTAAAGTATATTCTTTATAGTCCTCTTCAGTGTTAAGTTCATCAGCATTAATTGAATTTTCAAAATTAAATCCCTAATTGTTATCGTGATTATCTTCATATTCATTTGAAGACCTAAAATTAAATGAAATGGAAAGTACTGGCAAAATGCTTTGACTGAAAAAAATGAAAATTGAATAGAAAAATGAATAAAAATGTATACTCTTACTTTTTATTGAGATAATGAATGATAAGAGGCCCATACATAAATACCATATCAATACTTTTAAGCATAAGCAATTAGGAGTTGTAATTACATTGAAAAGGTATCAAGAACAGTAAGCATTTAGATGACATTCTAGTTTTTTAATTGAAAGTCTAGTGGACATAAACAAACCAACTCATTTTCCTTTTGGACTTTTTCGCCTATCATCTGAATAGACAGCTCGACAAAAGCTTCTTTCATGCTTAGTTCTTCTTCAACATATGTCTCTGCCCTTAGATACATATATCCTCATGGCCTGAATGTTTCATGCAGGTACAAGACAACTATTGGTATCTTTCTTATCATTTTTCGTCTTTTTACTATTGTCTCGCATCTTCTTTATTTTTCATTCCTTAGCTCCATACCCCAGACCCAAATTTTCACTATTGTCTGTTATCATTGGTGGTTCTTTTATCCCCTAAAATTTTTTGCCTAGCCTAACTCTAGGGTACCAACCTTTTTAACCATCTGACTGATCACAATCTTAGAAAAATCTAGTTGGTATAATTTAGACCCCTCACCATAGTATTGACAAGCTCAAAAGATTGATAAAATCACTCCAATGATTACTCTGCTGCTTCTAAATATGGACCATTCGTAGGCTGAGTTACTAGTAAGTCCTCCTTTTCAGCATGATCATAAGTTGATCCTCTACATTGAATTTAACCTTTTGATGTAAGGAGGAAAAACAACATTTGGCATGTGGATTCATAGCCTACCCAGTAAACAATTGTAAGATAGGGAGGTGTTCATGACTTGGAATTTTACATTGAAAATGCAAGGTTTGATTTGTAGAGGTATTTCAATATCTCCAAATACCTCAGCCTAATCCCATCAAATGCTCAGAATACTATATGACTACTTTTTATGTGGGATATATCAATGGGTAGTCTTGCTAAGATGGACATGGGCATAACATTAATAACCAAACCATTATCAATAAGGACCTCAACTATAGTATGACTCTTACATTTAATAGTGATATGCAGAGCCTTTTTACTTCTCTTTCATTTAAGTGGGATCTAATCATTATTGAAGGTTATGCAGTGTGGTACCACTAAATGTTTCTCCAAATGATTCACATATTCTATAAACATGTTCTATGCCATATAATCCTGATTTAATAGCTTTAACAAGCTGTTGCAATGTGATTTTGAATTCAATAGTAATGACAACAAAGAAATTTTAGCTGGTATCTTGTTTAATTGTTCAACCATAGAATACTCGACATGCTTTACTGGCTTCAAGAACTCACAAACTTTTTTTAGACACAAGTTTTTAACTATATTTTTCTAAGGTCAATTTTGGCTCAACTTGCTTTTTCATTACTATTACTTTCTCTTTCCTTACCTTTTATAACATTTTTGAAATATAACACCTTTCACTTCTAGTTATGCCACTTACACCAGTTATGTTAATAATGTCTGGCTTAAGCATGATCTCCTATTACCTTTAAATTGTTACTTTATAACCATATCTCTATGGCACAGCCTTTTCATCTTTATAAGGGAATGGACTCAAGACCTTGAGAGTTACTTGCTTAGGAATGAGTTTGTCCATGATTGATTTGGGTTTTTCACCATAATAGATGGTTACTAGTTTTGGCACTCACTTTGATGACTTATTAGTCATAGACACCTCAGCCTTCTTTGAAGTTCCTTTTCCTCATGAACTCAATTTGATAAAAGTCCATCAATTCCTGCACTTTTTCATGAAATTATTTATAGGTTTCAATAAAGTGGCTAAGAGACCTACTATAGTATTTACACCTCTGATTTGAAACACATCTTTCATGATAAGTGCATAGGTCTATTAGTTGTACCATACCAGCTCTATATAAATTATCAAACAATTAGCTGAATGGAGTTTTAATTTCTTCCACTCTCTTTTTCTTGCACTACTTCTTATCTTCATTTAAAGCATTCATTGCATGATTTGGTAATGGATTACCACTAACATTGGGTATTGCCTTTCCACTAGAATCAAAATTAAATAACCTTTCCTTGATCAAATTTTACACCTTGTGCTTTAAAGTGGTGTAATTTTTAGTGGAATGGCTAACTACTCCATAATGGTAGTTGTAGTGAGCAATAAAATCATACCACTTGGGATAAGGAGGTTCAAGTGGTTTTGTAGGGACAGAAGCAACCAAATGATTTTTATAGAGTTTTTGGTACAATTCTGTACAGGTTATAGGAATAGCATCGAATATGGGCTTTCTCGATTATTCCATGGTTTTCATGTACCACTTGTTGGTTGGTTGAACAAATAAACGATCGTAGTGATCGAGGTGTTAAGGTTGTATGTGTGGGCAGGTAGTCTGAATGTCGATTGATAGGTAGGTGGATAAGAATGTTATAGAGCTAGTTGATATGGGAAGCTGAAGCATTTTTTATGATGGGATAATATGTGGGATAGAAAGGTTATGGGTAAAGAGTGTAGTTTCTGAATTGCTGTCCTTAAAAACTCATAACTTGAGTTTCACTTTTTTTTTGTTTATTTTCTATCATTTTCTCATAATATGACAACTTCAATTTGCTCATAAATAAAACCGTCTTTTTTTTTTTAGTTAAAAGTGGTTAGTCTTAAGCATCTATATCCCGCCATCTTTAAGCATACTCTTTAAAGGATTTAGTTACCTTTTTTTCATACTTTGCAAAGAAAAGGTGATCATGAGTCATATCTATAATATGGCAGTATTGATTGATGAATGATCGAGTCAAATCCTTTCATGATCATGTATGGGTCTTGTCTAACTAGGCATACTACCTTATAGTAAACTCAATTACATTATCCTGGAATACATGCATGAGTAACTTTTCATTATTGGTGTAGGCAACTATTTTATGATAATGCATGATGGGGCATTTGGTGCCATTATACTTCTCAAACTTTGGTATTTTAATCTTTGAGGGTATCACCACATTTGGTACTAGACAAAGCATAGTGACATCTATAAAACCATAAAAATCAATGCTTTCTATAGCTCACAATCTCTCATCGAGTATAGTCATCACGTGATCAGCTTTAAAGTCCTCTAAGGACTTAGCTACCTTCAACTTAAAATTTTCTTTTGAATCATCCAAATTGAGCATTTGGACTAGTTCAACTACCTTTTCATTGCATGCAGGATTGATGTAGTTCTGAGCATTCTCTTAGTTGGGCGCATGTGGCATACTCGTATAATTATAGTTTGGAAATAAATGTTGTTGTAGTGGAAAGCTTTAAATGGATTGGGCTTGGTATGGGCCATAACTCGTAGGATACAATGGATTGATAACTTTATGTGAAATGTCTTCCTCTATTGCCTTTCTTTATTTAACTTACCTAAAGCTTCAAGGATCTTACTCAGTTCTCTTTTGATTTTTTTCCTAAGCTCTTTCTAATTTCTCAACATGACCTATATTATCCTATTCCATTTTCTTAGCTTGAGCTCAGATGTTATACTAATGTTGAGCTATCCTTGAATCTTGTGTACTATAATATTAAATTAATGATCTTGTTATTGACTAACATGATTAAGAATTAAATATGAATGAATGGATGCAATGCATGAAAAACAAAAGAAATATATTTGCCACTTTAAAGATTTCGACAAAAGTGAACTTTCATTTATTTCACAAAAGTATATTTTATATCAAGTTTATTATTCTCCACTTGTAAAAGCGTTTAATCTGCTCATATTGATCCTTGAATTCCTCAATGAATTTCAACAATCGCTACCCATATTTTCCTATTGGTATAACTAGAGTTCTCAATGCTTCAACCTCTTCTATCATTTCTCTTACTTTAATCATTGCCTTGCTTATCTGGGTTGTAAGATGTTCTATGTACCTTTGCTTTCCTAACCTTTTTCTTTTGCCAAATCGTACTTAATAGGATAACTCTTTATACTTTTTGTGAATGCCATGATATGATCCCCCTATTCATTTAGTTTTTGTTTCAACATTTGGATATACGTTCTAAACATCTCATTCTCTTTTTAGGCTTCAACATAATCGTCTTCCATCTGGGAACATTCTTTCCTTAACTTTCCATTTTCACAAGTCAAATCAACAATATTTATCTCTTTCTCTTTCACCTAGAAATTTAGCCTCTTATGGTCTTGTTGTAATTTTATCAACTTTTCAAGGGCATTGTCTCATTCCCTAACAACCTTTTGGGTTTTACTCTCAACTTCCAACCTCTTGTGTTGTTGATGAAGTTCAAGCCAAATCATCAACTACTATATTGCATTCCTTAACAATTTTATGGACTTTGACCTTTAACTTTTTTGCTTTATCCTTCCACTGTTTCTTTTCTTCTTAAAGCCTTTGAATTTCTTATTTCATCTTACTTTTCTTAGTTTTGAATTTTTTCTTTAGTGGCATCTTATCCAATTTCTGGTTCACTGGCTGGCAATAATCTTTAAGAGTAAATACAACTTCTTTCTCTCTTTTAGCTTTCAACATCAAATAAACATAAGTGATTTTATCAGTAAATAGCCCAAGACTTTCTCTTGGGCTTCTTCCAGGCCTTGATCATGTTGTCAATCTTCTAAAATGTTTTAGGCTTCCTATATAAATAGTCAAATTGGTTGAGCCTGTGTGTCATGGGAACAAGCTATTCAACTCTATATTGTCTTCTCACCATCAATGGTACATAGCTTGTTGACCCCCACAAACCTAAAAGTGGAACCTTTATCTCATCTACACATTGATACAATATGGGTTCTAGATTAATTTGTGGAACTAATCTGAGCTTTTGCAGCAAATATTCCCATTTCTTTTTAGACTTCACATTTAGCCATTCAGTTATTCAAAACTCTTGACTAAATTTTGATTATGAAGATAGAGTTTGAAGAAAATACTATTCTTGTATTCAAAATGGCTCTTCATCCACAAATACAATAATGGTGTGCAATCCAAAAAGCGTGCTTTATTTTTTTGTCTACAAAAATTTAAAGATTTGATGGTTTCTGCCAATATCGTTGCTAAAGGATTACATCTTTTTCAATCTACTCAAACAAATCCACCATTTCTATCTCAATATGGCCTAAGACTTTGGGGAAGATAATCATCCCATAAATTGCTAGGGCAAACACATTCATTCCTTGGTCATCATCAGGATGTTTAACAATGAAATCTTAAAAAAATTCCCATGGAATACCTTTATGCCTTCTCTTTTCTTAACCATGTGAATCTATGAGCTCTTTTTCTATTCTTAGAACATGGGCTAACTTTTTGTGATATCTTAGTTTTTGTATTTTCACATATACCCTATTGAGATACTAGAGATCATACCCACCAAAATCAAATACTCTTTTATGGTTGGCACCAAATCAACTTTATTGAAAATGAAACAATGATAGAAGGGATCCCAAAATTGTACCATCACCTTAATAAGTGACTTTTCAACCTTTACCAACAAGAGGTGTGCAACATGCCCAAATTTCTAACAAAAAGCTTGTTGTCTTAAAGGAACCATATTATTCTATATGTTTGATAGATCTTTCAAATCATTTTGTTTAAGGAGCAATTGAACTTCTTTAGGCAAGGTAAAGATATAAACAGATGGCAAACAATCTTTTTCCCCTCGCTGCCTTCTTTTTTACTCTACCTTCACATCAACAGGTGACTCACACTTAAAGAACACAGACGAAGTACAAACTTGATGTTTTGTGGGTTTTATGAAAGCTTTTGTTGAAGATATATTTAGGGCAAGAATAATATGCAATCTGTATGTATGTTTATGAATATGCAAGAAAGAAAAACAAACAAAAAAATTGGTTAATTATCTCAATATAAAATAATGGATAAACACATATTAATGAAATATAATACAATAACACCATGATCAAAATTAAACCATAAGTCGAAAGATAAGAAGATTGGGATTGAACTATAGGTCGAATGAGGTGACTGGGCTTGAACCATAGGTTGAATGAAGAAAACCACTAATTTGGGCCTGTATGCCAACCAAACTAGACTTAAACTTGTGTGCCAGCTAAATTAAGCTTAAGACCTCTTGATGCCAATTAAAACTAGGCTTAAAACTTGATGCTAGCTTATTTGGACTTAAATTTTTATTAGTGCAACCTAATAATGGGCTTAAAACTTGGATGCGAACTAATTTGGAAATAAAACCTGGATGCCAGCTAATTTAGGCTTAAATTTTCATTGGTGCCAACTAACTGGGCTTAAATCTTCATTGATGCTAACTAAATTAAGCTTAAATTTTCTTAGGTGCTAACTAAACTGAGCTTAAATTTACATATGTGCCAGCGAAATTGGGTTTAAATTTTCTTTGGATGCTAGGTAGATTGGCTTAAAACCATTAGGGACTAGCTAATCTAGGTTTAAATTTTTATTAGGTACCAACTAGATAGGGCTTAAAATTTCCATTGGGTGCCAATTAAACTAGACTTCAATTTTTTTAGTATCGGTTAAACTAGGCTTAAATTTTCATTGAGTGTTAGTTAAACTATGCTTAAAATTTTCATTGAGTGCTAGTTAAACTATGCTTAAAACCATTGGGTATCGGATAAACTTGTCTTAAATCTTGGGTGGACTTAAATTTGTTTGGGGAACTAACAATCTTTATTAAAATGAAAAGGTAAAAATTTTCTTTGTCAATGGATTAGATGATTCTGTACCTAAAGATTTTTGTTGATTTAAAAGGATTTCACCACTCAAATGGGATAAAAATGGTGTATAATTTTTCAACTAATTTATGCTTACATGCAAGCTAAATTGAGCTTTTGTGCCAACTAAACTAGGCTTATATGCCAGCTAATCTAAGCTTATAGCTTCTTGCTACTAGCTAATATTGGGCTTAAAACTTGGGTGTCATCTAAACTGAGTTTACATTTTGATTGGTGCCAGTTAAACTGAGCTTAAAACTTCATTAGTGCTAACTAATTTGGGCTTAAAACTTGGGTGCTAGCTAAATTGGTTGGGCTTAAATTTGGGTGCCAGCTAAACTAGGCTTAAGATTTCATTGGTGTCAAATAATTTGGGCTTAAACTTGGGTGTCAGTTAACTAGGCTTAAATCTTCATTGATGCTAGCTAAACTGAGCTTAAATTCTTTCTCAAGAATTAGCAATCCCTATAAAAAATAAAAGAGGTGAAAATTTTCTTTCCACATGGATTGAATAGCTCAATACATTGAGGTTTTTGTTCATTCAAAAGGGTTTCTCCACCTGAAAGAGATTAAAAAAGCATATATTTTTATCATGCAAGCCCACAAATAAAACATAAATTTTTTCAAAAACAAGAATCCCTTGAAAATCGAATATATTAAATACTTTCTTTGGCCTTCAAATGTGACATTTTGATATATATCAAGGTTAGTAGTAAGAGTTTGAGATTGTGAAAGGTTATTTAGGAATGAAAAAAATTAAGATTTTTGAAATCAGCTTTCCTCAAACTTTTGGAGCTTTGATATTTTAGATCTTTCAAAAGTTTGGCTTATTTTTGTCCAGCATCCACCTTGTCCAGTATTAGGAATGGCCTTCAAAGTTTGCTTTAGATTGCCCTTTGTAGGATTTTCACCATAGAATTACATTCATTTTTTTATTTTTTTTCTTTTATTTTTTTTATTTATTACATCATGCTCTTAAGAATTCAAACTTATCCAAAAAGGGATAAAGGTCTAAATAGATAATTGATAATAAAAAGGGACCAAAAAATTCATAGATTTTATGGCCATTTTTTCAAAGAGAGCTCTTCAATTTTTAAGCATCCATATTTAATCTAATATAGACTTTTTATAGGATTTTCAAATAAAGGGATAAATAGGCCTAAAACAAGTATTTAAGGGTAATTAAAAGTAATGATTATTCTTTCATTGGAAGGATTTACTCTGAGGTATATTCCTTATCATTTTTTTTGTGCTTTCAACTTATTCACTTGATTTTATTTCTTTCTTTCCCTATTTTCCTTCCTTCTTCTTTCTTTCTTTTTTTTTTTCATTTTTTCATTTTTTCTCTTTTTCTTCATTTCCCCTTTTCATTCTTTTACTTATTCTTTTCCTTTTTCTTTAAATGGATCTAAAATTTTTGAAAACTTTTATATTGGGCTTTACCCTAACATATGGAATTTTATTTGGACATCATCATTTTTAACCCCAAAATACATTTTTTTTTGTTTCTCAATGTAGAGGGTGATCTTTAGTTAGAGTTCATTTTTTATAAAATTTTATCAGGCTTAAAAGGGTAATAAAAGATAAATTTCCACATTAATGAAGGGATAATGAAAGACAACCATTTGTTATTTCAAATATAATTACTTAAATTGAAAAGCAGTTTCCTTCAGGAAAATGAATTTGAAGAAAGGTTTTTCATTTCAAAAGTTTTTCTTCTTTTTTTTTTATTTAATCTTTCTTGACCTTTTCATTTGGCTTTTCACTTTGCTTTTTTTTTTTTTGCCTTATTTCTTTTCTAAAATTCTAGATTTGTGATGACTTTATTTGGATTTATTCGAATTCTTTAAGTGCATGATGTTATAATCATTTTCTTTGTCATTTTTCCTTTTTTTTTCCTTTTTTATTGTTTGACTAGCCCTTCATAACTCATACATAATTCACTTTTTCAATAGTACAATTCATGAAAGATGCTCCATTTTAATAAATCACCCTAAATGAAAGTTATTATGGGACAAAAAGGTCATGTGAAATGAATGAGAAAAAAGGTCAAACGGAATGAACTAGTTTAAAGTGTCAAATGTTTCATGTCACTCCATAAAAAGAGAACATATGGGTTGATCATAACTCAAATTGTCTTGAAGACAATAAAGTCTTTCTTTTCTGATCAACGTGCCTTTAAGACACTGGACCAGGATAATTTAGTGAAAAGTTGGAAGATTGGTATGTTTGAAGTCACTTTATAGGACTCAGGGTGACTTTGTTTTTTTGGATTTTTTTTTTGAAATTATAGCGTAGCATTGACATATCAAATTATCACATCCAAATTCTTAAAAAATGTCATGTTTTCCTGATCTTCTAGGAATTTTAATTTTTTTTTAATTTTTAATTAGCTGTTTCATTGTTTATTGCCTTGAAAAAAAATCACTTTTTGATATCATAACATTATCAGATGAAGGTATGGTTCACAAGTTTAAGTTCATGGCTTTTGAAGGATCATGGTTTTCGAATAGAATCAATAGAATGATTTAAGAAATGGTGTTTTGGTAATTGCTAATAATAATCATCAACTCATCTGAGACTTTTTTTTATCACATAACTTTCACTTTTTTCACTTTTCTTTTTTCTTTTTTCTTTTTTTCCTTTCTCATTTACAAATGCATTTCTCTCTCTATAACTTTGGGACTTAACTACGTTGGGCTTTATTCAAATCCAATAATTTCCTTTTTTTATTTTTCTTTCAAAGAAAACTTGTAAGTCTACAACTTAAAAGAAATTACAAAAAACGTCAAAAGATAATATAAATCCATGAAACATTATGATGTGTAATGTCTATTCATTTAATGCAAACGCTCAAACATAAATCTAAAAAATTCACATTCTAATAGTGTTATTAGGATGACATTCAAATTTACAAAAAAAAAAAAAGTTTCACACTTGGCGCTTTAGCTTTAGCATCATTGATCCTCAATTCCAATACTATCAATTATCATAATTACTAACCAGTTCTTAAAACTTTACAAGATCTGCATCAATTAGAGCCTGAATTGTATTCTTGAAAGTAATACAATCTTCTATGAAATGCCCTTCAACCTTATCACAAAATTCACACTTAGTATTAAGATCATACCATTTCAAGTAAAGAGGTTTTCTAGGTTTTGCAGGGACAACAAAATTATATGATTTTTAACAAGTAAGGTGAAAAGCTTAACATAAGACAATGGGAGTGAATGATACATCTCAACTTTTTCTCTTATGGCTTTGCGAATTGCTTAGGTTGATCCTTTGTTTTGTGAATGTTTATGGCGAAGAAACCAAAGTATACAAATGAAATGGTAGAAGAAAGTTATTAGCTTAAGGTATTGGTTGGGAACAATATGGTGGCCATTGGAAATAGTCATTCACCAAATCTTCTTGTATCATGGTGAGGTTTCTTTCATTTTGCCCTTCAACAATTACCTCTGAAGCATATTCATCGAAAATATTCCCCTGCCCAGAGCAAATAACAAATTGATAAATTTTGAGGACATATTACTAATCAACTTGTCATAATAAGGAAAAAGAAAGGTGTCTACAAATAAGGAATTCAATTCCATATTAGTTAAAGGTGGTTGGATTTGCGATACAACCTCTTTCCATCCAGCAACATATTTTTTTTTCATTAGGGCTCTTTCTCATGTTTTGAAGAGTTAATCAATCTAGAACCATTTCTAACATGTGCTAGTATTATTTTAAAATACTCATGATAAATCCCTCTAAGTACAAATTTGGCTATTTTCCAAACTATAATACCAATTAGCTGCTACCCCAATCAAAATTTCTTGAAAGGCATGAATAAGTAGCTTTTTGTTACCAGCATACCCAATCATTTTGTGACAATATTGAGCCAAATGTGTCTCAAGACATCCAGTTTCATCATATTTCTCAAATGTCAGAACCTTAAAATTCATTGGAATAACCACATCTAGAACTAGCTAGGATTCTTTTGTATCACAAGATTTATCCTTACCTTTAATGGCATGAATCCATTTTTCCAAGAGACTATGCCTCATTTGTTCATCTATATTCTATGATTCTTCTCTTAAGTGTCCTAAGCTAAGTCATTCTGGTTAATCATTTCCTTGAGTGAAAAGTCCCTTAATAAACTCTTCCATTTTTCCTTTTCAAATCAATATTCGCCTGATCCTTATAAGATATCGTAGGTATTATTCTTAAAGAAATTCCTTCCTTTTAGGGCACACCTGAATTGTATTCTATTGAGTGGATACATAAATGGATTAATTAATGAATGAATAAATAAATGAGTGAATGCATGATGACAAAGCTCTTTGGTGAAAAATGTGAAAATTGAAAAAAGGGCAAAAATCCAAAGCAAACCATAATTTACATATCCAAGTTCAAAAACACAACATCATATTAAAAAAGAAACATTTTACAAACAGAAGAAATCCACAAAGCATTTTATTTTTCCAACAACCTATCACTTAAAGATCCTTTTTAATTAAAAATCCTATCCATGTTCATAATCATGTCATCCCCTATGAAAGGCAAGACAAAAAAATAAAGAACTACTTGGTTAACCAACTAGAATGAAATAAAGCGAGCAAAATGTAACAAAGCCGTCACAAAAAAAAAAAAAAAAAAAGCTTTTCTTTCCCAGTTCTTTTCACGTTGAACTTGAAATTTATAATTAGAGGATGATGTGACTAATGATCAAGAGTTTTATGATAGAAAAACAATAGCCAACCGAACGTGATTTTTTTTTTTTTTCTGTTATTTCAAAGTTGATATGTCAAGCAAAACCTAATCACATATATTCACACAAGAAGAACAAGAAAGACAGAGGATTACCGTCAGTCTCTGCTCCTAGTTTCCTCTTGTACAAGTACTCATCTGCTTCTTTATTTCCGTTGCTTCTGGTTTCTGGTTTCTGGTTCACGCCTTCAGCAGTTTTTTCTTCTCCCTTCTGCTCACGTTTTTTCTCCCTTTCTTTTCTGCTCCGAATGCTTCTCATGGAACTTCCTGTTCCACCTGTTTGTCCTTCAGTTTTTTCACGCTCGGTTTCCTCTTTTTCTGGGTTTCCACGAGCTTCCACCCCCACCCCTATTTTTTTTTTGCTTTTTTGCTGCCACCAATTTTGTTATTTTCTGCGTGTTTCCTCTTCTCCCTGCTGCCAATTTCGTTTCTGCTCTTCTTCTGGTAACTGCCCCTTTTCTTTTCTTTTTTTTTTGTTGTTTTTTAGCTGTTTAGTTTTTTCTGGTCCCTTTCTTTGCTAGCTTTTTTCGTTTATTCCGCCAGTCGCTTGCCCAGTTTTTGGATGCCTTTCCCTTATTTTTTCTGCTTTTCCTGCATCCCCTTCCTCTTCACGTTTCCGTTCTTCCTCTCTTCTTTTCTGAATCTTTTTCTGCTTCCCTTTTCTTTTCTACTCTCCTCCGTTTTTGGTTTCTGCTTCCTTTCTTTTTACGCCTGCTTTCCACGTTCTTCCTCACTGCTTCTAGTTTCTGTTTTGTTTTTAAAGTGCCTACCGCCGTACCAAGGTTCGGCTCTTTTTTTTTTTTTGGCGTTCTTCTCATTGCTACCGGTGTTTCCTTTTACCCTTTGGTGCCCGAAAGCTCTCCCTTTTCTGCTTTTTTTGGGTCCACGCCTCCCTCAAATGCCCACGTCCCATGCAGGGTTTTCTCTCACTTTTTCCCCAGTTTCCTTCATGGCATGCAGCTGTTTTGTATCTCCCTTTCACATGTCCACGCATGCAAATGTTCACACCTTTTTTTTCACATGGCTTTTACCTACAAAAAAGACCAAATAGGCCTCACGTTAGCCATATCTTGGGCTTAAAGAAGAAACCCGTACTTTGGGTCCTTGGCCACGGTTTGTGGCCAACTTGGGCTATTTATTCTTTTAGGCTAGTTTTGGGTTTAGCCATTTGTTTCAATTTTAGCTTCAGACTCATTATTATTTTATTATTTTTTATTTATTTATTATTATTATTTGAGACAAGCTCTTGCTTTTTATTATTTACTTATCATTTATTATTTTTTGTTATATTTTATATATATTTATTATATATTTATTTAATTTTTTTGTTTAATGGCCAACAATAGGCCATTTTGGGCTTTCATAAGGGTTTATGGAATGGATCTCACTATGGGGCTCACATTGATCTCATATCGAAGCACTTAAAAGTTGATTGTTAATGGACCAAAAAAATTGATGATTGAGGCTAAATTACATAAATAAGCCCGAATTAAAAAGATAAAATATTTTGAATAAAATTAAGTATCTGCAACTACTATTTTTTGCATATTTCTAAGAATCAGGAATAGTGCAAATACATAGATAATAATTTTGTTCGGATAATACTTTCTAAGAAAAATTTTTCCTTTTTCCTTTTTATATTTTTTTTTGTTTTTTTTTAAGATGACCAAGATTAAACCGTGAGTCAAAAGATAAAGATGACTGAGATTGAATCGCAAGTCGAATGAAGTGACTTGGCTTGAACCGTTGGTTGAATAAGGTGACCACTAATTTGGGTTTACATGCTAGCTAAATTGAGCTTACATGCTAGCTAATTCTTGGCTTACGTACTAGCTAAACTAGCTTGTATACTAGCTAAACTGGGCTTAAATTTGGGTGCCAGCTAAACTTCTCAATGCCAGTTTATACGGGGCTTAAAACCTTCTAGGTTTAAATTTTCATTGGTGCTAGCTAAACTAGGATTAAAATTTCATTGGTTGCCAACTAAACTGGACTTGAATTTCTAGGGGTGCCAGCTAAACTAAACTTAAATTTTCATAGGTGCCAAATAATCTGGGCTTAAATATTTTCATGGGGTGCCAGCTAAACTGAGATTAAATTTTCATTAGTGTTAGATAATCTGGGCTTAAATCTTGGGTGCTAGCTAAATTGGACTTGCATTTCTTGGGGTGTCAACTAAATTGGGCTTAAGTTTTCATAGGTGCCAACTAATTAAATCCCACATCAACTAATGAAATCCCACATAGTTAAATCCTAAGGTTATAGAAAAAGTGGAATGGAAATTGGTGTTTGGGGAATGGAAAGCTGGAGATATGGATTTCTCAAAAATTGTATGACATTTTAAGGTCTGATCCTAGATGCTTGAAAAAAGGTTCAAAGACAGACATGAGAAGGACTTGAACACAAGTTCAAGTTTGAAATGATTGGGAAGGTTGTATGGAACTTGGTAACTTTGTCTTGGAAATTAAATTCTAGAGCTCAAACACTTATATAGTCAGATCACTCATCCCTTTCATGACCTTATCCAAACCTTTATTATTGCTCAAACCATTGAATGCTTCATCATACTCAAGAAATGTACTAGGCCCAGTAGGAATCATTTGATCATGACTCCATGAGTTTATAGAACTTACTTGGGTTGAAATTGGTAAAGACCTTTGAGAATGCACCAAAATAAATTCTTTAAGTCTATTAACTGTCTTCGTCAACTCAGTGAGTTATTTTGTCATCTCTTGAATGTCATGACCAAATTCCTCTTGATTGTGTTGTAACGCACTAATTCAAGCCTCTAATGGATCTTCCATATTTTCAGTTTTTTATACCCACTAAAACTCATATTTCATTTCAAGGGTTTAAACCAAAATATTTAATCTATCATTCTTTCATGCTACACATTTTATGTCTATGAATGCCTAAGTATGATAATGATGCAAATGCATTTATAAAAATGGAACTGCCTACAATATACAAATCACTTTAACAATGAATGTAGAATGCACTGATTGGATTCCAAAAAGATGTCAAACTCCTTATCTATCCTAAATCTTTTTTTTGCTTTTTCCATCTCTCTTTTTTATTTGGACTCTTTTTTTATCCTAACTTTATTTACACTATTACCCTTAACACAAATTGCATCAAAATGCCCCACATATCCTATTTTGGAGTAATTTTTGCAAAAAAGATTGGCATAGCTTTTAATTTCTAAATAATTTCTACAAGAGGTTTACACTATTAATGGCTTCATGAGAGCTTCTTTTGTTGATAACTGACCTAAAACAAATACTTCCTCTTAAAATATAATGCCTATATAATGCATGCAATAAAATTAAAAACTATAAAAATAAAAATGAATCAATAATCCAAAACAAATAACTAATAGAAACAATATAGCAACCATAATAGAATATATACAGTGTCCTAACTTTTTTGTGCTTTTCTAACAAGGTGGCATGCCTCTATCTTAGGTAGGCTTTCTATGGCTTGCGATATGTTGAGTCGGGATTTATTCATTTAAAGGTTCTTAAACCAAACCTTACATCATCCATTATAAACTAATAATACACACAAACCCTGACCCATTACAGGCTACAAAAAGAAATGGACGATCTGAGTGAAAGTATTTTGCTAGCAAATATGAAAGTTATTACCTCACGAGAGTGTAACTATTTAACTTTCTCCTAATAAGGATAGAGTCAAAGGCTAGACCTCATGCATATAAGTGAATTTACAAAAATGTGCCAAGTAGTATATCTATCTAAACAACATAAATGAATTGCAAATAACAAAATCAAAACAAGATGATAATTAACATGGAATTTATTTATATATATTTTGAAAATTTAAAATAAAGGTAATTAAATTAAATATAAAATAAAACCAATTAAATCCCAAAATCTTTGATAGCGTATGATTAAAATTTTGTTTTGGCTTGACTTTCAAATGGTCCCCAATTTAGTCGCCATGCTATCATAACTTATTGGCCCAGAGACTCGATCGCTATATATAATCATTTAAAATAATGAAAACATGGGGAGTCGCTATCAATCTTTTTAAGGTATGATTAGCCACCTAAAAATTTTATCTTTTTAATAATACTAGTATAAAGTTTATTAAAAAGATAATTTTGTTTTATGAAAACAAGATTCGGTTCAGGAGTTAGTTATGCGTGAGGAAAGATTAGTACCCACATAATGCCCATAACATGAGTACCAACTAATCATGAACTATTTATAACTTTGGACAAAAATGGTTTTTATATAAAATTTAACTATAATTCCTTTCATTTTTAAGAAATAAAATTATTTAAAAATCTTTATTTAGAAATGCTGTAAAACTCTCTAAATTAAAAGAATATCTTAAAATTCTTCGACATAAAGGTAGAATTCAAAATTAATCTTTTCCATCTAAAATTTATCACTAAATTTCCTTGAAAATAAAATTAATATTATTTTAAAATGATAATTTTTTATAACTCTTCAACATTTAGGTAAAGTATCAAGAATTATATTCCTCAAAATATTATTTTAATTTTATTTATTTATTTACTTTTGAAATTAATTTTTTAAAGTAATTAAATAATTAAATATCTAACCATGTACATCAATAATTAAAATAAACATGTATATAAGCAATAAATATAAATATGGATGTAAATGTGTGTTTTAAATGGTGATGAGATGCAAATTTAAGATAGAATTCTTAAACATAAAAAGACCACCGGACTCTCCAACCTATTTATATTTAAGATCTCATTATTTAATTATTATTTATTTAATTTTATTATTTTAAAATATGAAATTATATGAAAATTTTTAATGAAATAAAATTTTCAAAATATCCCATCATCTAGGTGATATTTGGGAATAAATTATTTCACGGGTAATTTTCATATAAATCTTTAAATTTTATGACAGTTTTGGAGTGTTGCTTAGATTCAAGTTTCAAGGTTTCATATAAGGTTTCAATTAGGGTTTTGAGGTTTAACTTAGGGTTTCGGGTTTTATCTAGAATTTAAGGTTTTGAGTCTTAGTTAAAGTTTAGGTTTCACATGAGGTTTCGAGTTAAGGTTCCATTTTAATGTTTCATTTAGGGATTCATTTTAAGGTTTTTGTTTAAGGTTTTAGATTTCATTTTAGGGTTTTATTTTATTTATGAACATCTCTAAAAATCTTTAATATCTAGTTAGATTTTCATAACAAGCTCATTTTTCATAATTTATTTAAAAAATAATTTTTTTATATATTTTCTTTTTATTAAAATTTTATTATTATTATTATTATTATTTATTAATCTTTTGTTATTTTATTTTTATTATTTAATAATTCTTTAATATGTAGGCAGAAATATTATTTTTTAAAACATAATTTTTAAATTTCCTCTAATATCGAGGTAGGAATTCTAAAATTTTGTCTTTATTATTTTATTTTGCATAAATCTAAAATGTATAAAAAATAAAATAAATTGTATCAAAAGTAAATTAAAACATAAAAATTACATATAAGTTAAATAAGCATAGAAATTTAATCATCATGAAAATTAAAAAGGTATAAAATTTAAATTGCAATTGAACCTAAAAGAACTATGCATAACTTTGAATGATATGAAACGTACATGAAATTAAACTTTATTAAGATCACACAAATTTTAGCATATTTTAAAACTTTTGTTTTTTATATTTTAAAGCTAATACATATTTTAAAACTATTTTTGCTATTGCACCCAACAGACCAAATGCAGTAGGCTTCAACAAACAATAAAGGATTGAGCTTTAAGCTCTCACAACAAGCAAAGAAAAAAAAAAAAAATCTCGAAGCCTGGAACTTAAGCAGAGTAAGCAGCATAGCAAAACCTCACAGAGACCACAAGCATGACAAAAAAAAAAAAAAAAAAAATTGAGGAATGAACCAAACAGGGACCAGAAACTAAGCCTAGCATTAAAACTTTCCTATGCAAACAACCGGCCGAAAATGGATTACGAAGGGTTACCTTGTTGCTTCTGTTCTTCCTACAGACAATATCTTGCTTACTTTCACCTTTTGAACAAGCTTTCCTACCAAAGCTTTCCCAACAAGAATTCTCTTTGCTTTTTTTTATTGGTCCGCTTCCTTTTGTGTCTTTGTCGGTGCTTGGTTTTTTCGTTTAACGCTTTCTATTTTTCTGGGTTCTTATTTGTCGCTGGTATAACTCCCCCAGACTCCTTTTTGGCTTTTCTTCAAATGCTTCTCCAGGTTTGGTTCCTCCCTCTTTCTTTTCTGGTTTATTTTCATTTTTCTGCTCCTCGCTTGTTTGGTTATCCTCTGATTTCTATTTTTTCTTTCGGTTCTTCTCTGCTTCACGCTCCAATTTGCTTTTTTTTTTTTTCAGCTTCTGCTCCTGTTTTCTTTTTTTTTTTTGGTTCCTTTCTGCTTCTCCTCCACGTCTGGTTCTTTGCTTTGCTGTTGTTTTTTTCTTTCAGGCATTCTGCTACCAGTTTTTGCCTGCTCTTGTTTAACGTCTTTTCTTCTTTCTGGTGCCAACGTTTCTGCTATTGTTTTTTTTTTTTTTTTTTTTTTTTGCTTTGCCACTTGTTTCTTGCTTTTTTCTCTTCTTCTTCGTTTCTGGTTTTGGCGCTTTTCCTCTCCCTTCTTTGTTCACACCGCTGCCTAATACCCAGTTTTTCATTGCTGGATTTTCTTCTTCACTGCTCACGTCTTTTACTGCCTTCTCTAATTTTTTTTTTGTTGCTACCAGTCTACATGCCCAGTGTTTTTCAGAACTGCTGCTCCTTTTTTTTTCTTTGTTTTCTCTTTCTGATACAGCTTTGTTTTTCTGTTTTGGTTTGTTCTTCGGCTCTTCTTTTTTTTTTTTTCTTTTTACGTGACTTCTTCCTTTCTTTTCTGTTTCACGTTCTCCTCCCCTCTCTTCTTTCGCTGCCTGCTTGTTTTTCTGTTCTATTTTTTTCTGTTCATGTCTTCGTCACTTTTTCTTCAGTTTTTTTCTCATTTTTTTAAAGCCCCATGATGCTCACGACCTCCCTCTTCTCCCTTCATTTTTTCTTCACTTACCCGCCTCCATGCACGTTCCCTTTTCCTTTTTTGTTTTTTCATGTCCCATCGCTCATACCATTTTCCATTTTTTAAATTTGGTAGCATCTTATTTTTCTTTGCATGCAAAGCTTCCTCCCATGCATGGTTAATGAAGCCCATTTCTTGGCCATGCCTTGGGTTTTAAAGGAGACCAATACTTTAGGGCCTTGGTTTTGATTTTGTGCTTCACTTGGGCTTTTATTTATTATTTTTTGGGCTAGTTTTGGGCTTCCAATTTTTTTTTAGGCTAAGCTCTTTTTTTACTTAATTTTTATATTTTTATTTTTTATAATGTTTACATTTAATGATTTTTTATATTTTATATTTGTTTTTTATATTTAATTGCCAATAATGGACCTTTTATTGAGACATTTATTAGGCATTATTTGGGCTAATGTAATAGGCTTCCTTGTGGGGCTCACATTAGACCTCATTTGAAAATAGACCATGTAATGAACTCAAAAAAGTATGGTCAAAGTTCAATTGCAAACCAAGCTTCAGTTAATGTGATAAAATATCTTCGACAAAATTAAGTGTTTACAATCGGTCTAGAGCTGTTTCTAACATATGTTGATATCACTTTAAGAATGCCCAAAATAAATCCCTCTAAGCATGAATCTAACCTTTTTCCAAACTATAATACCAATTTACTTCTGCCCCAATCAAACTTTCTTGAAAGATATAAATAAGCGATTTTTCATCATGGGCATATCCAACCATTTTGTGATAATATCAAGCCAAATGTATCTCAGGACATACAGTTCCATCGTATTTCTCAAATGCTGGAACCTTGAATTTAAGTAGAATTATCACATCTGGAACTAGCCAAGATTCTTTTGCATCGTAAGAGTTATCCCTACTTTCAACATCTTGAATCCTAACTATACTTTTACTATGTATCTTGATCTCATGAGTTCTCTCCTAAGGATCCTGAGCTAGGTCCTTTAGGTTGATTATTTCCTTGAGCAAAATGTACCTCTATAGTTTTTTCCATTTACCCTTATTAATTTGATATTCTCCCAATCTAAAGAATAAATTGCCAAGATTATTCTCAAAGAAATTCTTTTTCTCTCTAGGACACACATGAATTGCATTTTATTGAGTAGATGAATGAATGAATGAATGAATGCACGAATGACAAAACTTTTCGATAAAATATATAGAAATTGGAATAAAGGCAAGAATTAGATAATTTCAAAACAATAATCCATTCATCCAAGTTCGAAAAGACAACACTATATTAAAACAAAAGATCATTCTTCTTAATTTACAAAATAGAATAATTTTGCAAAACATTGCATTTTCCTAGCAACTTATTGCTTAAAGATCCTTTTAAAAAAGAATCAATCCATGTTCACCATTAAGCCAACCCCTTCTTATCGTTCTTAGATTTTTAGCCTGTTATTATCACTAGATCAAATTATTTTGCATCTATAAGTGATTGCACCCAGTGTTTGAAAGTCTCATAATTTTTAATCGAGTGCATCATATTCCTACCATGGTATTCACATCTTGCATTTGGATTAAACCAATTAAGTTATGAAGGCTTCAAAAGCTCCAAAGGCACATGGGTAACAAGGTGTTTCTCAATTAGAAAGAAAAAATTCTCCATATGAAATGGAAATAGGACTAACTATGTGTTTTTTTTTTCTTCTTAAGTGGTTTTTAGGCAATAGATTGACTAAGAGTCCAAGTATTTGATGGTGGTGCAATGGTGTAGAGTTGAGAAATTAGCTAAACAAATGGTTTGGGAATGGAAGGTTGAAGATTTAGGTTCAAATGTGGACTTTTTAGCGACTGCATGAAGTTTGAGGGCCTATTCCTAGATGTTTGGAAAAGAAGTGAAAACAATACATGAGGAGGGTTTAAGTACAAGTTTTGGTTCAAAACAATTTGTAAAGGTTGTATGGAACCTGGTGACTTCATCTTGGTAATCAAATTCTTGAGCTCAAACATTTGTGTAGTCAGATCACTCATTCTTTTCATAACCTTGTACAAACTTTGATCATTGCACAAACTACAGAATGATTTAGAGAGCACAAGAAAAGTGTTAAACCCAACAAGAATCAGTTGATCGCAACTCCATGAGTTTTTGAAACTTGCTTGGGCTGAAATTAGTAAGGAACCAACATAAGTTCCTTAAGTCTCTCAACCATTTTCATCAACTTGGTGAATTATTGTGTCATCTTTCGAATGTCATGTCCAAATTCCTCTTGATTATGTTATAAAGCATGAATTCAGGCCTTCAATTGATCTCCCATTTTCACCCTTCAATATCGATTAAGACAGATATTTTATTTCATAGATTTAAACCAAAAAGTCTATGTTAGTACTCTTACTGAATAAATGCCACAAAATAATTTCTAACTTGCATGACACACAAGATATGTTTATGAAGACATGAATATGATAATGATACAAATATATTTACAAAAATTGAATTTCTTATACAGATAACCCAAAAATATAAAACCATATTAGCAATGAATGTGAAATGCAATGATTTGATCTAAAAAGATAAAAAACTACTTACCTATCCTAAATTTCTTTTTTTTTTTCACTTTTTATTTTCTTTTTATTTTCTCTCTTTCTTTATTTTTTTTTTTTTTTTGAAGTTTTTACTAGATCATTTTTTGCAAGGCCCACTAAACAACTTGATCAGTTCCAAAGCTTCCTTTTATTTAAAAAAATGGAAAAAAAATTGATTCTAAATTCACTCAAAAGAAAATTTGCTTAAAACAAAAGGGATAAAATCTTTTTTTAATACTTTTTTTATGCTTTTGTTTTTTATTTGGCTGACAAAGAAATTAAGAAAACCTCATTTTATTTTTCTTTTTAGTTTTTGTGAAAATTTTTGTTTTATTTTTTTTTGGCAAATACTAAAAAATCCATTTTTTTAGAAAATATTTTTTGAAAATGCAAATTTTATATAAGCAGTAGATGGTTCACACTACATGTCAAAAGAAAATTTTTTGAAAGAACATGTTTTTTTTATTCATCCTTTTTTTTTTTCAAAATTTTAGTTTTATTTGCATTAATGTTACCCTAAATACAAATCGTATTAAAATATTCCTCACGTGTCTTAATTTGGGTAATTTCTATAAAAAGGCCAGCATAGTTGTACCTAAAATTGGTCTCTTAAGGTTCACTATATGCTAGATTGGTATTTAAACGTCTAAAGGTTCTCAAATTACTTCCAACATCATTGTTCATTATAGACCAGTAAGACATTTCCATCATCACCCATTACAGGTTGCAAACGAAAAGGGTTCAATTCAAGTGTGAGTGTTTTGCTAGCAAATACAAAGGTTATCACCTCATGAAAGCATAACTACTTTACTTTCTCCTAATAGGGATGGAGCCTAGCTATAGAGGCTATGTATGTAAGTGAATATGCAAAGTGTGTATAAAGACATATACCAGTTAAAACAATATAAGAGAATAACAAATGACTGAATCAAAGTAGGATGCTAACTAATCATGCAATATTTTTGAAAGAATTAAAATGAGGGGAATTAAAATTAAACATTAATTAAAACCATTAAACTCAAAACTTCAAATAACGCATAATTAATTTTGGCTTGACTTTAAAAAATGTCCCTAGTGGAGTTGCCAAGCTGTCACAATGTACAGGTCCATGAACTTGACCATAGGATGTAAAAATTTTAGAAATAGAAAAAAATAGAGAGCCGCCACCAATATTTTTTGTTAAGTGTGACTAGCCACCTAAAAAATTTATCTTTTTAATAAAACCAAAAAAATTAATATAAGGTTTATCAAAAAGATATTTTTGATATTTGAAAATATAGTTGGATTCAAAGTACGGCTAGCATGAAAAAGGATTAGCACCCCCAAACTCCCGTTTAAAAATAGTACTAATTAATCATGCGTTATTTTTTGATATTGGATAAAAATGGTTTTGATTTGAAGTTTAATAATAATTCCCTTCACCTTTTTTAGAAAGAAAATCAATTTTATTAAAAATCTTTATTTAGAAGTATTATGAAAATCTTTAAATTAAAGAATTACCTTAAAATTCTCTAACATCTAGGCAAAATTTAAAGATAACTCTTTTAGCCTAAGATTTACCATAATATTCCTTAAAAATGAAAATAACATTCTTTGTAGATGATAATTATTAGTGCCTCTCCAACATTTAAGCAAAATACCAAAAATTATTTCCCTTGGAATGTTATTTTAGTTTTATTTCAAAATTTCATATTTTTAAAATAACATTCTTCACGAAAAAAATTATTTTTATGCCAAAAAATGGGGATGCTATAATTAACAAACAAATAAATAGTTATATTTAAAAGACAAACATATGAGATGAATGTAACCAATGATCTAAAAAAATAAATAATGTAACCAATGATCTAAAAAATAAATATATGCAAATGAATGTTTTGTAGGCAGGTTGATGAGATGTGATTTTGGAATCGAGTCTTTAAATATAAAGAACCTACTTGGACTCCCCAACTTCTAAGCAGAGTTTAAGAAAAATTATTTATATTTAAGATCATGCTTTTATTACTTTTCTTTTGTTTAATCTTATTATTATTATCATCATCTCTTTTCTTAAATAAAATTAAGGATGAACGAAATTTTATTTTTTTAATTTTTTTCTATAAAGGAATTTTTTCTTTAATTCTCTAACATCTAGAAGGAATTTGAGAAAATTAATCCTTTAAATCATTATTTGAATTTTCTCCAACATCTAGGTAGGGTTTTCAAAATCATTTTTACTTAGAAAAATCATTGTGTATTTTATTTATAAAATACCTTTTTTTTGTACATTTTAAAATTACAAAGTTATTTCAATTCTTTTTTTTAGTTAAAAAGTTTATATATTTTTTATCAACAACTTCAATCACACACACAAACAAATTTATTCTAAAAGGGTGTTTAATAGTGAATGAATACTAAAAAATAAATGCACATAATAGCACAATAAAAAAAATGAGAAAATGAAAATATACCCAAATCGATCTTTTTTGGGCTTAAACCCAAAAAAGGGACCAAGGCAAAAAAAAAGCCTAACTTTGATGGACTTTTGAGCTAGGATGGGATTGAATTGGGCCGACTTTGATAGGAAAGAACCAAGTAGGGCCAGATGGGCTTAATCACTGTCCCCTTTATTTGTTTTTTACTTCATTCTTTCCTTTCTTTTCCTTTTTTATTTTACTTTCTTAAATTCACTATTAAAGCTTGCTTTTTTTTTTTTAATTGCATTTCTCTTCTGTCAAGTGCAAAAAAGAAAAAAAAAGTCAGAGCCTCTCATCTGGACCAATTTTCAGCCACCGTTAATGTCACCAGTGCCAATGGGGCTTTGAAGTTCACAATCAAAAAAGAACCCAAGTAGAAACAAAACGTGCTTATGAACTTTAAAGCCTAATTTTTTTATTATTTACTAGTAACTCATTTATGCCCAAAGTGAACTCTTGCATCTCTTACATGCAAACACACAAATAATAGGAAACATAATTTTTTTTTTTAGAAATAAAAACTTGAACCAAAGTAGGAACTGGAACTGAAACGCTAACTGGAACCAAAACAACACCTAAATCCCAACCTTTTTTTTTCTTAAAGAATGTTCTTAAGGAAAATGTGATTTCCATTGTTTCATATAAGAAAAAGAAAAAGGTTTTTACTTCTTTCAAAATAGAGCATAGAGGTTAGAATCAAAATGGGAACTTAAAACACAATAAACTTTAAACCCTTGCTGACAATCCTATACTAGAAGAAAGAGAGAACCTAGCACCTTCTGCACTTTGAAAAGATAGAACCTAGGACTTTCGTGACACACCATGCAAAGAGAAGACAATAACAAATAAAACAATAGAGAGATATAAGGAATAAGGCTTGAAAATCCCTTGTTTACGGTGTTTCATCCCATTGTTTTAGTAATTGTGTTTCTTTCTTTACTAAAAAGAAAGCTTTTAATGCTTAAACAAATGACCTAAAGCTTTGAAAGTGGAGCTAGAAACATCCTTAACTAATATAAACTATGATCGAAAGTCACTATACAGCATATCTTAAGCCAAAAAAAAAAAAAAAACCAAACGGTCTTTCAAAAGTTTTTTCCTTTCTTTAAAAGAAACCCACCCTATTTTTTAACAAACTTTATTCAAATAAGCTATTTCCTTTAAAGTGTCATTTCATATATGTTGACCTCGTACAAAAAGCATAAACTGAACTTTTTACACCCTAAATTCTATATGAAAACTAAAACATTTATATTACGCATATAAGTTAGGTGAGAAAGGTAAAAACATTATCTTTTTTCAAGTTTTACAAAGGTTGCTTTCTTCTCTTCGATAAGGTTTTCCACTTTTCTCTTTTACCTTACTTTTTATTTTTGGTTCTAGACTTCAACCCTTTTTTTCTCTCTTAGTTTTGGGCTTTTACTCAATAATACCCTTCTTTTTGTTTTTGTTTCTGGTTTTTTAAAACCTTTTTATTTAATTTGTGGTTGCCTGAAGGCATTTTTTTCTTTAGTTTTTATTTTTTTTCTTAAAGATCTCGACTCTCTTTCTCTTTTATAGTAGTGAATTTTCTCATATATCCTCTATCTTCCTTCTTAAGTCCTTTTTTATTTTCTTTCTCTTCAGTTCTACTACCATTTGCAGAGCACTTATTTTTTATTTATTTATTTATTTTTTTGCATTACACCATTAGCTTATTTCCAATTGAATGTCTCATTGCTCCTACATGCCTATTTTCATGTGAAACTCGAAATTTTTTTTTTTCATGTCTTAGGCCTTTTCTTTTTTTTTTTTTTATCAATTTTGGGGTTTTATGTTTTGCCTCTTTTTTTGGTCATAGAATTTCTTCTTTTATCTTTTTTTATCTTTTTTTTTTCAATTTTGGGCCTTCACTATTTGAACCATATTTGGCCATGTAACAAGTACCACTTTTTTTCCTTTCTTTGTTGTTTTGCGTGTATTCTTGGGCTATGCTTTGGTCTATCAAAACAAACATGATTTTGTTGTTTAGGCTTCATAAATAGGCCCTAGAATGGGCTATAGATTAAGCTTGTAATTGGGCTATGTAACAAGCTTTTGAATGGGTCACATAACGGGCTTAAAAAAATGACCTTGGCCTATGTTGGGCTTCTCAGTTCCACTGACCCTAAAACTAAATTAAATTGGACCCTAGTTAATGCAAAAATAAGCTCAAATCAAGACACCTAAAATGGTAAACTGATGTGCTCCAAGTTAAAGTTACATCTGAGCATTGTTAGATTGTTTTAAACTAAATTAAGTGTCTATAAACTTACTAATGCTTTGAAGTATATTACATAATTTATAAAAGGTTGACCAATCTATTCTAGTATTTTCAATGCATATCAAATTAGAATCAAACATCATCTTTCTAAAATTCAATTGCCTAATGACATATTTCTCATAACTAGTGCCATTGTACCTTTGACGCCTTTTATTATTCCTCAAAATTTGATAATACCCTTCCAAAAACATTGATTATCAAAATAAATGTATAAATTTTTATTGCAAAAGCAAAAGTAGTCACCATTATTGCATTTATTTTTCAAAATATCCTTTCATTATGTGAACTAATAACATAAAAAGATGAAGTTAATTTTGTTAAGTAAAAGTAACATGTAAGACAATAATAAAGAGTTTGGATATCATATAATAAACAATGTTCAAGAACAACATACAAAACTTCCTACAATAGTAAAGGTTTAAACCTTTTCAAATAGCTACATAACTTCCTACAATAACTAAACTATTTTTTATATTTCACATAAATTATTATCAAAATAATACTGAAACAAAATGTAATTATTAAGTGGCACTAATAAAAAGTGGGATATTGATGTTGAATAATATCTCCACTTTGATCAATTGACCGTCTTTTTGAATGGCTAACACCCTCAAAATTTGGTTTTTCTTTACTATGATAATCATTCATTCCTTAAAATTGCATAAACGCTTGGTTAGCCTAGGCTCTACTAGGAAATGATTCATGGATAGCTCTTCTAAAACCATGAATTTTTCTTTGAGCTTTTGGTCAAGTGTTATATATGCTTAGTCTATATCCTAACATACACTATGTATGTATTTACCATATCTAATAAAAGTAATAATAAAAACTTTAGAATGAAAATTTATATATGTTCTTTTAGCTTATTTTAGGTATGCCTAACTAGTTATTTGTATTCCTAAATATTTATATTCCTATTTCTTTTACCATTTAAAGGTGTTCTAGAGTAAGGTCTCTTTTTTTTTTAATTTGTTTAAATATTAATATGGCATTTCCAAGAAGTAAAGAGGTTTTTGAAATTGAGTATTTGAAATTTCACATAACTAGCTATTACATGTTTTTATGTGTGTTTTAAGTTATTATTAATTGTTGCATTAGTTTGTTATAACTTAAGGTTACAATTGTTATCATGATGATCCAAAGTTTTCTTTATTATAACACCTCTTTTTTTTTTTTAATTTGTTTAAATATGAATATAGCATTTCCAAGAAGTAAAGAGGTTTTCAAAATTGAGTATTTGGAATTTCACATAACTGGCTATTACATGTTTTTATGTGTGTTTTAAGTTATTATTAATTGTTGCATTAGTTTGTTATAACTTAAGGTTGCAATTTTTATCATGATAATCCAAAGTTTTCTTTGTTATAACACCTATTTTTTTCTTTATTTAAAATTTTGTTAGTATTTTTTATTTAATTACAATATTAATTATTTTATTAATAATTTTAAAGTTTGCAAAAATTAATTAGTTTGTTGAAATATGGATGATAAGACATATTAAGGATTTCATACACTATTTCATTGTTATTTTTTTTTACATTTTTAGGTATAAAATTGGTCCAAACAGGGATGATAACATACATATTAGGGATTTCATACATTATTTGAGAAAATCATACATGATTTCATAGCTTTTTCTACATTTTAAGGATAAGGTTGGTCTAAATAGGGATGATAATGTACATATTCTCTTCACAATCGACATGCCTAATCTTAAAACCAACACCTCTAAACCTAATATTAAAATCAACACCAGCAAACCCAAGCATAAAATTATCATATCCAAGATAAAATACAATAAATGTAAGCTTAACAAATTTAAATAGTTAAACAATCAATAGCCACAACAAGTTGATGCTTACAGATTTGGCTAAGATGTGATGGAATAGGAGTGAAGGTGATATTAACTAGCAAAGTATATTGATCAGAGTTGAGGTGGCATGGTGGAAGGGCAAAGTAGAATGAGATACGATGAACGAGTGGAGTAGGAAGTAAAAATAGATGGAAAGGAAAAAGAAAGGCAAAGTTGTCAAAATATTTTTTTTTAGAAGATGTAAAGTTATTTTGTACAAGTTTTTCATTGCAATGAGATTGCAAGAATTGGTAACAATGTGATTGCAAATTTAATATCCTATTGCAGCCTTTCTTTGATACCAAACACTACAATGTAATTGCACCCAATTAAATTACAGAGAATATGGCTAACTTCTTTGATACCAAATTCTATTTGATATTAAGGGTGCTTCTTCTCTTCCCTTTACAAAAGTTAGATTAAGTAAAGATAAGGCATTGGTCAACTGAATTCTCAGCTGACATTAATTCCAAGGTCTGGCTTATCCATAATATTAGTTTTATAAATTTGGAAGAAGATGAAGGTGTCCATGTGGCACCCTACATTTACTCCATAATCTATATATATTTTAATTTTTTTAATTATTTATTTTTATTAAATAAATTTTATAGATTTTTGGATGAAGATAAGGTGTTCATATTGCATTCCACCTTCCCTTCAAATTTTATATATTTTTAATTTTTTTATCTTTTGTTTTTTAATTTTTACTTTTTACCTTTTACTTTTTAATTTTTGTTTTTGTATTGGATAAATTTTGAAAAAAAAAGTTAATAGAGGTAAGATGATAAAATAATTTGTTTTCAATTGGTTTTGATTCATCTTAATTTAATTGGTGCATTTTTTTAAGTCAAGATCGTATCGAAGTTTTTTCCTTTTAGAAAATCAAGGTTACGTCAGAGATGAATTTAAAGTATTCTGTCATATCTTGGGTATATATAAAAATATTATTTATTTAATTTTATATTTAAATTTATGTATTATATTAAAAAATATTATTTAATACTTTAATTTAATAAATCTGCATAATACCCCATTTGGCTTCATTTTTTCCATTTTTTTTGTTTTTGTTTTTTAGTTTTTAACTTTTTAATTAGATAAATTTTATAAGAAAAAAATCAATGAAGATAGGATTGATAAAACAACTGATATCCCATGGATTTTGATTCTCCCTAATTCAATAGATACAGCTTTTTTAATTTGAGATCGGGTTGAGGTTCTTTTAAAAATCAAGTTCGAGTCAATAATGAGTTTAGGGTGTTCTATCTTGTCCTGAGTATATTAAAAAAATATTTGATTATTTATTAAATTTATTTTATATATATATTATATTAATAAAGTTATTATTTAATACTTTATTCTAATAAAAAATCATATTTATACATAATTAAGATATAATTTATATTAAAAATAATATTTTTATAGACATTATGCTAAATTAAAATTATTGAATTAGTTTTTGATCTATTTAGGTAGAATATGGATTATATATATGTGTGTGTATGTGTGTATGTATGACAGGTCTGGATTAGGTATTAATAATTAATAACTCAATGTTGAGTAAAAGTTGAAGTGGGGTTGAATTATTGAAAAGATAGATAAGACTCGAAGTGACCATAAACCTATATCGACAAGTTGTCATTCTTAAATGGTTATGTCCATTAAGCACCCTTATTAATTTGGCATTTTTCTTTCTTGGGTTGGTTTTTTTTTTTTTTAGTTTTGACTTTTTTTTAATTATCTATTTTAGTATTTTTTATTTATGTTTTGAAAAAAAAATGGCTATAGAAGTCTTCATGCGGCACCCCAATTTCCTTTTTTTTTTCTTCTTTCAGCCCTTCCATTTATCTTTTATTTTAGTTTTTTTCTATTTTTAAACAAAATAATTTCTTTTTTTAAAAGATGAAGTTAGGGGAGGTTGAGATGTCAAAATAACACATTCGATTGGTTTTAATCCATCAATCTAATAAGGATAATTTTTTAAAATCAAAGTCGGGTTAAGGTAAGATGCATTTCCCTTCTTGAAAATCGAAGGTCGGGTCGAAGGTAGGATTAAAATGCTTTGTCCCACCTTGTCTCAGTGTATTTATATAAGAATATATATTTTAACTATTTAATTTGATTATATATATTATATTTAAAAAGTTTTTATTTAATACATTTATTTAATAAAATACTATATTTATATTTAATTAAGATGTAACTTATATTGGAAATGTTTATTTCATGAATTTATACTATTGAATTAATTTTTGGTCAAGTCAAATTGGATGCAGATTATACATATATATGTTGAGCTAGAATTATGTATAAAAAATAATAACCCAATATTGAGTTGAAGTTAGGATAAACATAAATCCAACCCTACTTGACCCATTACCATCATTAAGTGCAAGTGTCCATTTGGTATCTTTATTTCTTTATTTGGCTCTTTTTCATTTTTTTTCCTTTGGCTTGGGACTTTTTTTCCTTTTTTTTTGTTAATAGCACGTCTGGTCCTTAAACTATAGCCTAAATCTTATATTGGTCCTTAAACTTTAAAAGTTCTAATTGAATCCTTAAACCGTAAAACGTGTGTTAATGCGATCCCTCCATCTATTGAATCATTTAAATTGATAGTTAAATCTTACGTGACATGGCACATAATCTTCCAAACTTTTATTATGTGACAAACTTTGAAGACTAAAAAAACAAATTTGACTAGATAAAATAAAAAACTAGAAAAAGTAAATTTTACTATGAAAGAGCGAAGAGTCTTTTCTTTTTTGTTTTTTTTTGCTCCAAATCGGAGGCCCTGGATTCTAAGGGAGGAAAAGTTTAACAAGAAGAAGAAAAAGAGAAGGGTTAATAGTATTGTAGGGGAACAAAATGAAAGCATGTTTAGTTATAGATGGTAATTGTATTTATGAAGAAGATAAACATTTCAATATTCTCAAAACTTTTCTTTTTTTCACCAACAATGGCTTCACTATTTATGATCGTAAAGGCCTTTTAGTTTTCTGAGTCTATTCATACAATTCTAACTGTGATAAAGGTAAAGTTGTTCTTATGGATGTTCATGAAAGATGCCTATTCATTGTGAGAAAAACTATTTTTTTTCCATTTAAATGATTTGGCTCTGAATTCTGTTTAGTGAAATGCAAAAAGAATTGGATTTTTTTAATGGATTCTTTTATGATTTGATTTGGATAAATGGGTATAGATTTGATTTCCATATGGTTTAAAAGGCTTTGATAACTCATTCATGAAGGGTTTTGAACTTTAAGTCAACTCACCCATATACCTTTTTTTTTTTTTGGTAGAGGTGATGGGCTGTATAGCCCATTTCTCATTACAAAATTAAAATTATACCATGCTTATGCCACACCAAAAGCTTTCAAATGTGAATAAGAAAATAAGTTGCACAACATTGTTTTAATAGCAAACCATGGTTTTAAGAGTTTAGATTACATCAATTTGCCACTACAAACATCTCTCTCAAACACTTAGCTTAAGCTCTTAAAATGGGAATGTGTACAACTTTAACTTGCATTCTTCCTCTAGCAAAAACTTATCCAATGCAGTTACTCATCCACCATTCAACTACTTCTTTATCTTACCTTTACTGGCCTCCAGCATTTTGTTAATAGGTTTTTAGGGATGTTCTTTGGTATTTCCTTTCGTTTAATTGGTGTAGATATGTTAGCAACTGGCTTAAAAAATGACTCTAATTGGGCCTATGATAACTTGTTCTTAGTTGCTTTAATTTTTTCTATTGCCTTTGTCACTCTATCACTGTTGAACCCATTTTCATTCACCAAAATTGTCCTGATTTCTAGTCTCCATGGCTTCTTATAAATCCTCAATAGCATCTACCCTGAGAAGCTTCATTAAACCCTTAACGCCCATTATTGGATGAGAAAGAATAAGCAAGAAAGAGCAGCCGTGCCTACAACAACAGCAAAGGTTTAGGTTTTGGGTTTTCATACATACCTTTTCTTATTTATATGCCATGTAATAAAAGTTTGAAAGATTATATGTCATGCCATGTAGTATTTATCGTCAATTTAGATGGTTCAGTAGACAAATGGACTATATTAACACACGTTTTAAAGTTTAGGGACTTAATTAAAATATTTTAAAATTTAAGGATCAATATAAAATTTAATCCAAAATTTAAGGACCACACATGTTATTAACTCTTTCTTTTAATTTTTGCCTTTTTTTAATAATTTATTTTAATATTTTTAACTACATTTAAAAAAATAAATTTGAAGGAATGAATTTATATTTAAATTTGTTATACAAGTTACGAGGATGAAAAACATATATTATCCTCATATTAAGTGATATATTTTCAATAATTATTGTTTTTATTCAAAAACTATAAACAAAATTATAGTCATTAATTTATTAAATTCAATACTATCAAATGCAAATTAAAAAAATTTTAAATCCATAGGATAGTGTGGATATATTGCTAATTTCTATAAAAAAAAAAAAAAGGAAAACTTCTTTTATATATGGCCCGTTTCAGCCGAAGTAGTCCGCCAAAAGGCTTGTATGCTTGATTAATAAAGGGCGTATAGATCGTTTCCAATCGCCTTGATTGATCGAAATTAATTGAATTTCATCAAATTAATGTGGTTTCAATAATTGTTGGTTAAATAAATTAATTTAATTGGTTTTTTATTTTTATAATTAATAATTAAATTGATTGAATTAACTTTTTTTAATAAATTATTAAATATATTATACAAATAAATATAAAAAATATTTTTATTTGTATTTTTAAGAATGGCGAAATTGATATTAGTAGTAAAATTATAAAGTGAGTTTATTGGATGAAAATTATTGCAAAATTACTATTTAAAACTGATAACAAAAGAATAGTGAAAATTTTTTATTTTTTAATCGAGCCGGTTGATCTTATGCCGATTCAATTATTTTTATTATAAAAAAAATAAGTCAGTCAATTATTTTTAAAAAAGGTTAATTAAGTCAATTTTTGATTTTCCAAAATCAAATCGGCTGACCTGACTGACTTATTCTTTGATACATGATGCATCCATCCATGTACATATCAGATCCTAGTTTTTTTAATAGTGTTCTGAAGTGTAGTACCAACTAGACCAATTATGTAGCAATAAAATATCACAGTATAAAAATCACAAGACTTTGGATTTGAAGTTGATATTTGTAGCTTAAGAAAGAGTGAAATTTAAGAAATAGTAAAGGCTAGAATCCTAGTTTAACTCAATTTCAAAGAATTAAAGGCTAGGGGCCCAGCCTTCCAGGGCCCATATGTGCTTTGAACAAGAAATTCTTTTCCGCTGGCATGTGGTGTAACTTAATCCCAAACACATGATGCATCCAGAACTCCCTCTTGGTCTTGCATGAAAAGCTATTGTCCTTACCAAGAAGAAAAGCAACATAAATTCTTTGCCTAGTTGACAATCTTAGAATGAATACCTCAAATATGGTATCTTTAAGACATCATCAAATGCAATTAAAATCTACTTCTTCTTCTCGTCTGTCATGGCTTCTGTTCAATATTGTTTAGGATCTTGCCTGGGCCAAAAGAGGAACTTCAAGGCATTATCTATTGTTCAACCAGGCAATACTAGGCATTCCATCAACCTAGTCACAAAACAGCCCAACTATAAAGCCACATTTTCACAACTATCAATAGATGGCGAGAATCAACCGAATTTATATGACAATAAGAGAAAAGAAAAACAATGGAGGGTCTATTGCAGTAATGATGGGTCATGTGGGATTGCTCCCCAGTGGTCCACGCCATCAGTATTAGACTTGGTCCAGGATTTCTATAGTGCCATCAACGTCAAGGACACCCAAAAATTGGACCAACTTCTTTCACATGATTGTCTATTCCAGGACCTCATATTTTACATTCCCTTTAGCGGAAAACAGGTATTTCTTTAACCTCTTTAAACGTTCTGTAACTTCTTTTGTAGACACTTGATTAAATGTTGCCTCTAGTCTAGTATTATCTTTCTCCAGTAACCAAAATGTACAACTGAAATCAGTCTGATATTGCTGTTTGCAGAGTATCATTAACTTTGTGCAAGAACTAATGGATGCAATGGGACAAAATGTTCATTTTGTCATTGATAGTTGGATGGAAGGCGAGAACTTAACTGCGAGTGTAATTTGGCATCTAGGTTAGCATTGCAGACCTTTCATTTTAATTTGTCCAATCCATCCTTATAAATCTAGGTTAGCCTATGCTTGGTTCCAACTTTGATCCCAGCCCTGAACGACCTATATTAATCAGGTTTTTAAACCAGCTGGAGGCCCTTTTCTTTAATTATGCGTGGAAAAAATATTATAGAAACAGAGAAAGGGATAATCATACCTGAAATGATTTCTTAGCTGAATTCCTTATACATGATATAAGACCAATTACCAACAGACGGTTGGCTAGTTCAATTGAGAGAATGTGTTCATTTCTTTGTTCCTTCTATTCTAATCTGCCAGGAGGTAGTAGACAAGTAATTTTTCATAAATTTGCTATGTTCGGTATGGATAAATTTGCTTAGACCGACCCAAAAAAAGGATATACTTGATAGTACCCAAGAACTCTGCAGTAGAACTGCTTAATTAAAAAAAAGATATAAGAATAATTACACTAGTTCAATTTCTTGTAGAATGGAAAGGCAAAGAGTTACCATTTACGAATGGTTGCAATTTCTTTGAATGTCAACAGGTTGATGGAAAGCTTATTATCAGGTACAACTTCTGCCATCTGAAATTAAATTGTAATGTCTAAGCAAATGAAACAGAGTTTCTTTGCTAAAAAAGGAAATGAATCTGGATTCTGGAAATGACAACTTGTTAATTATATGCAGCAAAATCACCGGAGTGGAAGAATTACCGGTGAAACCTGGAGATTTGGTGCTGGTATGAAATTACAACAGAACATATATATATATATATTTGATTAAAAAATTTCCATCTGCTCCCAAGTTTTTTATGTTGTCTCATTTTTGTTACTTTGCAGAAACTATTGAAGGCAGTAAGCAGTGTTTTTGACAGCTTCCCTTTTGCAGCTGAACGTATGTTATAACATTTTCCAATCAAATCATTTTATTAGCGAAGTTATTTTTCTACAATCCTCAATGATAGCTTCACCATTCCTTCATATATAGGAAGTCTCAAATTCATTGGTTGCTATACATAAGGCTAATTTTCTTTTCTCACATTCTTTGCAGAGTTGCTGACAAAATCCCAGGGAACACATGAGGGAATAATCAAGCTTCTAGAAATGCTTGGTGCTTTTAAGAAGAACTAATCTCTGGCTAGCGTTGCCAGAATTAATCTGCTGTTACGGAGCCTGAAATACAGAATTGTGAAGCCGATGTAATCAGATAGAGAAGTCAAAATCGAAATTAAATGAGTATTAAAGAATTGGTTGACTTTTAGGAACATATAAACTAAATCTGACAGGTTGAAATCGTTCAATGTATACAAAATTGCGTATTGTAGGTATTATTAATTTTAAGTGGCTTTATTACAGTCAACCAAATTCACATGCTCCGGAAATAAAGGCGTCAAGGTGATGATCGGATTGGATAAATGAGAAATTTTATTTGTACAAGAAAGCAGAGAATAATCTGCTACTATGCAGTGAATTCAAATATTTGTTTTTAAGAAGTAATAGTTAATAAGTTTGAACTTAAAATTTAACATTTGCAATTATTTTTCTTATTCTTCACCTTTTTATTAAAAAAAAAAATACTATGCAGTAACTAACACCCTATACAGCAAGAATCAAAGAACAATACAATGTAAATAAAAGATTTATAAAGAATCCCCTAATCTCTAACTCTGTCAAAAGAACTTGCTCATATAAAAGTTCTATTTTGAAACAGTTTGTTACACCGAGGTAAAAAGAAAAAAATTGTCATGATTCAATGTGTATAAGGTTCAATTTAGTTATAAAAATATAACAATTTACTACCATTTTTTTTTTTTTTAAAACAAACAAAAGTTATGTTAATCTTAAATGTAACATTCCAATTTTTAGAACTTGAATTTCTAATTTGAGAATTTGATACTAGCTAGAATCCTGAAAATTATAATTCATAGGATGACAGAATTACATCTTATTTTGTAATTCAAGATGTACAAAATTGAAAATACATACATGAAACTGCTCTCTATCTATATATATATATATATATATATATTTATATATATACTAGTTTTTTTTCACGTGCTATGTACGTAATTGTTAATCAAATTATAATTTTAAAATAATAAAATAATTTTATTACTTTTATAGTAATAAAATTGAAATAACTATCATCATACTAGATTAAATTGAAAATATAAATTTAAGTTTTAAAAAAATAAATACAACAAAAAATTTTAATTAAAATTTCAATAAAAAATAAATATTTAATCTTTCTCTATTTTGACTTGTTTTAAGTCTTGTGTTTTTAGATCATCATCTTCATTCATTGTTTATATATTTTTCTTTCTTTTTAAATTTTTTCAGAAGATTATCTTCTACCACAATCGAATTCGATTTTGTACTTTCATTTCTTATTTATTTTATATTTTTTCTCGAGCTTTTTTTAAAACATTTTTTGTAGTGGATTTTTATTTTCAATTTTATAAATTTTTGAGGCAATCAATCATTGTTGAACTTATTTAAACTCTTGCTTTTTATCTATTTCCTATTTAAAATTTAAATTCTTTATTTTGATTTGAAATATTTTGTTATAAAGTTTTTGTTGCTTGAAATAAAGTAAATATATGATGTTTTCTTTTTCATGATCACTTACCTCTGATTTTGATATGTACTTAATTATGTCATATAAATCATTTTGTAGTTTAATTTTATGGTAAAAAATTGCATACTTATATGAATTTTACTAATTAAAAAATATTACATAAACATATTCTAAAAAAAAGGATTTGAAGCAATCAAGAATTATTAATATCTCGATGTAATCATCAATGATGTTTATTTATGTATTTGGAAGGGATATTGACTAAAACTACTTTTAATATCGAATATTGGTTTCTTAAAGAGCCACAAATATGTATAACTTACTAAAATATGTTATAATAAAAGTTTAAATAACACACTTTACTTAAAGATATATCTTATCATAATCAAATGGTATTTTTATGTTGTTCTTTAAATATTGAAATACTCCTCTCAATTAATTTGGTTCAATATTATTATTGTTTGTTAAATAACAAAATATAATAATTCTAAAATTAATAAGATATGACTTATTTTAGATAAATATCAAAAGATATTATTATATTTTGAAGGTAAACTATGTTTTAAATCTTGACTTTAAAATTGATAATGAATATATTTTTAATATTTGAACTCTTTTTTAATTAAAATAGAGTAATTTCTTTACTTGATGAATACTTAATCATATATTTAGTATAAGTCATACAAAAAATTCATCATTTAACCGATATTATTATAAAATTATAATTTATAGAATTCATACTATTATTAGTATTATTAAATCAGGTATTTTAATTTAAAATATTATGTACTTGAGAAAATAACTTATACAGAATTTTTCTATGGCGTTTTCTAATAAATTTGGACTCATTATTTCTTTCTTTCATTTTAAAAATATCTTTAAAGACAATAATTTTTTATATAGTTGCTATTAGCGTTATAAAGGATACCACATAACACAACAATTTATTTTTAGTAAAGATATAGCATTACTCTAGTTACTATTAATTTATTATCAAGTAGACAATCAATGACATACAAATTTAGATAAAGTCATTTCAAATTTTCACTTCAAAAATTGATTTTTTTTTTCAATAAAATTATGTTGTTATAGTAATTGGTATATGAATATTGTTTTAATCATTTATATATGTGTATAATATCCACAAATATTTGTAATTCAATACCTTGGTATTAAATGGCAATAAATATAATTTTTTAAATGAATCAAATATGTTACACATATTAAAAAAATATAGCTCCATATTAATATTCAACCAAAACAAAAAAAAAATTAATAAGTTAGAAATGATTTACTACTAAATTATATCACTAATTTACTATTAAAATATGAATAGTTTATTGTTAAGTTATCCATACTTTACTACTAAGCTAAAATTGATTTATTATAAATTATCATTAATTTATTGTTATCACTTATTTACAACTTAGTTATAACTAATTTATCATTAAGTTATCAATAAATTACGACTAAGTTAACACTGATATATTATTATAACTAATTTATTATTATATTATTAATGATTTATTATTAAATTATCAATAATTTACTATTAAGTTATGAATAATTTACTACTAAGTTATTGATAATTTATTATAAAGTTATAACTAATTTTCTATGAAGTTATAAATGATTTGCTATACAATTATTAATGATTAACTAATTTATTACTAAATTATCATTGATATACAACTAAATTATAAATGATTTATTAGTATGTTATTAGTGATTTACTACTAAATTCAATAATTTACTACTATATTATTATGCATTTACTAATTACCATTGATCAATTACTAATTTTTTAATAATTAGATATTAAGTTATTAATTATTTACTACTAAGTTATAAATTGAATTACTACTAAGTTATTTATGCTTTACTATTAATATATGAGATAATTTTCTTTTTATATAATAACATCATTGTTTCATTCAAATTTAGAATTTTTTTACTAAATTTTTTTAATGAATAAGTTCATGGTAGGTCTATTCTAGTTCCTAATGATAAAAGTTCTAGCTTTGCTCTTTCTAGTAACCAAGGTTCAATCACTGGTAACTTCAAGTATAGAAAAATATTATCACTAATTAACAAATAAGTTATCAATTACATATTACTATCTTATCACTGATTACTTTTAAATTATCATTAATTTATCACTAAGTTATAGATGATTTACTATTAAGTTATAAATGATTTACTACTAAATTATTGATAATTTACTATTAAGTTATAGATAATTTATTATAAAGTTATTACTAATTTACTATAATTTATTATAAAATTATTACTAATTTATTGTAAAGTTATTGATGATTTACTTAGAAGTTGTTAATAATTAACTAATTTACAACTAAATCATTATTAATTTATACTAAATTATCACTAATTTATAGCTAAGTTATCTGTTAACCTTGAATTGATCCTTATTTTGAAATGACAAAACATTAAAGCTAATGTCCAGAAATAAGGAGCAATATTAGAATACAATTTTGCTTGATTTGTTTTGTGATAACAATTGGTATGCTTCTTGATGACATATCTTTAACAATTGGTATCCTTAACAATTGGTATGAGCTTGGATGCATATGCTTGAATTTATGCTTAATTGCTATTGATGTTTTAAGTTCTAAGCACATATTATGATAACATGATTTATGAGTAGATTGCATATCATTCATTATCCTTTGCTCATAAATTTCATGTAGCAAATATGATGACTTGTGCTAAAATGCCAAATTTGGATACACTTATACTTTTGTACTTGAATACATGTATATGAACTTCGTTGTGCATATTACACTTGATTACTTGCATTCAAAATACTCTTGATATTATTGGTATTAAGCATTTTGTCTTATGCCTTGAATTGATCTCTCTTTCTTTTGAAATGACAAAAAGGGGGAGAGAGTTTAGAGATAGTATGCTTATTGCAATTGATATTTCCTCTTTGTGTTTATTTGCTCATTAATTTGCTCATGCCTTTTTGCTATGACAAAAAGGGGGAGAAATATCATATAGACAATTTTGCTTGTGCTTGATATACATATGTTTATGTGTGCTTAATTGCTATATGTGATCTAACATATGTTAGTTGAGTTGTATTGGATTAGGATGCATAAAGTGAGGGGGAGTTTTGCCATTGGATTAGGATGCATTGATTAAGGGGGAGTTTTTCCAAAGTGTTTTTCAAAATCCTAAAATGTTTCAAAGAAAGCTTTTCATCAAGCAACTTTATCTTTAAGTTTTGTCATATCAAAAAGGGGGAGAGTGTTAACCTTGAATTGATCTTTATTTTGAAATGACAAAACATTAAAGTTAAATAAACTTGATCAAGATTTTGAAAAAGGATTTATTTAGTACATGTTCTTAAGTTTTATATTTTGGTACTAAATAAATAATATGATTTTCAAAGCTTAAACAAACCTTTCTTTGTTTGCATATTTCTCAAGCCAAATCTATCTTTAAAGATTATTTATTTAAGCTTAAATGAAAGTCCAATTGCTGTTTTTAAAGTGAACTTATTCATTTTGGACTTAATATAATTTTGATAATACTGGTTTTGAGAAATGATTAATTTAAGAAAGCTGTTTTGCAGGAACAAAGTTTTCCAACATTGAACTTGTTTTATTTTTTTGTATTAATTCTCAAAGTTTAAATTTTTTAATTTTATATGATTGGAAAGCTCTTTGAGTCTACTTTCTAATGGATCAAACAAAATCAAAATCCAAATTTTCTAAGAAAAGATTTTGAATTTTTACTAGATACTCTGTAGTTGTCAGAAAAATTGCACAAGGGGTAACTTTGAAAATTTACTATAATTCGTACACATTGAATTAGGCGATGAACTGTACATGGATATAAAGCCCTTTAAGTCTAGTTTCTAAATCTTCAAATGGTTTGTAATTTGGATTTGTATAACATAAGTTATGATCAAATTAGTGAGTAGAGTACAAAATAGGAAACTACCGCCCACATGGACAGGATCGATCCCCTCTAAAAGGGATCAATTGGTTTTCAACCATAATGCCTCAGGACTGAATTTCCAGAAAAGGAATCGATCCCCCCACATAGGGGATTGATCAGTTAGGCAATTTTCAAGTGACAAATGGTTCAAAATATGAACCAATCGATCCCCTCATGGAAGGGATCGATCGGTTCTTACCTAGAATGATCTAACAGCTACTTTTCATGCTTTCAACGGGCATTTCTTCACTCCAAGCTTCACCAATGGTTAGTTCATCAATTTTTCTATAAAGGGGGCACTCCAACACACCAAGAAAATAAAGGAATCAAGAGAACAAGAGTCAAGAAGCAATATTTTCATTTTCTCAAATAATCAAGAGTTTTTAGAGCTTCAAAGTCTATATCTTTGTATTTATTGTATCCAAACTATTTTTGTTGTTCATTCATCATTCTCTCGTCTATACCTTTGTGTATTTCAACTTAGCAAACACCTAACCTTTGTAAGGTCCTTAGAGTTTGCAAAGCACTTCATTTCGCTGTTTTGTGAGTTCGTAAGCTTAAGGGGGAGGATAACTCTTAAGAGTATATTGTGTTGAGTTTGTAAAGCTTAGAGAAGCTTGGTTGTAATCTTCAACACTTATAGTGGATTGAACTCCTTGGCAAGAGAGGCTACGGGAGAGGATGAGGTACCTAAGAAAGGACCGAACCTCCATAAATCGTGGTGTTATTTTCTCTATCTTTATCTCTTATTTGCTTTCAATTATTGTGTTTAATTGTTTAGCAAAATTTGTGCTTATTGAATATTGTTTTCAAAAACTTCATTAAAACCAATTCACCCCCCTCTTGGTTTATTCCAAATCTTTGACCTAACATTATCAATAATTTACTATAACATTATTAGTGATTTATTATGAAATTATCAATAATTTACTATAAAATTATCAATGTTTACTATATATTATTATGCATTTGCTACCATGTTATCATTGATTTACTATTGAGTTTTAGCGATTAACTACTAAATTATCATTGATTTATTTCTATGTTATTTATGATTTACTATTTAGTTTATAATTTAATTACTATTAAACTAAAACAGATTTACTATTAAGTTATCTATAATTTATTACTAAATTTTCATTGATTTACTATTAAATTATCAATGATTAACTATTAAGTTATAATTTATTTTTTATTAAATTATCATTGATTTACTACTATGCTATTATACATTTACAAATATGTTATAATTGATTTACTATTAAGTTATTATGCATTTACTAATATATTATTATTGATTTACTATTAAGTTATCAATTATTTACTATTAAATTATTATTGATATATTATTAAGTTATCACTAATTTACTATACAAAATTATCACTAATTAATTGTTAATTTATCGATGATTACTATTAAGTTATATTGATTTATTTTTAATTTTTAATTATTAATTACTACTAAGTTCTAAATTATTTACTACTAAATTATCATTAATTTATTATTAAGTTCTTTATGATTTACCGTTAATTTACCAATTAATTACTATTCTCTCTATCGTCCCAGTTAAATTATCACAGTTGACCTTTTTTTGTTAAAATTTTCTAATTTTGACATCTATTATTTTAAATATTTTAATAAATCAAATTTTATAAAACATATATTTAGAAATCACTTTATTTAAAGTTTTTAAAATATATTTTTTTCATATTTTTATCAATAATAAATATAAAATAATAAGTTATTAAAGTTAAAAAATGAGCAACAAAAATAAAAATTTGACAATTTTAGTGGGATGGAGGAAGTATTAAACTGAATCTTATTTACTATTAAATTATTATTAATTTACTATTAAGTTATCATTATTTTACTATTATGTTATCACTTATTTTTATTAAATTATTCTTAATTTACTACTGTATTATTATATATTTACAATTACATATAAATAATTTATCATTAAGTTATTTATCATTTACTACTATATTATTATGTATTTATTATTTTGTTATCAATGGCATACAATTATCTTATCAATTATTTATAACTAAATTATTATTAAATAATTTACCATTAAGTTATTTACTATTTACTACTATATTATTATGTATTTATTATTATGTTATCATTGGCATACAATTATCTTATCAATTATTTATAACTAAATTATTATTTATTTATTATTAAGTTATCCATAATTTAATATAGAGCTATCATTGATTAAATATAGGATAGATTATGATCTATTATGATATATAAATTGAATTGATGAAATAAAAAAAAACACAAAAAAATCTCTCTTTTTCTATCTCTACGTATTTTTTTGTTGTACTACATCTATAATTTATACATCTCCATTTATACATGAAAAATATTAAAAAAAATGTAAAAAAACCATTTTATTTACCTAATAAAAAACAAACTTGAATTTTTTTCTATTAATTGGTAATTGGTCAAGCTTGAAGAGAGAGTATGCCCAATTTTCATTTCAATCAAATTCAAATGAGACTTGTAGTTAATCTGTTAAATGATACATAATTTAAAAAAAAAAGAATATTTTTTTCCATTAGTAACTCGGTGATATCATTTGATTACTTCTAACTTCAAAATTTGAATATTTTTGAAATATTTGAGAAAGATTAAAAGATTAAGAATAGTGTCTAAATTATCACTAATTTACAATAAAATTATTAATAATTTGCTACTATATTACTCTCTCCATCTTTATTTATTTGTCTTGTATTGACTTTTATGGAGTTAAAATAAAAGTTTTGACTTTAATGTATTTAATATTAAAATTAAAATTTTTTTATAAAATTAAAGTTTTATGATTTTTAATGTTAAAAAGTAAAAAAATCATAAAAATAATTTAAAATATAAAAAAGTAAGAGTTTTAGATGTTTAAAACAAAAAATAAACAAAATTTTAGGACAACCCAAAAAAAAAAGTTGGACAAAAAAATAAGATAGAGGGAATATTATACATTTACTACTATGTTATAATTTATTTACCACTAAATCCTTTATAATTAATTTAATTGAATAAAACATATTAATAGGTAAGATGTGTTATAAACACTAAAATATTCATATATAGAAAAACTATTTTAAATCTTCCAACCGTATTGTTTATGTTAAGTAGGGCATGAATGACTTAACTAAGATATTTTAATAAAAAAATAAATAAAAGGTAGACAATATTTTAATTTGCTAAAAAATATTAAATAAAAATAAGTAGAGATAATTTAATAAATTATCACATTTTATATATAATATAGATATATATATATATATATATATTAAACATCTTCTTGATTATAAAATTTTCTATTTAAAGTAGGTTATAAAATCTAAAATATGCAAATGTTTGTCAATATTCTAAATTTTTAGCTAAAATTTAAATAACTACGTATAATAAAGTTGGCTAAATTCCAAATGGAGCACCTTTTACACATTAATTAAAAAAAAAATCAGAGTTCACGTTATCATCTATAATCTAATGCTTTGTTTTTTCATTTTCGTATATATTATGATATATTGACCTAGTGAGTAATAAAAAGACTAATTTAGTAATCTTAGGATCTATATAAAATATTAATTGATTCATTTATCTTATTATATATATAATTTAATTTTATTAATTGAGTTAATTTTTTATCTTAATTATAAGATTATATAAATAAATATATTTAATTTCGCATCATCATACTTCAATTTTTTTATCATGCGATTAATGAGTTCAATTATAAGTCTTCCTTTCTTTATGAATTGAAGAATTAGTTGAATTGAAGAATTAGTTAAACATGCATGATTGACATGTAATGTATTTTAATAGTAGTCTACCCAATTAAAAAAATCACTTTTAATATTGTTTGGAGTTTGCTTTTTTTATGTATATATCATAGATGATATATGTATTTATATATAATAAACACACTCATAAAAGTACAAATAATTATTAAATGGATACTTTCATGATTAGAATATAAATCAATAATCATATACTTTAAGTATATAAACAAATAAAATGAAATGAACTATAACATTATTGTTTTAAAGAATATAATAATTGATTAGAGAACTAACAAAGCTTTGATCATTCAACAAAATGCGTACAATTAATCAATATTTTTTACTATCAAAACATAAAAATATGTTAGAGTGTTCTTAATTGAAAAAAATAAATTTATATTTTTCCAGGAAAAATCATAAAATATATTCATAATATAAATTTTAAATTTCATAAATGAAGTTAGCAGCGTGACAATACCTTTTAGGCTTTAAAGTATATTAAAAAAATTAATTAAAAAAATGAGTGATGTGTTAATTTCTTAACTCACTTGAGAAGATAAAAAAAATTCAACAACAAAATATCAAATAATCTCTTTTCTTCAAGATTAATGTTTCTTAGCAATATTGACTTTGGTTTCATAAAAATATCTTAAGTACTAAATATTTGACATTAATTATAAAAAAATAAGGATAGACCGAAATTAACTTGAGTGTAGTATAGAATCAATTTGTAGAAAATAAAATAAAAACTAAGTTTAGTAACAATTCAAGGGTACATGAGATTATGTTCATAAAATAAATATTCATTTAAGTATTATAATGTTAAGGCGTGATTGCATAAAGTAATTAGAAATATTATAATCAATCATTGCAATCATTAAACATAAAAATTTATATTTATCATAAAAATAAAAATAATCAAACATATAAATTTACCATAATACACGTATTACTCTTTTTGAATAATTTTTTTATAATTTAATTTATAATTTTGTATGAACTATAATTTCAATTAATCTAAAATAAATAAACAAAAAATACAAATATATTTAAGGACTCATGATATGTGTCATTAAAGAAGATTAAGAGTAAATTAGATTATATCTTGAAAATGAAAAATTATATGCTTTACTTAAGATAAAGTTAAATGTTTTGGGGTATACATATTATGATCTAATAATTTAGACTAAAACAATTAGTAATTGAGAAAAAAGAAAAAATTTTATCTATGTTTTGTTCAATATCATGGATTTATAGTATGCCACAGCCCATAGGATGATAATGTGTTTTATATTAATTTGATTGAATTATTACTTATAAAATTTAACAAAAGAATTTTAAACATAAAGATAAGAGTGAATTTGAGTTAATTTTGGACAATAGGCCCATCATATCCCACAAATAAATTTTTAATGTAGTTTAATTTGATATAAATTTTATTTGTAAATTTTTAATTGATTTAAATTTAAATAACTAACAAATACAAGCTATATTTTTAATGACAAATAATTTTTATTAAATAAATAAAAAATGCTAGAAATTCAAATATAAATTTGTTATTTTTTAAAATTTATAAAGATATTTATGTTATTCATTTTTAACACTTTTAGATTTAAATTTAAATAACTAACTAATAAAAGCTATATATTTAATGATAAATACTCATTATTAAATAATTAAAAAATGCTAAAAATTTAAAAATAAATTTGTTATTTCTTAAAATTTATAAGGGTATTTATGTTGTTCACTATTAATACTTTTAGGGTTCACACTTTTATATATAGATGATATATGTATTATGCTTAGACATGGCATATATTCGACAAATATCATGTGATGGATCGACATCAGAAAGGTAGACTGGTTCATACTTCCAAAGATACTCCTGATCTTGATTGAGGTGGACTCACCCCGCAACCCCAACAATTGACAAACATTAATTCCCCCAACCTGTTTTTCCTATTGATCATAAATTGCATCTATATTAATCTCGTACGTTACTTCCATGTATTATTCTTCTCTGCAAAAACATATAATTACATATGCATATCCACATAATTATTCATATTATTCATGCAGCTTAACATGCATGTGATGGGAACGAAGCAGGCAACCTTTAATTCCTTACATCCATCATCCATTTTTTGGGGATATTATCATTATCATGATCATATGGTTCTCGGTTTTTGGGCATTAATAACTAGGTACCCATCCACATGTTCATTTAATTTTCTCGTTAACCCTCCTATATATAATAATATGTAAGACATTTTTTAATTATCCATAAAATTGTAGCAAAAATAAGTTAGCAATGACATATCCAAAATTTTTAGGACTGTCCATTTATAATATATATAAAAAATTATAAACAAAATATTTAAATAATATATCGTCATATTATTACAATTGTTTAGGAAAAAAAATCTTGAAAATGTCTAGAGAAAAATTTTGAAAATGTCCAACAAAAAATTAACCTTTAAATTATCATATTTTCTAATTTTAAAAGTGTCTACGGATACCCCCACTTTAATATATCCATCCCTGTAAATGAGAAATAAGTAAAAATTAAAGTTATGAAACTAAAAGTTGGTGAATAAATGATCCAGCATATGGTTCAATGACAGATGTATTTATATTTTCGTATTCCAAGGAGTTGGGTTTCTTTTGTTTTTTTTTTTTTTAAATAAAAAAAGTTGATAAACAGCCATAGCATTTGCATATGGTAACAATAGGAAGTGCTAGAAGAAAAGGTAAAGCCACCACTTCCTCCTTTCAATATGGCTTCCTCCAACCAATTAGTGGGATATATAAAGGAAATTTGTTTGATATTGACAATTAGGGAGTGTTGAATAATTCATGGAGAAGTGCATTCATGCTATCCAAGGCAATATGGAAATTACAAACCAGCAATAAATTATATGTGGATATGAGAAAGCATCAAATAAAAAAAAAAAAATTTAAGAGTTTAACGTGATATATAAAATGATTCTTAAGAGGTAACATTCAAGGTTTGGGATTCAAATTCCAATACCTATAACTTTTTTCTTTATCTACAAATTACAGCCTTTTATATATCCAAAAAGGAAATAGATTAAGGAGGAAAAGAAGAATAGGTCTAAAGTAGGTATGGATTGTATTACTAAATTTTAGAGCCAAACGAGTAATACAATAAAAACTTAACTGTCTCGTTTCATTTAAAAACAAAATTACACCTTTCCAGCATCAAATTATCCATATTTTCTTAAAATTATATAATGTCCATTACCTGAGCCAAATTCATGTGGGAATGTAACAGTAAAGTTACCTTATAATTAAGTAGCTCAAAGAAGGAACAAAAATATATAGTGTATGAATTACTATATAAAATTGGAAATGTCTCTTTAACTTCAAGGTTTTGAAAGAAGTCCAAACCCAGAAAGATCAAAGGAACCCCAATTTTCGGTCATTAAGTTTGCAGGAATCTTTAGCTGATCATCCACTGGAAAGTACTCAAACTGTTGCAGTTGCACCATTGGTTGCCATTCAAAGTTTGGGGTAGTTGCAGCATCATCAGACCACAAAGTATCCTGCATCATTTCATCTTCTAACAAATTTGGTAACCCAAACGCATTCATGTCTTCAGTTTCCAGCAATTCCTGAACACTATTATTCCCTTGTAGCTGTTGCTTAACTTGAGGCATTTCCTGAAGCGTAAAAGATTCTGGAATTGAATGGACTTCTGGTCTCTGGCTCTTCATCGATGAATCATTCTGGCTGTTGGCGTCGTGTTCTAAAGAACTCCATAAACCAATCCCTTCATTTGCTTCATAAGGCGGTTCTTCTATAGCAATCTCAGGCTGATCAAAACTTGTACTCTGGTTCAAGAATTTAGCAAAAACAACAGCTAGATCAATATCTGACCCTCTAGTAGGCCCTGACTGATTCCCTGAGTCCCCATCAGAACTACTGACTCCAATCATCTCCTGGTGACTGCCAGAACTACTCAAATTCTTATTATAATTCATAGAAAATTGACCGCTTTTCTCGACCCTGCTAGACTTGCCTCTTCGACTCTTGCGGCAGCCACCACCAGCAGGCACATTCCTAAGGGAACCACCTTTAGTCCAATACCTTCTGCAACCTTTGCAAAAGTATCTAGGCTGTGACAAGCTATAGTTGTTGTAGTAACAGAATTTAGTGCTGGCTGACGCACAACGAGGACACTTCGGAGCAAGTTCAACGTTGGGTTTCCACTTTCTTTCAATAGGCAGTATTGGCCTAGGGCCGCACTGCAACATCTGGTCACTAGCCGCGAACATTTTGGTGCTAGCAGAAATACCAAAGATTAATAGCTTTATAATAATATTTGTTTGGAGAAGGAAAGGAATTTTGGGAGAGAGATCTAGTTTAGTGGAGATGGCATGTGGAAGGAAGTTTGTAAGATTTCTAAGGTGTATATGTAAGGCGTTGATGGTGCAAAAACGTGGGCAGTTACCGAGTCGTCAGGACCAAGAAATGGAGGAGCTTGGGAGTTGGAAATGCGCATTGGCGTGTTGTTTCTAGTGCTGTACATGAAGGATTGTGATGGGGTGATTTTTTTTTTTTTTTTGTTCCAGGCTACTCTATTTGGTTTAATTACTATTCGCTAAGGTGGATGGATCGTGTGTGGCTCTCTATATTCAATATCTGCCATTTCTACATTGCCCCACATCTAGACAGTGATTGAAGTGTTGCTAAGTCAAGGCAATCCTAGTTGTACTGGTATTTTCTATTTATAATTTTTCTCTTAATTCATTTTTTTCAAAATATATAACATATTGAGCTAGTCAAACAATTGGGCGATAATAAATTAATTAGCTTGATGATGGGTGTTGATTTTGGAAAATCATTTGTGATTATATTTCTTAATTTTAGAGAGTACATAAGTCACAGGTTTTGACTTCTGACTTAGAATTCTTGCGGCCTTAGACTAGGGATGTGTTTCTTAGGTCTAAGTCAACCTAAAAACCAAGTGTGCGGGCAAACAAACAACTGGAAAGGCAAAATGCACAAGTTAGAGAAAAATAGAGAATGCTGGAATATACGGTCTGTATTATTGAAAAAGAATGTGATTGATGTACAAATGATGGTGGGGTGACCCTCTATTTATAGTTGAGGCCCCCAGCTCTACTTATTGCTAGCTCTTAAAATAAAGGGATTATAATATCTACTAAAAATTAGGGATTACATAGATTACCCATTAATACAGAAGGATCCCCCTGATTTTCAAGGTCAACCAGATCCTCTTGAAGGCTCCTATTGATCCTGTCTGCTCCTGAAAGATTCTAGATCGGTCCTACTCCCCTGGGCCCTCCTAGGTGTGATGCGGCAATTTTACAGGCCTGGCCTTGGCTGTGCGGGCAGGCTTACATGGTGTGCGGGCGGTTTGGACTCCTCTTGAAAGCCTAATGTGCAAACCCCTACCAATGTCCCTGGTGCTCGAGCCTTAACCCCTGGAGCTCGAGCCTGTGCACTTGGTGTGCCCGCCCAGGGCATGACATTCTCCCTCACCCGATTGAGCGATGCCCTCGTCGCGTCCTCTGTGTGGAACTACCTGATCTGGTCCTAAAACCGCCTTAAGTCTTTCGTTGGCTCTTAGCTCACCTCATTGTCTGGAAGTTCCTTCTAGTGCACCAAGTACTCCTGCCTTGACTAGTAGCTCTTCTGTCTCACCTCTCGATCAACAAGAATACCGTGGACCTCCCTCTCATATAAGGCTTTTGCTCCTAATGGAACATGTTTCGATTCTGCCTGTCTTGGATCTCCCTTATCCTTATAGAACGACTTAAACATGCTAACATGGAACACTGAGTGTACCCTCAACTTGGGTGGCATATCCAGCTTGTAAACAACCTTGCCTACCCTTTTAAAAACTCTGAAAAGTCCCTTATACCTTTGGACTAGGCCTTTGTGCAACCCTTTATGGTGCACAATGGGATGCAGCTTCACCAACACCAAGTCTCATACTTGGAACTGCACGTCCCTCATGTTCTGGTCTACTCACTTTTTTGATTTTTTTGCTGCTTTGTGTAGATAGAGTCTAGCCAAGTTGGCTTGCTTTTGCCAAGCCTTGGCAGGCTTGTATGCTACTGGATTTGGCCCTATATAACCTATAACAATCAAATTAGGTGTTAGTGGTTGCTGACCTATCACAATCTCAAATGGACTCTGGTTTGTTGCTTTACTCCTCTGCAAGTTGTAGGAAAATTGAGCGACATCTAATAGCTTTGGCCAATCCCTTTGCATGACACTCATATAGTGCCTGAGGTAAACCTCTAATAGTCAATTCACATGCTCAGTCTAGCCATTGGTTTACGGATGTATGTTGGGGGGAAAGTTCAAGTCTGACCCTAATAGCTTGAACAACTCAATCCAGAATTGCCCTGTAAAATGCCCGTCCTAATCGCTAACAATGGTCCTTAGTACTCCCAGGTACTTTACTATGTTCTACAAGAACAATTGGGCTACCTCCATGGCTGAACACTTATTGGTTGTTGGAATGAAAATTTCATACTTGGAAAACCTGTCCATCATTACCATGATGCTTTCGAATCCCTTTGCCTTAGGTAGACTGACTATAAAGTCCAGAGTGATGCTCTTCTATGGTCACTCTGACATGGACAATGGCTGTAAGAGATTGCCTAGTTTCTTGAGCTCCAACTTGTCCTACTGGCACCTAAAACTAGTCTTTACATAGGCCTCCATATTGTCCCTCATGTGTGGCTAGTAGTACCAGTCCTCCAGCAGAACTAAGGTGCTGCTCACCCTGGGTGTCTAGCCCACCTCGAATCATGGCATTCTTGTAAAACTTCTTTGTGAAACTTTCTATGCTGTGGCACAAGCAACTTATTACCCTTGGTGTACAACAAGTTATCCTGTAGCCAAAATTGCCTAGTCTTATCTTGTTGGGTGTACTCGATGAAAGTCTTGGCTGTAGGATCATATGCGAGCCCTTTCTTGATAGACGACACCAAAGACCCCTCTGGTTGGCTAATGGAGGCAAGGTTCGTCTGTCTTGGCTTGTACTCTAACCTGAAATCAAATTTCGTAAGAAAGTCCTACCAATAGGCCTATTTAGAGGATAGCTTCTTTTGCAACTGAAAGTAGCTGGTTGCCACATTGTTCATTCTGACCATGAACCTCAACCCTAATAGGTAATGTCACAAAGTGCTCAAGTAGTGCACCACCATTGTCATCTCTTTTTCTTGGCTCATGTACCTGCACTTGGTCTCGTTGAGCTTTTTGGTTTTGAATGCAATCGAATGTTTCTCTTACATTAGCACTCTCTTTATCGTAAAGTCTGATGCATCTACATGCACCTCATATGGCTTGGCATGGTTTACAAAGCTAAAACTAGCTCTTTGATCATAGTCTGTTTCAATCAATCAAAGGCTTATTGGCATCTTGTGCTCCACTCTTATGCTTTTCCCTTTTTGAGCAAGTCAGTCAATAGTGTGGCTATGGCTGAGTGGCCCTTGATGAAGTGCTTATAATAGTTGACTAGCCTAAGGAATGACCTCAATTTAGTTACCTTAGCTGGTAGCTCCCATTTTATGATGGCATGCACTTTGCCTTCATCTATGCGTATCTTGCCACATCCAACTATATGGCCTAAAAATAAGGTCTCCTACTAGGCAAATGAGCACTTCTGTTTTATGACATACAGTTCATGCACTCGTAATACCTCAAAAACTTATCTCAAGTGGTCTACATGCTCTCTCAATGTTTGGCTATAGATTATAATATCATCAAGGTAAACCATAACAAAACAATTAAGGAACAAAATGTTGTTGAGGTATTGGTGAGTTCGAATGGCATGACCAAGAGCTCATATGAGCCATATCGGATGATACACGTTATTTTAGGCTCATTTCCCTATCCTGGTAATAACCTGACCTTAAATCCTATCCTGGTAATAACTTGACCTTAAATCTAGCTTGGTGAACCACTTTACATCTCTAAGTTGTTCGAAAAGTCTACAATGAGTGGGATAGGATACTTGTTCTTGATGGTTAGCTTGTTCAAAACCCGATAGTCAATACACAATTGCAAGGACTTATCATACTTGTATTGGAACAGAACCAGGGCACCATATGGCACCTTAGATGGCCTGAAGAAGCTAGCATTAATCAACTCTTTGAGCTACTTCATCAACTCTTCTAATTTTGGTATAGATATTTGGTAAGAGGTTCTAGCTGATGGCTTAGCCTTGGGCACCAACTCGATCTTATGGCCTACTTCTCTCTTAGATTACATAGATTACACATTAATACAAAAGGATTCTCTTAATTTTCAAGGTTAATCAGATCCTCTTAAAGGTTTTTGTTGATCTTGTCTACTTCTGAAAGATTTTGGATCGATCTTACTCTCTTGGGACCTTTTAGGTGTGGTGCGAGCATTTTATGGGCCTGGCCCTAGTTGTACGAGCAAGCCTACATGTTGTGCGGGCAATCTGGACTATTTTTGAAGGCTTAATGTGCAAACCCTTGCTAGTGTCCCTAGAGCTCGAGCCTTAACCCCCGATGCTCAAACTTATGTGCCTAGTACGCCTACCCAGAGTGTGACATTTTCCCTTACCTGATTGTGGGATGCCCTCGTCGTGTCCTTTGCGTGGAACTGCTTAATCTAGTCATGAAACTGCTATAAGTCTTTCATTGGCTCTTAGCTCACCTTACTATTTGAAAGTCCCTTTCAGTGCACTAAGTACTCTTATCCTTGCTATTAGTTCTTCTATCTTACCTCTCAGTTACCAAGAATGCTAGGGACCTTTTTCTCATATGAGGCCCTTGTTCCAAATGGTGTATGCTTCGACTCTACCCATCATGGACCTCCATTATCCTCATGAAATGGCTTAAGCATGCTAACATGGAACATTGGGTATACCTTCAGCTTGGGTGATATATCCAGCTTGTAAGTAACCTTACCTACCCTTTTAAGAACTCTGAAAAGTCCTTTATTCCTCTAGACTAGGCTTTTGTGCAACCCCTTATGGCACACAATGGGATGCAGCTTCACCAACATCAAGTCTCTTACTTAAAATTGCATGTCCCTCTTATTTTGGTCTGCCCACTTTTTTGACCTTTTCATGGCTTTGTGTAGATAAACTCTAGCCAAGTCGACTTGCTCTTGCCAAGCCTTGGCTAACTTGTATGTTGCTAGATTCGACCTTGTATAACCTATAGCAATTGAACTAGGTGTTAGCAGTTGCTGACCTATCACAATCTCAAATAGACTCTGGTTCATTACTTCACTCATATGCAAGTTATAAGAAAGCTGGGCAATATCTAACAGCTTTGGCCAATCTCTTTGCATGGCACTCATATAGTGCCTGAGGTAAACCTTTAACAATCCATTCATATGCTCAGTCTGCCCGTCAGTTTGTGAATGTATGCTTGTGGAAAAGTTCAAGTCTGACCCCAACAACATGAATAACTCAGTCCAAAACCACCCTATAAAATGCCTGTCCTGATCGTTAACAATGGTCTTTGGTATTTCTCAATACTTTACCATGTTTTTTAGGAACAACTAGGCTATCTTTTCAGCTGGGCATTGTTTGGTTGTTGAAATGAAAATCCCATACTTGAAAAATCTATCCACCACTAACATGATACTTTTGAACCCCTCTATCTTGCATAGACTAATTATAAAGTCTAGAGTAATGCTCTCTTATGCTAGTTCAAGCATAGGCAATGGCTCCAAAGGATCACCTGGTTTCTTGAGCTTTATTTTATCCTGTTGGTACATAAGACAAGTCTTCACATAGGCCTCTACATCATTTTTCATATGCCGCACATAGTACCAATCCTCTAGCAAAGCTAAGGTACAGCTCCTCCTAGGTGTCCAACCCACTTTGAATCATGACACTCTTATAAAACTTCCCTATGGAGCTTTCCATGTTACAACATAAACAACTTATTGCTCTTGGTGTACAATAAGTCATCCTGTAACCAAAACTGCCTAGTCATAACTTGCTAGGCATACTCGATGAGAAACTTGGCTATAGGATCATATGCAAGCCCATTCTTTATATGTGCACCACAGACCCCTTTGGTTGGTTAATGGTAGCAAGGTTCACTTTTTTGCTTAAGGTGTTAGCCACAACCTTTGTATACCCTGACTTATACTCTAACTTGAAATCAAATTTCATAAGAAAATCCTGCCAATGGGCCTGTTTAAGGGATAACTTTTTTTGCGACTGAAAGTAGCTAGTTGCCACATTATCCATTCTGATCACAAACTTTGACCCTAATAGGTAATGCCATCAAGTGCACAAGTAGTGCACCACTATTATCATTTCCTTCTCCAGGATCTTGTACCTATGTTTAGTCTCGTTAAGCTTCCTATTCTTGAATGTAATCATATGGTTCTCTTGCATTAGCATTCCTCTTATCGTAAAAGTTTGATGCATCCATATGCACCTCATATGGCTTGGCATGGTCTGGTAAGGCCAAAACTGGCTCTTCGATCACAATTTTCTTCAACCGATCAAAGGTTTTCTGGCAACCTACACTCTACTCCATTGCTTTCCCCTTTTTAAGCAAGTCAATCAATGGTGTGGCTATGGTTGAGTGGCTTTTGATGAAGTGCTTGTAATAGTTGACCAGCTCAAAGAATGACCTTAACTTAGTTACCTTGGCTGACGATTCCCACTCTAAGATGGCATACACTTTGCCTTCATCTATGTGTATCTTGCCACTTCCCACTATATGGCCTAAAAATGAGATCTTCTGCTAGGTAAATGAGCATTTCTCTTTCTTGACATATAGTTCATGCACTTGCAATACCTCGAACACCTATCTTAAGTTGTCTACATGCTCTCTTAATGTTTGGCTATAGATCACAATATCATCAAAGTAAACCATAATAAAATGATTAAGGAATAATCAAAGTACCTTATTTATGAGTGTACAGAATATTGCTGGGGCATTGGTGAGTCTGAATGGCATGACCAAGAACTTATACAAGCTATATCGAGTGACACATATTGTCTTGGGCTCATCTTCTTTTATGATCCTGACCTCAAATCTAGCTTAATGAACCACCTTGTGTCTCCATGTTGGTCAAACAAGTTCGTAATGAGTGGGATAGGATACTTATTCTTGATAGTTAGCTTGTTCAAAGCCCGATAATCAATACACAATTACAAGGACCTATCATGCTTGTGTTAGAATAGAATCGGGACACCATATAGTGCCTTAAATGGCCTGATGAAGTCAACATCAATTAACTTCTTGAGCTACTTTCTCAACTCTTCCAACTCTGATAGAGACATTCAGTAAGGGGCTCTCGCTGGTGGCTTGGCCTCAGGTGCCAACTCAATCTTATGGTTTACCTTTTTTTTGGGTAACAGCTTGCTAGACAGCTTTGCGGGCATCACATTGCTAAAGGTCTCTAACATCTTTAGCACCTACAATGGGGTGCCAATCTCTTTCTCCCTTGGTTCCTCATACTTTGAGGCTGCCAAAAAGGTGTCTTTATCTATGTTCACTACCTTGGCAAATTGAATGTCTGACAGCACCTTCGACCCAATCCTAAACCCCCATCTTAATGATACAAGGCATTGGCACCATGCATCCAAAATGCATATACAATTAGCAAAAGGCACAAAGAAGGCGTTAATCTAAACAAGGAAATCTAACCCAATTACAAACTCATAATCATCCAAGGGTATTACTTTAGTAGTTTTCTTGCCTTTCTAGTCTCTAAGTTGTAACTCCATTCTTTGCACTACTCCAATGGCTAAAACCTCATTAGAGTTCACTACCTTAAGGGTACCAGTCCCTTTTTGCTCTTTTAGTTTGAGTTTCTAGGCTCTATCACCTGAAATAAACAAAAGTGAGGCACCTGTGTCCACTAAAGCGCTCACTTTCTTGCTCGAAACCCTTAGATCCGCAAACATCAAGCCCTTTAGCTTGCCACTCCCTTTTCTCTGGATAGTATTAAGCACCAACGACCTAAGCTTTGCTATCCTAGCCTCTGGCTCTTCATTTGACTCTTTGTCTATAGCAACTAGCTTACCCCTCTATGGGTAATTTCATGCTATGTGGTTTTTTCCACATAAGTAGCATGAGACCGGCTCTCGGTCACCCTTAGCTTTTCATTTCTTTGCTGGTAGTTTGCCTTTGACACTCTTGTCCAAATGGTCTCGATCTCTATTTTTGGACTGTTGATTACGATCATTTTCCTTAGACTATTTTTTCCCGTTTCTCTTGTCCTTACCCTTTCCCTTTTCCTTAAGCTTGGTAGACTCTGACTTGTTCTACAACTTGCACTCCACTAAGGACTCAGTGGTGGTCATGGCCTTGGTTAACTTATGAACTCCTCGTCTTTGTAGTTTGTGCTTCACCCATGCCTTGAGCCCATCCATGAAAGCAAACAGACCCTCGATTTCGCTCAGATATGAAATCTGAAGCATCAATTTAGAGAACTTTTGGACATACTTCCTTATGTCCCCCTGCTGAGTAAGTCAACATAACTTAGCCCATGCCTTATCATTAGTGTACTCCGGGTAGAATTGCTCTTTGAACTCCTTTTGGAATTTTACTTAGGTTCCAATCATGGCACATCCGTGCCTTACATCATTACACCTGTACCTCCACCACAATAAGGCAACATTAGTAAAATACATTAAAATAATGCTTACCTTAGTAGCATCATCTTACATGCCCATGGCCCGAAAGTATTGTTGCATCCCCCATAAATAATTATCTACTTTCTTGGCCACCCTAGTCTTCTTGAACTCCTTTGGCTTGGGAATCTTTATACGGATCTTAGACATTCCAACAAACATGCCATTCCTAATGATAGTCTTGCAAGTAGTGAGTTCTCCCCTTAGCTCTTCCATCTCTCTACATATGGCCTCCATCCCATTGCGTATGGTCTCCATCTAGGCCTCCAAAACTTCATTCCTTTGGGTGATCATGTCGAGGCCTTCATTGAGAGCAGCTTGCAACTCACCCTTGAGCTCCTTCTCTATGGAGTTGAGTGCTTCAATGTGAGTCTTCACATTGTCAAGCTTTTCTTTCACATCGTCCATGGTCACTTCCATCTTAGATAGCCTCCCATCCATGGTAGACCAAATGTCTCTCGAACTGACTTTTTTGCCCATTCTGTGACCTTATTCTTAGGTCTATGTTTGTTGGCTAGCAACATCACTCTGGGATGCCATCTCCGTAAATGCCTTGAGTGCGATATGAGCACCACTGAACAGAACCTGCACAAAACTTGCTTTGATACTAATTGTCACAGGCTCCAACCTCTGATTTAGAATTTGTGTGACTGTAGACTAAGGATGTGTTCCTTAGGTCTAAGTCAGCCTAAAAACCAAGCGTGTGGGCAAACAAATAACTAGAAAAGTAGAATACGCAAGTTAGAGAGAAAATAAAGAATGCTAGAATATGCAGTCTGTATTATTGCAATAAATGTGATTTTGTACAAATGACGGTAGGGTGATCCTCTATTTATAGTTGAGGTTTCCAGTTCTACTTATGGCTAGCTCCTAAAATCAAGGGATTACATAGATTACACATTAATAAAGAAGGATCCTCTTGATTTTTAGGGTCAATTAGATCCTCTAAAGGCTTTCGGTGATCCTGTTTGCTTCTGAAAGATTTTAGATTGGTCATACTCCCTTGGGCCCTCCTAGGTGGGGTGCGGGCATCTTGCAAGCCTGACCTTGACCATGAAGGTAAGCCTGCATGTTGTGCGGGTGGTTTGGACTCTTCTTGAAGGCCTAATGTGCAAACCCCCACCAGTGTCCTTGGTGCTCAAGCCTTAACCCTTGGTGCTCAGGCCTATGTGTCTGGTGCACCCTCCCAAGACGTGACACCTACACATAAATTATATATATACATTACTTTTTTCTTTCAAATTTATTTTTCTTCAATTTAATTTTTATATCATAATATGTGTATGTAATTTGTGTAGTTATTATGTGTGTATAATTTGTTGACTTTTTAATAATAAAAAAAGGAACAATATTGCTATATACAAATAATAAACATAAAAAACAAAATTGTTTTATTATGACGTTTTTCAAACATAAAGGAATAAGATGATCTTTCTGGATTAGAAAAATTGATGTGACAAAAGAACACAAAAGTTTGTCTTATGTTTTTTTTTTTTTTTTTTCTCTATGCGCATATAACCTTTTTCTAAGAGGAAAAATATGAATTTTAAGTATTAAAATTTGAATATGAATTAATTAACCATTGAATGTGACATAACATAATCATTTTATATAGTTTTTTTATAAAAGAGATCAAGGTCCGTGGGAAATTAGAAAAAAAAATTACAACTACTAGGAATTGAATTTAAACCTTATGAGATTTTATATATCTTCTAAGAAAATAGAGTAAATAATTTGAATTAAATTTCAAATTTATTTTTTTTATTTCTAATACTAACAAGATATTAAATTATTATGATATGTATTATATATGTCGGACGAAATTATATAAAAGTTTTAATAACTTTTGAATAGGTAAAACGATATTTGTCTCAATTTTATAAACAACCCTCAGTTCATACATAAAGCAGGCATAGGATCTTGCATTTTATTACCTGCATAGCAGTAAGGGCATATATCAAATCTTATGATTATGTAGGCTACTGAATTAAGATAATTTTTAATTGCAACAGATCCTAGGTTAAAAAAAAAAAAAAGATTTTACAATCCAAACTGTCGATACATAACCCTAACGTTTCCTTATAGAATACAATTCAATAACATTTCTTCATCTCAACTCATATAATTAACCTCTTTAAATAATTCATAATATGTATACATCTTCGCAATTTTTCAAATCAAACACGCATTTATTCATATTTTTTAGAAAGCAAATGAAAACAAATGGAAGGAAATTTTGCCAATAAATCATCATGATTGATTTTATTGATTTATATATTTGATGACATTATTTTCTAGAAAATTGTAATTCTAAAGTGTAACCGTTCACATGGGTAGCATATATTTAGGGCAATTTAGGAAGAAAAGAAGCGAGAAATGTCGGCATGGTATATGAAATTATGAAGGTATGTATAAACTTAATACAGTGTACTTTACTCGTGGTCGTGTGGAAATCATAATAATGAACTTCGATCTTACGATGGAAAGGAGCGTCACATGGGCATGTTTGCTCGTGCATCATTGCCTACGTGCCCTTCTTTCCTTCTTTTCAGTTTCATTAAAAAACTTTAGTTAATAATATTTTCGTTTTAATCGACAAATCAAGAACTTGATTAGTTTCATATATTGTGGATTATGTATTCCACACGTCATTCTTGATTGTCGTTAATTAGTCCTTCGCTTTCTTGGTCAACCAATCCTGGCCATGAAAAATCTCAAGAGAATGACCTTATTATTAAGTGTTTTTAAACTTTTAGAACGATCGAAATTAAATTCAACTTATCACGTGGTATATACGCGTCTTTACATGCACATAGACATAATGAATTTATGGTGAGATTTGCGCATAACTAATATTTGGGGCTTGGCTTCGCTCCAATTTTTATATTATTTTTTCGTATTATATTTGGTAATTGTAATTCTAAATAGACAATATTAATTGTTAAACAGAAAAATCATATAATTTTTAGTCGATTAATGCTTTAAATGTAAGATGCCGTTAATTTTATATAGAAATATATCTGTTTAAGTTGTATAAATGTATGAAAGTTCATATAAAATGAATTAATTCAAAAAAAAAAAAAAAAACATAACAAACAAGGAATCAAAATAGTGTCTTAAGTGAAGAAAAAGCAAACTATGTGTACAAAGAAATATTTAAAGAAGGGTTCTGTCATATCATATGGATCCATAAATTTATAGTTAGATTTCATAAATGGAGTCATCATCAATCTTTTTTACTAGGTGTAATTAGTCACATAATGAATCTATTCTTTTAAGAAGTTTTTAAACTTAAATAAGGGTCCTAAAATAATATATTATAATCTACTAATTAGAACAAAGTTCGGGTGTTCGGTTACACATGAAGAAGGTTATAGTACCTCCATATGTCCATCCAAAAGATCGTACCATTTTATTTTAAATTATCCTAAAATCTTGATGCTAATGGTTTTAAGTATTAATATTTAAATATTAATACTTAAGATTCTCTATCAATCTAGTAAAATTTTTAAAAATATTTTTTTACCTGAAGAGTATTCAAGAATCTCATTTGTTTTTTTGAAAAGACTCCATCGTCGGAAAATGATTTAATTATTATTTTTATTATTAATTTTTTTATTAAAAATATATCTAATTCATTCACCATTTGGGCCAAAATTAAAAATATCTTCTCACCTAAAATTTTTTTAGATAATCAACTATTTGCGATTATTAAGAATTTCATCATTGAAACTTATTTTTATTTTTTATTTCTAAATTTTCACCATTTGGGTCAATTTAGAATTTTCTTTTCTTTGATTTCTAAATTTTTCACCATTTGGGTCTATTTAAAAATTTATTTTTTTTAGAAAGAAAATAATATGACAACTATTTTCATGAAATTTTATTTAAAATTTTCCATTATTTGGGACAAATTCAAATAAATTTCTCACCTAGAGATTTCTTAAAAATTTATCATTTAAAATTTTTAAGACTCTCATCCTTGGATAACTGTCACATATTTTCAACAAAATTTTTAATTTTTATTTTTTTATTTTTTTGTTTGAAAATAAATATTCATTATTATTATTGAAACTTTCTCTAAATTATTCCACAATTTGGGATAAATTTAGAAAAAATTTCTCACCTAAGAATTTATAGAAATTTACCATTTGAAATTTCTAAAAATTTCATCCTTAGATAATTAGTATTTATTCCAAAAAAAATATTTTTTATTATTTTCTTTAAATTTAATCATGCAAAAATATCCCTAAAAATAAATAAACACATAAATAAATAACTAAATAAAATAAAAAAAATACAAAAAAAGGCTCGATTGGAACGGTTCGGCACAGCTTGGCTTCAGGCAAAAAAAACAGCTCGGAGACTCGGCTTGGAAGCTGAACTTGGCTGGACTCAGCTGAAGGGTCTAGTTGGGACGCAGGTTAAGGAAGCGAGTTACGTTCGGGTTAGGTTGGCCTAAATGAAAACGTGTAAATCCTAGGGTTGTTTAAGCCAAAACGATGTCATTTCTGGGTGGTATAAAATGCACAAATTTTTGTTTTTTCCTTCTGATTTCTCTTCCCCTATTCTTTCTCTCTTTTTTCTCTCCCTTCTCTTCTACAAACCTAGAATCTGGTTGAATGTTTCACCAAAAACTAGAAAAAGCTGCCAAAAATTGGAAAATCTTGTCGAAAAAGATGAATATCACCAAAAAACTGTTCACAAAAAAAAACTTTATTTTTCCCTAAAAATTCCCCTAAAAATTTTCACACTTTCTGGCTGCTTTCTGCTTTTCTATTTGTATCTTTCTCTCTAATTTATTGTGTGATTTGTGTTTCGTTTAGGGCTATATTTATAGGCTTAAATCCATAGAACCCCATACTTGAAAGAAATTCAAATTTCCTTCAAACTTTAATTTAACTCAAACATTTCCAATCTATCTCAAACTCTTTAATCCCAATTTAACACAAATTCAACCACCCATTTTTCCCTTTTCTTTCATTTCTTATTTTTTAATTATTATTATTATTATTATTTTTAAACAAAATCAAAGCCAAGTAGACCCTTAGATAGATTAGGGTGTCTATAGCTATCCCTCTTTACATATTTTCTATGAAATAGGAATTGTGTAAAGACATAAAAACCCAATTAGGAATCAATACACTATTTTTTGGTTTTTTTATTTTTTGTATTTTTTAAGCGTACTCAAACTTCATAGGCTCAATGACTTTGGAAAATAAATAAAACTCCTCTAAGCAGAGGCTTAACAACTTTGAAAAATAAATAAAGCTTCTCTAATCAGAGGCTCAATAACTTTAGAAAAATAAATAAGGCTGTCGACACTTCATTATGTCCTAGCGTGACTTAACAACAATTACAAAATCTTGAAACTTCAAAGATTCACAAGTTGAAGTATCCAAAAATTTATAATCTGACATTTGCAATTGAAACTCAAAGATTCATAGTTTGAGTTCAAAAATTCACAATTTCAAAATTCAAAGGCTTGCAATTCGAAGATTGATAAAAATTTTCAGATTCATATAGATTTTTAGCTTCGCATTTAAGGATTCACATCCAAAATTTTAATTTAGGGATTCACATGAAAATTGAAAGGCTCACATCTAACATTTAAAGATTCGAATTCTGGAGATTCACACTTAAATTTTTTTTTTTTGAAAAGCTTTAGGGATTCACTTTCTAGATTTCAAAGATTTTGATTAAAAAATTTATCATTTAAAAACTTCAAGATTTCATCCAAAATTTCAAAACTTCTCATTCGAGTTTAAAAATTGACATTCAATAAATCTTATAGTTTCACATCTAAGTTCAAAGGTTCTCATTCAAAAAATTTAGAGATTCACATCCAAAAGTTAAAAGTTTCTTATTTAAGTTTAAAGTTTCATATCCGACAAATTTTAGAGTTTCATATCTCAAAAATTCTCATTTGAAAACCCAAAGATTCTTATTTGAAATTCAATGATTCTCATTTGAAACTCAAAGATTCTCATTTGAAATTCAAATATTCTCCTTTGAAACTCAAATATTCTCATGTGAAACTCAAAGATTCTCATTTGAAACTCTAAGATTCTCATGTAAAAACTTAAAGATTCTCATTTAAAAACTCATAATTTTATCTTAAGAGACTTTATCAAAAGATTCAAAATTTCTTTTCCAGATGAATTTCAAACTTTTATCAAAGTCAAAATTTTGAATGTCATGATCAATGATGCAAATGCAACAATCTAGATTCTCACAATAATGTAGATGCCATATTCTAGGTCATAATTCAAATGCTTATTGGCTAATGCATGTCTAAATAAAGTTTTAAATATTCATTGAGTTATGTGCATGTATTGTTCAAATGACGATGCAAACATAATGCATGTAATGCAAATAAATGTCATGACATTCTAATTAATTATGGTAATATGGTTCTCAAGTCTCCTCCATCCCATATATTCCCTTTCCAGTTGCTCAATACTAGCTTTCCTAGAATAAATTATGTCAACTAATCCACATCATTTGCATCATTTAATTATAATTCACAGGCTTCTTAAACTAGAAATTTCAATATAAATTTCTTCCATTGATCCATATTATTTCCATCACAACTCATAGGCTTCCTAGAACTAGCCATTTTAGGATAAATTTCATCCATATTATTCCATTATTTGATCATAACTCACAAGTTTCATAGATCAATCTATCACCATACTCTTCACTTGGTTACACCATGTGTTTTTTCAAATCATCTTTTTAGATTTTTACCATCTTTTCATTTTTTTTTCATCATCTTAGATTTTTTTTTAAAGGAATACAAGAATCTTTCATGAACATCATCATTCATTATCATTTCAATCATGACAAATATAATGCAACCATACATTTTTTCGATTTATTCTAAAGATGTAAGAATAAAAGAGCACAAGGTGAATGGGAATAAAGATAATCAATGAAGAGCAAGTCTAGTACAAAAATAAATGGGCAAATGAACAAGTTCAAAGCATGTCATTAGGATGAATGGTATTGAAAGGTACCATAATGCCCAAATAATGAATACTTAGACAATTTTAACATTAATTCAAAATTCTTCTTCAAAAACTCATTCCCTTAACTTCTGAAATCAATTTTGAGTGCATTAAACTTTGCCCCAGCTTTAAGGGATCTTCAAATGTCTTTGATCTTTCATTTATTAAACTATCCATCTAACTTTCAACTTAGAAAATTTTCTTCCTAAATTGCCCTTTTGGTTTTCAATTTGAGTTTTTTTTTCTCTCTTTTTTTCATTTTTTTTTCATTTTTTCTCTTCTCATTTTCATTTTTTCTTTTCTTTCTTTGGTTCTTCTTTTTCTCTTTTTTTTTTTCATTATTGATATCTCTTACACATCAATCTAAAATAGTATGATTCCATTGTTCTATCACAAACATGCCCTAGCCCAATATATGATCATTCAATTCGAGCATTCACACTTGATTAAAATAGACTTTTAAAGGTTGTAATATAGGCTATGGTGAGGGATCATAAAAAAAATAGATAAAATAGGCTCGAAACACATGTTTAAAGGGTTTAAACCAAAGGATCATTCATCATTTGATGCAACCTAGCGTTTTGCCCCATTCCATTTCATTTCACTATTTTTTCTTTTCCACTCATCTTATTCCTCACACAAAGAGTCTCATTACTTTGTCGTAACTTATTTATGGCATTTTTTTCTCTCTCTTTTTTTTTTTTTAAAAGGGTTCTTCTTTTCTCCTTTTTTATGACTCTATCTTTGAGACTTTTTACGATCTTTTGCCTCTTTCCTTTTTCAACCATGTTCTTTTCAAAATTTATCTCCCAATATGGAAAGTGATCTTTGGTTTGGTTTTTTTGAAAAATAAATCATAATAGGTTCAAAAGGGTAGCAATGAATGATTTTATGAATGATAAAAGAAAGATGGTTATTTTTCATCTTAAATGTGAATGCTTTCCTTGAAAATCATCTATTAAACAAAACAAGCTCATGGATCTTTAAAAAGTACTACATATCTTTAATACATATCTATTTCACATCTGTTAGCAGCTTACTTTCTTTGCTCAAATAGTCTACACAGATTAAACGTTATCAATGTGAATGAGTTTCCAAAATTAAATCTCAAAATTATTGTTATCATTGTCTAAACATTCATCATTTGAAATTTGAAAATGGGAATAAAAAGATGTGGCAAATAGCAAAGCATGGAATAATGGCTTGGATGAAAGAAAAATGTAATGAAATGCATCAACTTGTCTTTTATTAAAATAATAACAAATGAAATCTTATTGTGTGAAAGAATTCGTAACATTACTCTAAAAGAAATCTCAAAATGACAAGCAACTTCCAACCAGCCTTAACATCTTTTCAAAATTATGTCCTTATGTGATAGGTGAAGGATTTTTATTGACATCTTGCCCCTTGATTCATCGAAGCTCACCAAGTCTTTCTAGATCAAACTTTGCACTTTGTGTTTAAAAGTAGGGTATGTTTTAATAGAGTGACCTACATTCCTATTATGATAATTGCATGTGCCATTAGCATCGTACCATTTTGAATAAGGTGGCTTTAATAGCTTTAGAATAATTGGAGATACCAAGTTGTTCTTAACTAGTTCTGAAAATAACTCAGTAAAAGTCATGGAGATAGGATCAATGTGCACACTTTCTTAATTATCCCGAGATCTCTTTAAACCACTTGCTTGGTTATTAGGCTTTGAGGCTGATGCAGGTACTTGAAAGGTTGATTGATAGGTTGGTGAGTAAGCTGGCTATGGATATAATAGTAGTAAGGGGTCTATGCAATACCATTAACTATGAAATAGTAAATAGGATGAATTGGTAGTAGATATGAAGCATAGCTTCTATATTGTTACCCAGTAAAATTTATAGATTGGGTTTCAATTTGTTTCTTTTAGGCAACCTTCTTTTCTTGGTGGTTTCTCTTTCCTGAAGATTGCCACTCTTAATGGCATTTTCAATAATTTTTCCTAAAACTACTATATCAATGAAGTTCTTTATCACATTTCCTACTATCCTCTCATAATAGGTAGATTTCAAAGTGCTTATAAATAGCATTGTGGTTTCTTTTTTAGTCAAATGTGGGTGAACTTGAGTAGCTATGTCTCTTCACATTTGGGCATACTCTTTAAATGACTCAATCACCTTCTTCTCTATATTCTGTAATGAGAGATGATCAGGAGCTAAATTTATGATATGTTGATACTGACTAATAAAGTCACAGGTCATATCACTTCAAGACTGAATATGAGTCCTATCCAACTAGATATACCATCTAGCAATAGAATTAGTAAGGCTATCTTAGAATACATGCATTAACAACTTCTTATTATTAGCATAGGTAGCCATCTGCTGGCAATACATAGTGATATGGGTTTTTGGGCACTTTGTACCATCATATTTTTTAAATTCTGACATTTTGAACTTCGAAGGAATAATAACATCTGAGACTAAACAAAGCCCAGTAGCATTCATAAGACTATAAAAATCAATTCCCTCAATTGCTTATAACTTTTCCTCTAACAAGTTCATCTTCTATTCAACTTTTGAGCCTTCTAAAGTTTTTTTCTCTTTAGGCCTTATTTTTTTTCTCTTTTAGATTGTCCAAGTTAAGGATTGATATTGTTTCTACTACCTTTTCAGTAAAGATAGGATTTACATAATTTTGGTACTCCCTGAGATTTGAAGATGGCATTCTAGGGTATATATACCCTACAGGATATATGAACTGTGGTAGTGCTAGATCTTGTGTGGATTGGGCTTGATACGGCCTAAAACTAAAAGGATACAAAGGGTCAGCCACATCTTATGATGAATGATCCTACGAGCTAGTATTTTTTTCTATACATTTTCCCTTGTTCAATTTATTCAAGGATTCCAGAATCTTACTTAACTCCTTTTAAGCTTTTCTTGAGCTTTTTCTATCCTTTCAAGATGATTATAATTTTTTTGTTCTATTTATCTAGTTTGAGCTCTTATATTGTATTGGTGAGTCGATCGTGTGTGATTCTTGTTTGGTGGAGCTATCTTTGAACTTTGAGTACCATAATTACATTATCAGAAATGCTATGCTTTGTGTTTGATATTTAAATGCATGAATGGAATGTACATTTCCATAGATGAGATCTAATATGTGACAAATATTTCCTATATGAAAATGACGTAAATGAGATATGACAATGAAAATGATGCATGATAATGCAAATGCACAAAATCAAAAAAACAAGATGGTTGGATCACAAACTATTCCTTCTTTTGTGTTAACTTCAGGTTACATCTATCAATGGGTAAAAAGGTTCTATCTTAAGGATAACTTTTAAGTGTAGATTATATGTAGGCTTAGGTGATTTTAACCACCAAAGGTTCTCAAATTGTTCCTTACATCATTATCTATCACAAACTAGTTAGGCATTCCGAACATCCTCACCCATCACAAGCTACCAACGAAAAGAATTCAATTTGAGTGAGAGTATTATGGAGATTATCATTTCACGAAAGTGTAGTACTTTACTCCTTCCTAAGAGGGACAGAGCTCGGGTATAAAGCTTGCATAATGCAAATGCATGTGATAGTGTATGTGAAGAAACATAAAATTTTCAACCCTATAAATCAAATAAGAGACAAAAAGGCAAAAATGTTAGTAAACAAATAATTACAATGTAAAACCCTTAGATCATAGAATAGGATAAATTTAAAATATTATGGCTTGACTCTCTATAGCATCTCTAGTGGAGTCGCCAAACTGTCATAACATATAGATTCATAAATCTATAGCTAGACTTAATAAATGGAGTCACCACCAATTTTTTTTATTAAGTGTGATTAGCCACCTAATGAATTTATTCTTTTAAGGAGCTTCTAAGCTTAAATAAGGTCTCTAAAAGAATATGTTCTAATCTACTAATCAGAACAATGTTCGAAAGTTCGATTACATATAGGAAAGTTTATAGCACCCTCACATGTCCATCCAAAGGATGATATCTTTTTATTTTAAATTATCCTAAAGTCTTGATTCTAATAGTTTTAAGTTTTAATGTTTAAATATTGGAAATAATTCTTAAGATTCTCCATCAATCTAATAAAATTCTTAAAAATATTTTATCACCTCAAGAGTATTAAAGAATCATATTTGTTTTCTTGAAGAGACTCTATTGCCGAAAAATGATTTAATTATTATTTTTATTTTTGATTTTTTTTATTGAAAACATATCTAATTCATCCATTATTTGGGCTAAAATTAGAAATATCTTCTCACCTAAAAATTTCTTAGATAATCAATCATTTGTGATTACAAAGAATTTCATCATCAAAATTTATTTTTATTTTTTATTTCTAAATTTTTCACAATTTTTGGTCTATTTAGAAATTCTTTTTTTTGGAAAAAAAATAATATGATAACTATGTTTTTGAAATTTCATTTAAATTCTTCCATCATTTGGGACAAATTTAAAGAAATTTCTCACCTAGAGATTTCTTAAGAATTTATCATTTGAAATTTCTAAGACTCTCATCTTGGATAATTGTCATATATTTTCAACAATTTTTTTTCTTTTTTAATTATTTGTTTGAAAATAAATATTAATTATTGTTATTGAAACTTTCTCTAAATTATTCCACCATTTTGGACAAATTTAGAAAAAATTTCTCACCTAGAAATTTATAAAAATTTACCATTTGAAATTTTTAAAAATTCTATCCTTGGATAATTAGTATTTATTCTCAAAAAAATATTTTATTTTTTTATTATTTTCTCTAAATTTAATCATGCACAAATATCTCTAAAAAATAAACAAACACATAAATAAAATAACTAAATAAAATAAAAAATACAAAAAAAAAGAAACGGCTTGGCTGGAGCAGTTTGGAGCAGCTTGGCTTCAGGCAGAAAAAGCGGCTTAGAGACTCGGTTTGACAGCTCGGCTTGACTGAAGGGTCTGGTTGGGACACAAGTTGACGGAGCATGTTGTGCTAGAATCAGGTTGGCTTGAGTGAAAATGTGTAGATCTTGGGGTTGCGTAAGCCAAAACGACGTAGTTTCAGGACGATATAAAAGAAACAAGTTTTGCTTTTTCTTTCATATTTTTTTCTCCTCTCTCTCTCCTCTTTTCTTTTCTCTCCCTCTCTTTCTACAAACCAAGAATCTGGTTGAATACTTCATCGAAAACTGGAAAAAGCTACTGGAAACTAAAAAATCTCGCTGAAAAAGATGAATATCGCTAAGAAATTCATTGAAATTTGAAAATTTTCCAAAAAATTCCTAGAAAAAAACATTATTTTTCCCCAAAAAATCCTTTAAAAATTTTCACACTTTTTGGTTATTTTATGCTTTTTATGTGTATCTTTCTCTTTGATTTGTTGTGTGATCTGTGTTTGGTGTAGGGCTATATTTATAGGCTTAAATCCACAGAACCCCATACTCGAAAGAATTTCCAATTCCTTTCAAACTTTAATTTAACTCAACCTTTTTCAATCTATCTTAAACTCTCATGTCCTAGTTTTACACAAATCAACCACCCCTTTTTCCCCCTTTTTTTTCTTTTCTTATTTTTTTAATTATTATTATTTTTTAAAACAAAATCAAAGCCAAATATACCTCCAGAAAAATTGGGGTGTCTACAAGTTCTAAATGAAGAATGATGTAGTTTGAGAGGAAGAAAGCAAGGAGTTGAATAAAATTGCACAAGTCATTCATTTCTTGTTTGGTGATAACTAAGAAGTAATGCTTCTTAACTACATTGTAGTAAAAAAAATATGTTTTATGGGAAAGTCATAATAGCCATTAATATCATTCTTTGTATAGGAAAATAGAGAAATGTATTCTAAGTCATAAAATATAATGACTATATTTTAAATGAATTGAGATAAAAAAAAATTGTGTGAAATTAGGATTTTACCTTGTTCTTGTTAGAGGATATCTATTGTTATAGTAGTGGATGCTTCATCATGTAGACATACTTTAAAAGTGTTAGTATTTTTATATGTAAAAATTAGAATATTTTGCTTTTTAAGATGATGTGCAGTATGATTAGGTTAGGATTTAATATATTTGTAATGATTAAGTTAAGATTTAATATGTTTGTTGTTATTTTAGGGTAATATGGTGAAATTTTGTGAAGGGCATGATTGAGAAGCTTGTATTGGGTTGACAAAAGGGAAATTTTTTTTAAAGAAGAACAAAACAATTTTTTCTTTTTATGAAAGAAAAAATTAGAGATAGAAGATTAAAAACTATTTGTTTTCTTATTAAGTTTTCTTTTTTTCTCAATTTTTAAAATCTTTTGTAATTTTTTTCTTACATTGAGTGGAAATAAATAAAAAGAGAGTGTTGAAGATAATAAAGCTTAAATAGAAAAGTAAAATTTTTTTGAGAAACCAATTAATGCAGAACACGAATTTATTCTCATAGTATGAAAGTCAAAGATACAACAACCAAAAAGGGAAAACAAAAAAAAAAAAGTGGCAACTTAAGAATCCCTTGAGGATTCTTTTATATAGGATATATAGATACGTAAGTATTATAATAAACCTATCACAAAGGGCAGGGCAATGGCATAACTTAGATGAAATTTTTTACGTATAATTTATTAAATTTTTAATTAGAAATAATTTGATAAAAGTTTTAATAAAAATATAAATTGATAGATTAATAGAATTTAATGAAAAAGGTTAATAATGTATGAAAAAGATGTAAAAAATGTAGTTTATGACATAAATTGATCTGTAATTATTCAATGGTAAAAAATATGTCAAAATCTTTATTAAAAATATTTATCAAAAAAATATATCAAAATTTATCAATTTTTTAAAAAAATTTTGTACACTTAATTTATGTAATAAGGTCTTTTAATTATTAAATTTTAATTATTAATTATATTTTTATTTAATCATTTTTAATTAAAAATTTAATGAACTTTACTTCAAAAATTTTATCTAAGCTTTTCTCATTAAAGGGAGGTGAAAGCTTTAGCCCTCACTAATTTTTAGAATCAACATTTAACTTAAAGTAATTCATATTAGATGAGAATTATATTTTTATTTACAATACTTCAAACCTATATTAATAAAACATTTAAATATCTTTAATACAATTACACAAAGAAAAAAATTGTATTTATATCTATTTTTTAATATAAAAAGCCGTCACCTGATGGATAAGGAAAGAGAATTTAAGTGTTGGCAATTGGCATCAAATCCCAATCATATAGAAATTCATCTCTTAAAATAAGATGAATCAACCATTTGATCTAAACTACACATTCATCAATATATCTATTTATTACAACATATAACACGATTTCAAAATTGTTATGCCCTGATCGCCAAGTCAACAAGGGTGATCGTCAAACCTACCAAGACAGTATAGACTCGATCATTGCATCACTCGCTCAAGGTGATTGACACCTGGGTTGCATTCTCGCCATAGATACTCACTTATATGAGCTGCTTGTTTATCGGTGCTGCTTGCCCACCAAGAACTGCACGTTTAATTACCCGCACTAACATTTCATTAGGAGTCATCTCACGATAGAACATTTAGTTTGGGATTATTAAATGCTAACAATTTACAGCTCATATGGACTCTCGTCAACACCATGTGAACTCTCCATCAACTATCAACCGATCATGTCATGTCATTACATGTGTCATGTGCAAGGTCAAGAGTAGAGAAGGTATAATAATTCTAATCCTTCTTCTTCAAGCTTCGTTCTCATCTCCTTCATTTATCTTAATTTCTTTCATTTAACTGACTTGAGTATTGAAACGCGTTTTAAAAATCAAATTCCAACATCCACTAATCGTGCTTTCTTTATTACAGGTCCAACGCCCTTACACCTCATCATCTAGATGTGCTCCACCTCATCACCACAAAAAAGGCCCTCAACAAAAATTTCTTAATTATATCACAAGTTACCTTAGATTTTACATGATCGAATGGGTTTGTCATGTATGGCAGTTTAAAATTCGTTGCTATTTGCCTATTGTATTTAATTTAATATTAAGTGTGTATATATATATATATATATATATATATTTCCATATTCAAAGAAGTGAGTGTTCGAATCTGTCTTACCCAATTAAAAAAAGAAAGAAAAACTCACGGCAGTTTAAGTGGTCAGCATTTCTTGCTTCATGATGTTGACTTCTTATATGGTTCCTACAACCTGGAAGCAACAGTATAGTAGTCTCCTCCATTTTTAACCTTTTCCCTAGCCGTTTAATAACTTGACAACCATAAATACAATCACATTTCTTTTCTCGATATCACTTTCCTACGAAACTAACGTTTTAGCTAGTAGCATTATTATGCAATCAAAGTTGAAAATAAAATCAAGTGAGATATATCTATAAATATTTGTTTGGCAGCTGTTGATTGCAATCTTTATTGGGATTTGATTAAAAATTTTCAAGCATTTCGATAGGATCATCTGGGGGAGGGGGGGGGGGTTTGCGTCATTTTCATGAAAAAGATGTGTAAGAAGACGGATTTGTATAGTTTTCCCACCTACGTCCAGATTTCCATCATTAATCCTTTGCTTGCATTAGCAAATCTTTCTGCGTTGCCATCTTCTCTACGTACTCCTTCATGCTTGAAATTGAATCATGTGTGTTAATTGCTAAATGAAAGAAGAGCTAGAAAAAATGGCTCATGTTTGTGAGGAGACGAAAGAACAAATATAGAATTGGCAAAGCAACTCTGGAGACCATGGGTCGGGCCATTAGGTCCTTAGGCTTAGATTGACTGTTGACTCCAATGAGTTTTATGGATAGGATTTTCTATACGCAAGCTCGACCGGCTAATGATATATATTAGCTAATTAATAAATTATTATTTTTATTTAATTTTAATTTTAAAATATTATTTTTAATATTTTAATAATAATAGTTTGGTTCAACTTGGATTCTAATGATTTGGGCCAAACAAAATATTGAAAGAGTTTATTTCTTTTATGAAATTATAAGTATAAGATAAATTATAGTCATAATTAAGTAATATATTCATATATTTAAAGTAGTATTATTTTACATCTAATAAATATATAATTTTTTATAATCTTATATTTAAGTTAGAATTTGATATTTAATATGGTATCAAAGTTAAAATTTTTTTTTGTTGCCCTTTTCAAATCTATTAAATGATAAACTTCCTCCATCTTTGTCTATACTTGATAGAGGCATGTTAAAGTGGTGTTATCCTATATTTAATGAATATGTAATTTTCTATAGTCTTATATTTAAGTTAGATCTCTCAATTTACAATTAATTGATTTTAAGTTAAATATTTAATATGGTAACAGAACTAAGATTTTTTTTGTTGCCCTTTCCAAATCTATTACGTAGTAAGCTTTTTCAATCTCCGTTTACATATGATGGGGGCTTGTTAAAGTATTGTTATCCCATATCTGATAAATATATAATTCTTGTAGTTTTATATTCAGATTGAACCCTTCACTTGTTGTCAATTGATTTTAAGTTGGATGCTTAACATATAAGATATCACTAAACAATTAATTAATAAATTAGAATATAATTAGACAAATAACATAAAGTTAAACTAAATTCAGACACAATAAAACTTGAACTTGTACTTGGCTAATAGGCCAATGGCTTAATGTTTCATTAGTTAAAAGAGTTTATATTTGATGCATTGTATAGATTTTATATATCAGATAATGTCATCTTATTAATAAATTATTTTATAAAAATTATTTTTTTATATTTATTGTAAAGGGTTTGTAAAAATGTATATTTGATCACTAATTAAGTAATATCTTTTAATTCATTAACTGTTTAAAATTTATCTACTAATAATATATCAAATATAAATTCTATTTGAAATTACATTTCCATTTTAACTTTTAAGCCAGCTAATTTACTTGGACGAAGCCAAAGATGAAATTATTAGGCTTTAACCTATGCAAAGTATATAAAAACCTTGTATAAATTAGTGCTTGGCCCACACAATTTGGATTAAAAAACCTGTAGCCATCGCAGCATTTATTGGTTTGATTGGGCATCATCCATTTTGGTGCTTACAATGGTGATAGGAGACTAGCTATGCGGCATGGAGAGACTTTTAACGTTGTAAAGAAGCGAATAAGCGTTATTCCATTTGCAGCCATCCTTGATGGCGGCAAAAAATCACCTAAAGATTACTGAAAGGAATTTATTCAATTGCCCTATTTGACCATCAAAGCATTGACACTAGGTGCATATTTTCTTCATCCAGTAATGTAGGCAGCTATTTTCCGGCTTCATTGGTAGTGAGAACAGGTTTATTCCAGTCTGAAAATTGTCAATAAAGATGCACAAGGAACACGCATTGGGCCTGAGATGGTTACACAGGCAGAAAACATGTATTCTTTGTTCAATTTTATAAATCTATAAAATATAATGAATTTTCATGCCAGAATGTGAAGCTGATGACTTTGGAGTGTATTTTACTGAAGTCTGATCTCTCTTTCTTTGTCTTTTTAACCAGTTAGATTTGTTGTTATATGAGATCCTGCAAAAAAAAAAAAAAGAAAAGGGATGAAAACACCCTTTGAAACATTAAGGCCTCATTTGGATTGGCGATTCGCTCAAATGAGGTGCAGTGGAGTTATTTGCATCACAGTTTAAAGTGTTTGACAAAATGGTAAAGCAATTTCAACTGCACCGTACCTTCAGTTAAACCTTAAATGTCACCGGACTCTTAGGGTTCTAGTTGAGTTTACCACACTAAATGGAAGATTAAAGACTTTAATTGCCTTCATGCATTTTTGTTAATTACAAAAATATTTTAAGCGAATACTAAAAAATATATAATATGTATTTTTTAATTTATGAAAAAATATTATCATAATGTTCAAGTCCGAGAACTTGCCATTAGACACAAGAAATCATGAAATTACTATCAATATTTTTTACTTAAGTGTAATTTGCCACCTATATAAATATATATATTTTTAAAATTATCCTTAGCTTAAACTAAGGTTCGCTAAAAAAATAAATCTTGATCTACATTAACATAACTAAGTTTGAGAGTCAATTATATGCAAAAAAATGTTGTAGCACTCTATTATGTCCAAAATTAGTGCCAAATTAATTATATTTTATCTTAACCTTTATCAAGTATGTTTTTTTATCATGCAAATCATGCAAAAATCAAGCAAAATCATGCCAATATTACACAAATATATATAAAAAAAATCATAAAACAATCATACCAAAATATCATGCAAATATTTAATAAATCATGCAACTAAATAATAGTAATCATGCAAATAATAAATATACAAAATATCATGCAAAATATATTTATTCATGCAAAAATATAAAAGTCATGCAAATAAATTGATAATCATGCAACTATATTAATAATCATGCAAATAATAACTATGCAATTAATAAATGATCATGCAAATATAAAAATAAATCATGTAATCACACAAATAAAATATTCGGTAATTATGCAAAGTCATGCAAATAATCAAAGTCAAGCAATATATATATATATATATAGATATATATTATTTACGCAAAAAAAAAGCAATTAAATTAAATTAACGCAACAATAAATACTAAAAAAATAAATTCATAAAATCATCATGCAAATAAATTATAAAATCTTACCAAATTTTCCTTTTTTTTTCCTCATCCCATTTAATTCAATCACACAATTAAAATAATAAAAAGGAACAGAATAAAACAAAAATTAAAAAATTAAAGAATTGAAAATAAAAATTGAAATTGAAAAATAAAATGAAAAAGAAAAATAAAAACCTACAATCGGGTTGGATTTTCAAGTGGGTCGATGCTCAAGTCAACTAGGTTGAAGCGCAGATCTTACTGATCCCTTAAACGATGCCATTTAGCACAACTATAAAAGTCAAAAATCATTTTTTTTCTTCAAAATTGCCTTACCGCTTCTCTTTCTTTCGGATTGATTCTCACCAGTTTCTCTCTAAAATCCACTATAAAATTCAAGAATCACCTAGAAATCAATTGCTAATTCCAAAATCTGGTGTTAGGAAATTCAATCGGCACTGGAAAGTTTAAACTAAACCTAGAAAATATCCTTAAAAACCTAGAACTTCAATTTGAGTTCTAGAAAAACCTAGAATCCAAAAAAATAAAAAAAATCCAAAAATTCCACCAAATTCAACTAAAAGCCCAAAATTAAACTACCACTCCAAGAATCAAACCAAAAACCCAAAACATCCAAAATTACAAAAAAAAAAAATCCTAAAGTCAAGAACTCAGAAAACAAACTTCCAAAACAAATAATCAAAACCCAATAACCAAAAACCTAGAAAAGGTTTTTTTTTTTTTTTATGCTATAATTGGTGGCCGATTGCTTATTGCATTCTTTGTCTCCTTGTTTCTTGATTGGGGGTTATTTATATAGGGATTAAATCTGTTTGAATTTGGAAATTTTTAAGCCCTACCGAATCTAGGACTTTTTATGAGATTCAATTTTTTATTTTTTCCTTTTTTTTTGCATGAATTAGGGACCAATTTTTTTCCAAGAATATTCAACCATTAAATTTTCATAATCCAACTTGAATCCAAGGCTTGGCAAAACAAATCACACAATTTTCCTTGGTTTTTTTACTTTCCTTTTTGCAAAACATCACATTTTTCCTTTGTCATTTCTTAACTTTTTTTTTTAACTTTGACTTGGCTTATTGATTTTTGACAAAAAAAAATTAAAAATTAAAACTTAAAATTAAAATTAAACTACACTAAAAATTTAAAAAAAAAACACATACAAATTTAGGCTTTTAAATTTTGTAGGACTAAAAGTTTCCAATCAAGGCCCAATTTATAATTTAAAGCCCATTTTGATACTAAGAAAAATCTTAGATAAAATAGGGTGTCTACAATTGCTCTTCTTTGCACATTTTTTGTGAAACATGAATTGTATAAAGACAAAATATATCAATTTTGTTCAGATCTTAGAAAAATTGAAAAAGAAATTCGTAAAAGCTCATCTTCAACATAGGCTTTGAAACTTTTCAAAAAATAAAATGTTCCTTCACAACTGAGGTTTTGAAACTTTTAGAAAAATAAAATGCTTCTCCATAACTAGGGTTTTGAAACTTAAAAAAAAATAAAATACTCCCCCACAATTGAGGCTTTGAAATGTTTTTGAAAAATAAAAGAGATATTTGGAATTTTCAAGATCATGCTCTAAAGTCTTATAGATTATTCTTACTTTCGAAAGGCATTGTAACTTTAAAAATTCTTACCTTAAAGTGATTCCTTTCATCTTAACAATATCATCCTTGATCATCTTCCAATTTTTCTCAGACTTGTTTCAACAATTTTTTTCCTTTCATACTTTTCAAACATATGCAATGAATACATTCAATGAATGAAAAGATTTTCTAAAATTTCCAAACTCAATTTCAAAAGTCAAACTTTAACTTTTCTTCTTTTCAAACACGTATACAAGGCAAGCAATTCATGAATGTAATGAATATAGTGAATGCAATGAATGTAGTAAATACAAACCATGTAATGCAATTCATTTATCTTTTCAATTGTGATAATTTAAAAAGTTCTCAAAGCTTTTTCCATATCTTTTTACTTTCTTTAACATTTCAACACTAATAGTTTTCAAAACGGGCTTTCATGCGCTATTAAGTAGTCTTATCCATCTTATCATTCAAATCCAAATATTTCTTTTTCAATATGATATCAAAAATTTTATTTTGAATTGCCAAGGATTGACATTTTTCTAGCTTTCTTGTCATTCCCTATTATCCTTACTATTCTCAATCCGTTTTTGAAGTAATGTTGAGATCTTTTATGAATTTTTGTTTATTTGTGCATCATTATTATAATATCACAACAAACACAATGCAATCATGCATTTCCTTAATCAAAATGAGAAGAAATAAAGCAATGTGAAAGGTCAAAAGGGCTTCTATTGAAAGAAATAAATATGATAAACAAAAAGGTTATAATCGATTAATAATAGAATAGGTATCAAATATCCAAATAATTAATGTTCCAACCATCTTGAGCATTCTGATCCAACATTATTTTTATCAAAGTCTATTCCATTAATGTTCTTAACCATGAGGATCTTTATCAAAATAACTTTGTCTTTTTATGGAGAGATTTTTATGATGTTGTTCCATTCTTACATCTAAGTCACATTTTCAAGTTTTCAACTTAGATGCCCCACTTTTGACTCCAACTACCATTATGGGTTTTCACCTTGAGTCTTTTTCTTTCTTTTTTTTTTTTTCAAGCAAAATATTTCTTCCACTACAGGGGTTTTGGTTTTTAGCTGTGTTTTTTTTATCATTTAGTAGTGTTTATTAACGTCACTATAAGGTTGCGACGTTTGCGAAAAAATGCCATGTTGAGTGTTGCCTATACACGTGTCACGGTAAATAACGACGTTTTTAAAAAAATGCCTTAATATTAATGGTGTTTATATCAGAAGCGCCGTCATTTTAGCATCATTTATATCTTTGAGACACCGCTACTTTAGAGGCGTTTGAATATGAAAATGGCTCAATATTAGCGGCATTTGCATCTTTTAGTCGTCGCTATTTCAGTTGCATTTTTATGAGAAAAACGTCGTTGCATTGACAATGTTTGTATCAGAAAACATCGCTACTTTAAAGGTGTTTGAATATGAAAATGCCTCAATATTTACAGCATTTATATTGTTTGAGCACCGCTAATTCAGTTGCGTTGTTATGAGAAAAATGCCATTGCTTTAGTGACGTTTCTATAAAAAATGCCACATAACTAGCGACGTTTGCTGGAAATAGCATCATTACTTATAGTGATGTTTTATGGTACAAACGCCACTAAATTATTCATTTAGCTACATTGCCCAGCGTAAATGTTGCCATTATGTAAAAATATATATTTTTTTAGTTTCTTATAATAAATTTTATTTTTAATAAAGAGCTTAAATTCAAAAATTAAAATTAATATTAACTTCATTCATGTTTAAATATGCATCTAATTAATACAAAGTTTAATAATTAGTATAATAACATTCAAATATGATAAATACATTAACCAAATAAAAAATTAAAATGTATGAAATGGATGACTACATACATTTTGCTGGCTGCCAATTGATGAAGAAAATTTTCCACCTTGGTCACTAGCGTGCTTAACAACCTACTAAATAATACCATATAATTTTTAACACTTCATTGCATGCTTATTTTTTATTTAAAAATTTTAATATTTACTAAATATAATACCTAAGTTGATGGAACACCAAGATCATTTCCTAGAAATTGTTGTTGCACAAAATTCTTAAAATGATCGAATCGATCATACAACTGCTAAAATTTTGCACACTTTACCTCTATTTTAGCATGTTTTTCTTCAATTTTGGCATGGTCATGTTCTCTTTCTTCTTCCATTTACTAAAAATGTTGTTGCATAGTTTGCAATTCACCTCTCAATATTGAAATGTCTCACGAAGACTGACTTGCTGAGAGTGTAAATTACAAAAAGTTATGTCTATAGTAGGCAGATGGTGTTGGACCCAACCCAAGGCCTCGGATCCGTCCATGCCTTTCTTTTCCAGCAACTTCTATGAATATATGATTTTTTATTTCTTGCATGTTGAGAGAACTTTCAGATGCTACTTTAATCTCAGCAGCCATTTTCTCTTTCGTTTTCTCCTGTGAATTTGTCATAGACAACTATCAAGTTTAATGATTAATTGATTATATGTTAAAAAGAGTTAAGTTTTACTTTATGTTAAAATAGATGATACAAATTACCATAATTTCTTGTGTTTCAATATTCATGTAAAATCCATCTTTTTTTATGTGTGTTATGCGAAAAAATTTCACACGTCCAATTGTACCACCCATCTCATTCTCCTATACAAAAATATATGTTATTTTATAGGATATATATCAATTGCAACTTATTTATGCATATCAATCATGTCAATCAAGTATTAAAATTTCGAATAACTTTAATCTCTTTTATTTATATTTTAGCCCTGTAACAACACAATAGTCTTAAATATACACAAAGAATAAAAGCATTTTGAGCTTTCACACATATCGATCATAAAAACCAAATTCAATTATTTTCTTTCGTGAAGGATTGAAGCCATTCAATATGTTGAAAGGCATCCAAAATTTATTTGTATATTTACCTTTTATATGCAAAAATATTCCTAAACAGATATAATTGACAACTTTTTCTCTCATATCAACTATAGAAACCAAGTTCAATCAAACGAACAAGCTTAATATCAAGTATTAAAGCTATCAAAAGTGTTAAAATACAACACTAACTAAAACTAGATAATAAAGGCGTAAATATACGTAAACAGTAACTTTGCATACATATCATCTATGTAACTAAGTTTAAAACTTTCGATAAGTTTAATATCATGTATTGAAACAATCAAATCTATTAAAACATAACAATAAATGTTAATTTTCATATTTACCTTTTAACAATAGAAAAAGTTCATTTATTGGAGTAAGTTAATTATCATAAACTTATGATTTCTTTTTGCTTTCTTACAAAATTTTTTGATCCACTTGTGTGGCTATATTTTTGTTACTTTTTGCTACCAATCCCAATCTGTTCTCTTTCCTATCATAAAAAAATAATTACGTATATGATAGAAATACAAATATTACCAACTAAAACCATCAAACACTTTCATCATTTAATAATATTATACAAAGTTATAAACTAGTACCTCTCTTTTTCTTGAGAAACAAAATCTAACCAATTTTTCATATTGCCACCTAATCACATTATGGGGTAGATTTTGCATCATCGCCTCTATAATAGTATTTCGATCGAAATACTTATTCTTCAAACTATGCTTATAATCTTTTCATTTCTTTCCTAATGACTTAAGCATAAATGAAGTTAGTATTTGAAGTACAAATCTTGACTGTAATAATACAATAAAAAAAGTTTCAATAAGTAAACAAAATGTAAAATAAAAATTTTAAATATATCTAATTAATTATATTAATACCTTAATAAAGTTTAACGCATCGGCTTTAACTTCTTCTAGAAGATTATGTCATGTTTCATAATGAATAGGCAATTTCATTCCATTACGGGCTAGCATGCCTAGAAACCCAGCTAATAGTTGAGCCTCTTCACTAATTGGTTGCTTATTAGAGTTTGCAGACACTACAATACGCTCGTTAGGAGGTCGTGCAAACAATTCCTTCAAAGTTGTCTGGCCTCTAGTCCTCTGTTAACCATTGTTATCAACTGCAACAAATATAAAATATATTTGTAAAATTGTAATACTTTTATCATTATACTTGAATTCTAAAATTGGAGTGTATCATACCTACATTCAAATTTAAAGCATAATCAATTGATGGGGTACTATCTAAACTTGGACCTCCCATATTGCCAGATCCAATATCAGTTGAAGGGTTAGAAGTGACGGAGTTAGATCTGATGGTACGTTCATTTGCCTTCAAAAGATTTAGTCCATAGCTAATATCTACAGGTACCGTGATGGTTCAAACTAATATCTCTGATATATTTTTCTTTTAACCTACTTTTCGTATTGTAGCTTACCTACATCATAAAAATGAATATAGAAAAAATGTTAGTTTAGAAGATACATAAAAACATAAACAATTTAAGAAATCAAAACATATGCTATATAAAAACATTTTGATTTAATTAAATTAAAATATAATGTATGATTTAGAAGACAATAATTATACAATAGCGAATGTGACATTATTTACTACATTATGTCTTAAACACTCGAATTATAGGTGCACGGAATCATGGTTTGTAAATGTTTTCAGTAACATCTTCGCGGACCCACTGAGCATAGGTACTAGAGATATTCTCATCCAAGTTTTGTTCAGCAAAAGGATAACATTCAGTTCCATGTTCAACATCATCTTATCTAATCCCATATCAAATAAGTCTCTAGGTGTGTTTCGCAGAACAACAAACCAACCCAATTCTTTCAAATTTTCAAAGTAAAATATTTGTTTGACTTGATATGAAAATACATAAGGTTCATCGATGAGTTGTTGTTCAGTGTGAATTAATTGAGAAAAATTCACAAGTGTAAATCCGTACTGATCTTTCTTAAGGCCTCTCGTACTATTCACATCTGCCCAATTACACCAAAATAAGACAACTTTCCACTTGCCATAATAATCCAACTCAATGATGTCATTAATCATGTCATAATAGTCAACATTTCCTTCTAAAGGGTTTGTGTCCATAGCACTAGCATAGCTAATAGTTGATGAAGTCACAACAACTCATTAATTTTGTGTACTTCTAAATCTCTCGTGAGATTTTGTGTGAAATCTAAATCTATTGATGATGAAGCTTTTGTATCGTTTCACAATTTGATTCGGACCGTGTGAAAGACATTTCACCCATTCACTAACAAGCCTTCCACTCCAAACCTATAAAAGTGGAATAAATATATATATGTTATTAATGTTATAATCACCGTAAGCATTCTATGTAGATAAAAAATAATGGGAAGTATGGCATTCTTACAGTTGCTCATAACCATTCATGAAAGTTTTTAGCGAACACTTATTAGTCTCTCGAGGGTTTGATCGTCGATAACGTGCATGATCTCTCAAATTATTTTTATACTCACTATAAAGCATCATGACAAAGTATTACCACTAAAAAAAAACACAATAAATTATGCCTAATGTAATGAATAATTTCCTTGATAAATAAATTACGTGCGAAACAATTCAATTGAGTCATGATGAATAAGAACATATCGATGTGCCTGTGCCCAAGATTTATCATCTAACTCCACCAATTCAGGCTAACCTATGGGTTGTCCAGAACTTTGAAAAAGATAATTATAGGCCGAGTCTGTATGCTGCATACCAATATTTCTCGAAGGTCTATTAAATCTCATTTCAACATCTTTCAAATAATGAGAACAAAATGTCATACATTTTTCTGCTAAATATCCTTCAGCAATAAAACCTTTCAGATAACGTTTGTTGCGATAATAATACTTTAACCTCCCTAAAAACCTATAGCATAAAACATTAGTCATATGTTATTTTAAGTAGATTGGCTTGATAATCAATAAAAATGTAATCAATTTATTAACAAATAATACCTTGCAATAGGATACATCCATCGATAATAAACTGGCCCTTCGATCTTTGTTTCATATGGAAAGTGGATAACTAAATACATCATAATAGTGAAGAAGTTTGGAGGGAAAATCTTCTCTAGATGGTATAAAGTAATCGCAGCTTGATCTTGAACCTTATCAAGCTCTTCCACATTCATACATTTCTGACATAGAGATTTAAATATGTTACTCAATTCAATTATCACAGAAGTCACTTGCTTTGACAATGATGAGCGTAAAGCAATTGGAAGTAAATCTTGCATCAAAATGTGATAATCATGTGACTTCAATGAAGAAATTTTTTGCTCTTTCATATTCACACATCTTGATATATTTGATGCATAGCCATCCGAAATTTTGACATTTTTCAAAACCTTACAAAACACATCTTTTTCGACTTTAGAAATTCTAAAACAAGCAGTAGGTAATCGATATTTACCATTGGGAAGCAACATCGAATGAAGGTCTGGGTGAATCCCCATATCAACTAGGTCAAGCCAACTCTTTAAGTCATCTTTGGATCTTCTATTCACATTAAGAATTGTCCTGATAAAATTTTTGCAAACATTCTTCTCTATGTGCATCAAATCAAGGTTATGGTGTAATAAATTATATTTCCAATAAGGTAACTCAAAAAATATACTTTTTTCCACAACTCATATTCATTGGGGTCATCTACTTCATCATTCTTTTCATCACTTTGAACATTAAGATCACCAACTTCTGTATGACTATCACCAACTTGCGTAATACGAGGCCAGACACCTTCAAAGATGTCCCTCACTCTTTTTTTAATGGAGTCATTTTTCCATATGTGAAATTGATATCTTTTAATTTTGACAAGATATTAGACCTAATAATGGGTAAAGGCAATCTCTTCAACTCTTCAGTTCCATCAAAGAGATGTTTTTCGAATTTAAATCAATGATTATCATTTAACCATCGATGATGTCCCATATAACAAAACCTCCTACCATTACATAACCACGTCGAACATGTTTATGCAACACAATATGAACAAGCATAACGACCTTTTATACTCCAACCAGATAAATTTATATATGCAAGAAAATCGTTGATAGTCCACATAATAAAGCAGCACGTATATTGAAGTTCTCTGCTTTTGATACATCATAGGTCTCAACTCCTTTCTATAATTACTTTAACTCTTTAATAAGAGGTTGTAAATAGATATCTATATCATTACCCAAACCTTTTTTCCTGAGAATTATCATAGACAATATAAATGATTGTTGCTTCATAGCAATCCATGGTGGCAAATTGTAAGGAATCAATATAATTGGCCAAGTACTATAAGAAATACTCATAATTTGAAATAGGTTGAATCCATCAGATGCCAGTCCAAGCATAACATTTCAAGGATTAGATGCAAAGTTTGGAAACCTAAAATGAAATGACTTCCAAACCAAAGAATCTGTAGGATGCCTTAATGATCCATTATCCATCCGCTTCTCATGATGCCACCTTATTGAATTTACAGTTTTGGAAGACTTGTAGAGTCATTGAAGTGTTGGTATTAATGGAAAATTGTGTAAAACCTTAACAAGCTTCTTTTTGACACATACCTCATCACCATCATCATTCAACCTTTCATCAAGATTTTTGTCGACCCAACGAGAAATACCATACAAATGACAAGATTTTTTTTTTCTATCCCCCTAATACAATATGCAATCATTGGGACGATTATAAATTTTCTCATATCCAAGACCTAAATCCTCGATCATCTTTTTTGATTCTTTACAAGATTCAGGGATTTTTACAAAAAAAAAATTTCTTTCATAAACTATAATAATAAAATTAAAGAGTTTTTCGTCCATCCATATAAGTATTTTGAGTAAAAAAGATGAAAACAGAAAGACAACCTTGAATGCTTCGATCCCTTAAAAAGTTCTTCATTCATCTCCTCAAGCAACTTATAAAACTTATATGCTTCTCCTCTAGGTTGTTGGTCATGTACACCTATCTTAAGTTCACCAAATTCATGCATTTCAACATTGGACTGATTAAATCCTTCATTTTGGGGAGAAAGATTACAAAAATTTTGGTTATGAATGTTAAAAGCATCTCGCAACATGCCTTCAATGTCATCTGCTATAGAGGGATCGTATTGGTGATGAGGAGCCTTTGATGTTGAAGAAACTATAGTGAAAGACCTTGAAGGTATAGACTCTCCATGAAAATACCAGTTAACATATTCCGATAGAAATCCAATACAAATTAAATGCTCATAAACAACTTTACGCATTTATTTCTCGATATTAGCACATTTCACACATGGGCATAATCATATTATCTTCACTTGTATTCTCAAATGCAAAATTAAGAAAATTTTTCACTCCATCTCTATACTCTTGACTTAATCTTGACTTTTGCATCCAACTCTTATCCATTTATTACTTGCTACATTATCAGACCAAATGTATACAAAAAATTAATATGAAAATGAACATGTAAAATTGCATAGTTTACTATGTTTTAAACAAAAGATCATAACAAGACCAGTACTTACACAAAACGAGAACTCCTTGCTGTGAAGTAATTTATCAGCTACCAGATATTATGATTGTTAAAACTTTACTGCTAACGTAGACAGTACTTAAGAGTATTTGTACTTGGGGTTGACATAAGGTGAAATAAGGTGGGTTTTGTAGAAAATTTTTTTCACCAAAAAGAAAATCAAGAATTGCAAAAGTTGAAGAATAGTCAAATGAAGTAAAAGCTAAAGTCAATAAGTTATGAATAGTCAAAATAGGGTTCTAAAAGACAATGCTTGAATACTAAAAGTGAAAGGAAAGGGAAAGCAAATTGCACTTGGTCTGGAAAGGAAATAGTATAATAATGAAAATGAAGCTTGAAGTTGGTGATTGGATGCACTTAGTTTGGGAAGATTTTTATTGGACAGGATTATGGAAGGCGTTTACTAACAAAAAATGCCAACAATAATTTTCTCATACATATTTTTTGAATATATTGTAGACGCCTTGAACATATCGCCACACAAATATACACATTGTTATTGAAGGTGTATCTCCAACAAAGATGCCTTTAATAATTTATATAATAGTTTGTAGTTAATTACTGAAGGTAATTGCAGAAAACAACACCTTCAAAATTTTCCCACTAAATATTTTAAAAATTATTAAAGGCGTCTTCTATTGTCAAATGCCTTTTATATACTGTCACACAAATTTTAACACTATTATTAAGGCGTATATTTAAGATAGACGCCTTTAATAATTCCTATCATAGTTTGTAGATAATAACTGAAGGCGGTTGCAGAAAACAATGCCTTTAATAATTTCTTTTAAAATATTTTCGCAGATTTTTAAAGGCGTCTTTTATTATAAATCACCTTCAATATACCATGATGGTAATGGAAGGAGTTTATTAGAAAAGGCACCTTCAATATACTTTTAAACCTAGTAATCCATTAGTGAAGGCATTTGTTAATAACAGACGCCCTCAAAATTTTTCCACTAAATATTTTAGGAATTATTAAAGGCATCTTCTACTATCAAATGCCTTCTATATACCACCACACAAAATCTAACACTGTTATTGAAGGCGTATATTTAAGATAGATGCCTTTAATAATTCCTATTATAGTTTGTAGATAATAATTGATGGTAGTTACAGAAAACAATGCCTTCAATAATTTTGCTCAAAAACTTTTCACAAATTTTTAAAGGCCTCTTTTATTATAAACTGCCTTCAATATACCATGATGGTAATGGAAGGCATTTATTAGAAAAGGCACCTTCAATATACCTTTAAACTTAGTAATCCATTAATGAAGGCGTTTGTTAATAACAGACGCTTTCAAAATTTTTCCACTAAATATTTTAGAAATTATTAAAGGTGTCATCTACTATCAAATGCCTTCTATATACTGCCACACAAATTCTAACACTATTATTGAAGGCATATATTTAAGATAATAACTGAAGGTGATTACAAAAACAATGCCTTTAATAAATTCCCTCAAAACATTTTCACGGATTATTAAAGGCATTTTTTATTATAAATCACCTTCAATAAATTGTTAAAAGCTTTGGAAATCCATAATTATTGAAGGTGGTTTTTTATTGAAAATGCCTTTTATAATTTTTAAGAATTATAAAAGGTGTTTTTTATTAAAAAATGCCTTTAAAAGTTAGTTGGATAATTTTAAAGGCTTATAATTAAATGTCTTTTTTGTAAAAAACGCCTTCAATAATCTCTAATAAAATTTTTAGGTGATTATTGAAGGCGTTGTTCCATGAAAATGCCTTTAATAATTAATTTTATATTCATTTCCATACCTTGAACATTGAAATTTGCAGAGGCCCGGTATATAAAATGACTAAAAGCTACGTTATTCAACTAAACAAACCAAACCCTTAAACACATTTCTAGCATAAATTGCTTTCTTTTTCCCATTCCTTGCCATCGACCTTCCATAAATCACCACTACGAACCTCTGTTTTAACCGGTAAGTATTTTTTTAATTTATTGTATTATTTACGCCTTCAATAGTCAAATTTTTGTTTTTTCAGTTCCTTAATATTGACATATGCTTTTACATATTTTCATTAATATCACCGTCAACATAGTCATCCAAGATTCTATTCATATTGCAAGTATGGTGTTTCTATGCAGTACAAATTAAATATTGTTGTTTGTTGAACCTTGTTGACTGATATTGTATTGCGAATGGTATTGTATGATATTGAGGGTCTGAATAATATTTCATGCCAATAGTTTGTTGAACCTAGTTGTTTGATATTATTTTGCTGAATGGGTTTGAATGGGGACTAAATGGTGTTTTTGAGTGGTTTGCTGAAGGGTATGCATGAGCACATTACTGAATGGTATGCTAAATGTATGGTATTGGTTGTATTAAATTAAGTACAATAATCAATTTAGAGGGTCATATTGTGTAATTCGTATAATTATGATCAATATTGCAAGTAATATGGACTTCAAACAACATCATTCTCCTTCTAATGAACATGCAGAAGAAAGAAGTGTAGGCTAAAAAAAAAAGAAAAGGCTCAAATAAACAAATCAAAGTGACTGACACAAAAATTCATGTTAACTTCAATCAAAGTGGGCAGTCTGTATCGAAAGGAGCTGCTAAGATGGCTATTCATATTAGAACCATCGTCCATCAGAGGATTTCAATTACGTACACCGATTGGCGATGAGTTCCTGATGATCTAAAAGATGAGATATGGCAGTCTGTTGTGGTATGTTTATTTGACTATTTTGTTAAATTAATTATATGATAATTTAATTGAAATTCAATGTGTTGATACTATTTGTGTTAACTTATTTAGGAACAGTTCGATGTCCCAATTGAGTGTAAAAAGATTGTGTTGCAATCTGCTAGGAAAGCTTTAGAGATTTTAAAAGCAGATCGACAACCCAATATATTTTACCCTGGCTGATGAAGGTGATGTTTTGGCTATTCCACCTGCAGCATATGCAGATGTCATAAGTGTTAATGATTGGATAAATTTTGTTCAACATCGACTTTCAAAAGATTTCTCAGTACACAAACCCATTACCAAATTAGTCCAAGTTTATAAGTCTTTACGAAATATAGCCTTTGATCTTCATATGTGATTGACATAATTTCTTGATTTTGTAGAAAATCAAAGAACAACATTGAGATATTCGGGCCAAACAACAATATCACCATTGAATAGTAAGAAAGGATATGCAACTGTGAAGTATGAGCTTGTATGTATTCGCACAGTTATTTTATACTCATTAATGAATATTTATGAACATTTATTTCATACGTTTTGATTCTTTTTTTATGATAATTTAATAGGAATCGATGAGCTCAAACACAAAAGTTTTCAGATGGGATGTCTGGAAACAAGGACATCTACGAAAAGATGGATCTTTTACAGATGAAGCAACTGAGGAAATGGCAAAAAAGATTGTATGTATAACTACTTTTTTGATATAATGTATGATTGGCATTGTGGTTGTACGCATGAGTGTATACTAGCTTATGTAGATTTGTTCTAACAGCCCCGTTTATTATTGTCTTTCAGGATGATTATGCTGCCAAAGTAAAATCTAGAGAACTGGTAACCCAGTATGGCAAAGATCCTTTGTCTTTAGCATTAGACGCTAAAGAAAGGCCTGGTCGGGTTCGTGGAGTTGGTAAATTTGTCTTGCCATCAACGTATTTTGGTAAACAACCAAAAACCCCACAAATGAGAAATGCACAATATGAAGCAATAATTGAGCCACAACAACAACAAATTAATGACTAGGAGCAATGCCTTAATGACCAATAGCAAAGACTTGCTATTTTAGAGTCCATGTTGGTAGCAATGCAATAGGTTATGCCAGTACCCCAGCTTGATAGCATCGTCCCCATACGAGAAGCTTTCGTTGCAAGTAAGGAAGCCATCCCATCATCTGCTACCACCCAAAAAGTATGATATTGTTTATAATTTGAATATTAATTTGTTTATATATTGATTGATTTGGTTGTTAATACTTATATTTCATTAAATATTGTAGGAAAATGTACAGACTCAAAGTCTGAACCTTGCCTAGGCTTCCATGGATGAGTTAACAAAATATTCGTTGGAGAATTATACCGATGAAAACTTCGTATCCATTGAGTCTGAGGAAGACTTATTTGATAAACAATCATTTTCTTTCATTGGTGTGGATGAGGTGAAAGAATTTTGTGAAATGGATGAATTATTAGTTGCTGAAATCGTTACTTATATGAGGTTAGCTTATAAATACAAATATGCACATTCAATATGTAGTAAGTTAGTATTAGGGTGTAATACTAACTACTGTGTTTATTGTTATCATGTAGCTTCTTGTATAGAGAGCTGAAAGGGAGACAGTTGACAAATAAATTTAGATTCATTGACCCTAACTTCATTAGTGAGCAGAGTGGCACAGTCGTGTATCGTGCTAATCATGTGATCTTATGCATAAAAAAACCGATTGATTATTATTTACTCCCGTATAATGCGCAGTAAGCTATATTCCAACCTTACTTACTCCAACTTGCTCCATTCTATGATCTGATGCATATTCTGAGTATATCATTGTTACTATTTTACAGTCGTCATTAGGTGGTTATTGTGATTGACACCAAATCCTTAATGCCATACTTTCTTAATTCAATTAATCCAACGGTGATGCTTAACCCCAATATTCAAACTTTTATAAGAAGGTATTATAGTACTTTATTATATTATATATGTTCTGTTTCTTCATAAGAAATTTTATTTATGTTCCCACTAATTTTTTTTCTTTTCAATTTAGGGTAATATCTGCATTCAATAAGAAGATAAATAAATTGAAATGGGTGTCATTACCGGTAAATGTCAAATTTATTCTTTTAATGCTGAGTTTGTGTAGATAAATATTTTCTAAACTGACTCAATTTAATTTTCAAGTACCTCGTCAACCTTGTAATACTGAATGTGGATATTATGTTCTTCATTTTATGTGGGAGATAGTGTTACATGATTTTATGACCACACCATTCAAGGTTAGTATAAATTTCATAAGCTCGTTATATATTTAAAAAATAAAATGGTACATCATGTTCTCATTTCTTAACATTTACTTATGATATTTTTCTTTTAGTGAGAGGGTAAAGAAAGCTTCACAGAAGAAGAGCTAGATGAAGTTCGTAAAGAATGGTGTGATTATGTATTACCATTTATTAATGTTGATAAACCTTCAGGTTAGACATTGTTGGTTGAATGTAAATATATATGGAACAAATTGTTATAATGTTTTTAACATGCCATGTTGAATGGAAACTTTAAGTTTGTACATTGGGGGTATTGGTTTAATATTATTATTATACTTAATATGAATACACTATGTGTACTTATTAAATTACTGACTACGATTATTTCATAAAAGTATATTAATATGGCAACGTTATTAGTTTTAATTTCGGATGTGTGATCAATTTTTTGAAATACAACAATGTTCATTATGCAAATTCCAAAATGTAATTCATAGTATCAGATCTATAAACCAAATGTTTTCTGGGCATAAATATACAACAGACAGCAAACATTTTTTTGGGCATAAACCTACAACTGACTTCACATATAAAGTATTAATTATGTTTTTTTGATGCAATTAATGAAGGCATTTTTAGCAAGAAAATACCTTTAATCACCCCTAACAGAAAACATTGAAGGCATTTTTTACCAAAATCACCTTCAATAATCCTCTCAAGAAATTATTGCCTGTAATATTAAAGGCATTTTGGGTAAAAAATGCCTTCAATAATACCAACTAAAAATTAATCGAATGGATTATGACGGGCGTTTTCCTACAGGTAACGCCTTCAGTAATCCTAACAAAATGTTTATAAATGCGTTTTTTGATATAGCCACCTTCAATAATCCGACAATTAAAATTTATCGTTGGAATTATTAAAGGTGTTTGGAGCCTAAAACACCTTCAACCATCCCATCCAAGTTTTGTCTATGGAATATTGAAGGTGTTTCTTACAAAATTGCCTTTAAAAATCCAAAAAAAAATTTACTGATTGGATTAAAGAACGTGAGTTTGGCCCAAACGCCTTCAAGAATCGAGTCCATATTTTTGTTATCGATTATTAAGGGCGTCTCTCTATGAAAAACGCCTTCAATATTCTATGAAAAATTTTTAAACCAATTGATGAAGGAGTTTTTGCCAAGAAAATGCTTAGACTAATCAATAACAAATAATCTGTGCCTAAACCTAAAAAAGGGCTAAATGACGGATTGAACCAACAACCTTATAGTAAACATCTGTACTATCCAAACAATTTGATAACCTTAATATTGAAAGAAATTTTGTAAAAAATAAAAAAAATTTAATAAGCCTAGGAAATTTTTAGTCTAAATATTAAAGGCATTTCTTGTAGACAACGCCTTCATTAATCTCATACAATTTTTTATTACGTGATTATTGAAGGCATTGTCTGCCAAAAATAAGCTTTAACTATTCATTGAAACTTTTAATAAAAAATATTCTAGGCATTTTAGTCGAGAAATGCCTCTAACATCAAGTCTTAGGTGGCGTTTATAAGTAAAAATGTTACTATTTGAATATTTAGTGGCATTTGGATAATAAACGCCTGAAGTTTTATAAAAACACGGAAGCTAGTGGCATTTGTAAGTGAAAGGCCGCTACAAAACTATCGCTAAAACACCATTTTGCTGTAGTGTTCATAACATCTGAGTTGATTGGATTTGGCAATTCATCACCATTATTTTTTGCCAAAATTAAAGCCCTACCAGAAAAACTCTTTTCACCACATATTGACATTTCCAATTTGGTTTCCATTTCTTTGATTGTTAGGCTAGTTTGGAAAGATCTTTTTCAAAACCAATTCTCATTCTCGAAATTGTTAAGGACAAACCTTCTTATCGTGCACTCTCATCATCCTTTCCTAATACAATTGACCATGCACAATATTGTCATTCTTTTCTCTTCAATCAGGTTCAATTACTCATAATGATTCCTAACCCATTCTACTTCTTCTAATTCAACCTCCATTAGAACTTTTAAGTAAGGAATTTCTACTTCAATAGACAATACTACTTCCATTCCATAAACTAATGAAAATGGAATAGCTCCAATGGATGTTCGCACTTCCACAAGCATGTAAGGTAAATGGCAACTTATCATGCCAATCCTTATAAGTATCAGTAATCTTTTTCAAAATCCTTTTGATTTTCTTGTTAATAGTCTCTATTGCCTATTCATTTTTGGTTGATGGGGTGTAAAATTATGATGCTTGATATTGAATTGAGCACATACTTCCTCCATCATGTTGTTATTCAAGTTCTTAACATTTTTGTAAACACCTAATTTGGTTTGGGATTGTATGAGTTTGCTTAAATTTTATGCTTGATTTCATGTATTAATTTTCACCATTTTGGACTCTTGGATCGAATTTTTTTTTGTGTTGGGCCTAAATGAGTTTTGTTTTGGGATAATTTGTTATTGGGCTAATTTTGCATAAATTAAAGGCCAATCAAATTCAAACTTGGGCTAATGTCATAAGAGGTTGCAGGCCCAATAGAAGTTCAAAATAAAAAATTTGATTTTAAGGCCCAAATTTATTATTTTTAGGATTAATTTGATTTTAAAACACAATTGTATTTATTTATTTTTTAGATTTAATTTCTTTTATTAATTGATAAACTACAAAAAGAAATCAAAAAAGGAAAAAGAAAAAAGCCTGATCCTAAAGCTTGGTTTGCAGTGGAAGCTAGCTTTCCTTGCTAGAACCTTCTTTTTCCCTAGGTGTATACCCCATTTCTAGCTTTATGTTTTCACCTCACTTTTACCCCACTAACTTCTAACATAATTTGATTAAAAAGTTTTAAACCCCAAATGGCAGCAAGCCATTGCTGCCACCATAGCTATATTCCAAAATTTTCAATCATTTTTTCAGATGAATTGAAGGATTTTTATCGAAGGCTTTTGATAACAAAGGAAAAAGAAAAACAATTCATAAGGGGAAGGGAATTGGGAGAGGGCAACAAAAAATCCCAAAGGGCCAAACCACAAACTAGAAAACCATCATTTCTATCATCACCTCACTAAACCATGACACCTATAACCTACCTCCCTAACCAAAAACCCTTGTAAACCACCAAAAAAAACCTGAGCTATACTCAAAGACTCCTTAACCTCCATCACCATCTACAATCCTTAACTACATAGTCAACCAAAACACCCTTTGAACTATCTTAACAGCTCCTATATCCCACATCCCACTACCCCATGCCCTAACCGAACTACCAACACAAAGCCATAAATAGCAAAAGAATCATGCTCCATTGCAACCACCTACCATCGTGATCCAAAACCACCAAACTAAAACCATTCCCAATGCTCACCATTCCTAGAAACCACACCCCAATTGCTCAATCAATACCAATCGAAGCCTCATCCTTTAAATAGTGACCTATAGCCACACAACTCACCTAAACAGAAAAGCCAAAATAACCACTTCTACTTTCTGAAGCTAAAAATTACACAGAAAAAAGAAACAAGAATGAAATAGCTACAATCTTCCCCTTGGGGAGGAACTTTAGTTATAACAATAAATAAATAAAAAAAAGGGGCACAAAACAAGAAATAGAAAAGAAAGTTTTGAAAGGCTTTCAGTTTAGGTTGTCTTCACAAAGATTTATGGGTTCAAATTTTGTAAAAAAAAAAAAAAAAAGAGGAAAGCCATCGAAGGTGGCAAAATAAAAGGCAATAGTGGAGGGGTATTTCAGGTTTTATGGTTTCTACATGGTTTTGGGTCTTAAAATTTGAGGGTAGAGAAGGCCAAAGAAAGACGAAGAACATAATGAAAGCCCAAGCTATTTGACAGTAAAGGAAATGTGTTTTTGGGTTTTGAAACTATCCACTTTCAACTTAGATCTAGGATGAATCAAAGGTCTTTAAAATAAATGGAGGTCAAATTTGGGAAAAAAAAAAAGAAAGAGATGAGTCAGTGGCTAGATTTTAGTTGTAAATCGGCACTAGTGATCGATGGCAAGTGGCGACGCTGGAAGCTAGGTTCAAAAGAAGGTTGTTTTGTTTTTGGAAAAAAGAAGTTTGAATTTTTTTTTTTTAAAAGATGGTGAAATGAGGTTTTAAAAGAAGTTTGTTATTTATAGTAAAAAAAAAAGTCGAATCAACCCAAAGTCTAACTTGTGCCTATGGGACCCAACCCAACCTTTTACATCCTACTTGCTTCCTTAACCTAGACACAGTTCGTGACCTGTCCCTTAGAATTGGCCTGCCAAGCTTGAGCCCTTTTGTTGATGTTTTAGGTTCAATTCTAAAGACGTCATTTAGGTTATATTCCTTTGCTCTTTTGTTCATTTATTTTCATGAGCCTTTAATCATTATTTATGCTAGTTAACATTGTTTTAGCACTTATGAATAATAATAATAATAATAATTGTAGTAATAAATAAAAATGCAAATACATTATTGAAAATTAATTTGCTTATGGATGATTAATAAAATAAAAATGAAATTTGAATAAAAAGTGAAATATAGTTATTTTATGATTTAAAAATAATTTTCTTTAGAAAGAAGATTTTTATGGAAACAAAGATAAAATGATATTTTAAGAGAGAAAATGATCTTGAAAACCCTATCTAGATGTTGGAAGAAATTCAAATCATGTTTGAAAAATTAATTTTCTTGAATTTTGCCTAGATATTGGAGAATTAAAGAAAATTTTCCTTCATAAAATAAATAATAAATAAAATTTCTTTCATTCATAATTTTTATTTTAGGATGAAAATAACAAAAATAGTATAGGATAAAATATACATAAAATTGATTAAGTTAGTTATTCTAATTTTCAGCCTTTGTCACATAATTTATTTGCTTCATATTGCATTAATATAAAACAATTACAGAAAAAGGGAAATTATGAAAATCGAACTTGCCTAAAAAAATACGTATAGATGTTGGGGATGGTCAAGGAAGTTTGGACTATCGACAATTTCCATTTTCTCATAGATAAAAGGAAAAACCTGAAACCCTAAAAAAACCTAAAACCTTGAAACCTTGAAACCCTAAAACCCTAAAACCCTAAAACCTTGAAACTAAAACACTAAAACTCTAAAACCATAAAAATCTTGAAACTCTAAAACCTTAAAACCTTAAAACCTTGAAACCCTAAAACCTAAAACACTAAAACCTTAAACCCCAAAACCTTGAAACTCAAAAACCCTAAAATGAGACTCTAAAAACCATGACCTATTCTTACACTAAATCATCCTAACATCTAAGGATTTGTATGAAAATCTTCTATGAAATAATTTGTTCCTAAATGTCGCCTAGAGGATGGGGTATTTAAGAAATTTTATTTCATTAAGTTTTTTTCATATCTAAAAATAATGATAAGATTAAACAAAAAATGTCATTAAAAATAGGATCTTAAATATAAATAGTCATACCTAAACTTGACCTAGATGTTAGGACTTAAGGTGATCCCATTATATGTAAAGACCCAATTTCAAAATTGCATTTCATCATCAGAAATTAGCATCCATTTGTATACATGCACCTATTTATTATTATTTGTGCTCATTTCTCATGTTTATACCTTTAATTATTGTTTGCTAGATAATTGTACCATCATTGGCTTTTTTGCATAAAATATTTTTTTTAAATACTCTATTTAAAATGTGAAATAGAACTAAAATAGCATTTTGAAGGATATAAGTTTTGGTACTCTACCTATATGTTGGAAAGACACCAATAATTATCATCTATAAAAAATATTATTTTCATGTTCAAGGAATGTCATGGCGAATCTTAGGTAAAAAGAGCTATCTTTAAAATTTTACCTTGATATTGGAGAATGTTAAGGTAAATCTTTAACTTAAAGATTTTCACAATATTCCTAAATAAATACTTTTAATAAAATTATTTTTTTCTTTTTTATAAGTGAAGATAATTATTATTAAATTTTAAATTAAATATATTTTTATCCAAAACCTAAGATAATGCATAATTACTTGGTATTGTTTTCAAACGAACACTTTGGGGGTGCTAATCCTTCCCTACATGTAATCAGACTCACAAATCCAACTTTGTTTTCGAAGGCTAAAAATATCTTTTTGATAAACCTTAAATTTTTTTCGATTTTATTAAAAAAAAATTTTTTAGGTGGCCAATTGTACCTAACAAAAAAGATTGGTGGCAACTCCTCTTTTTTTATTGATTTTTCAAAATTTTACGTCTAGCGGTTCCCTCAAGATCGCTATGACAATTGTTAAAGATGATTTTTTATGGTAGTCTATATCAATATATTATCTTTTTCTTCAAGAATTTACACACCACTACCCTCGTAACATTGGTATATGAGGTTGCCTTTCACCCACTTTGTGAAATAATCTATTATCACAAAAACAAACTGATTTCCATTTGAAACTTTGGAGTGATTGGTCTAATCACATCCATGCCCTACATTAAAAATGGTTGTGGAGGAGCTAGAACATGTAAGTTGGTTGAAGGAGCATTAATCTTATTTGCATAAATATGACATTTGTGGCATGTTCTTGCATAGTTAATATAATCACTGTCCATCAAGAGCTGGTAATATCTTACCCTCATTACTTGTTTGGCCATTATATGACCATTGGTATGGCCTTCACATACTCCATCATGTACTTTTTCAAGTATTTTTTTTCTTCAGTGGCATTTACACATCTTATAAGCACTTGGTCTTGACTTTTTTGTATAACACTTTTCCATATTTCCCATTGTGATTCTTTTAATGACTATTTTATCATTTTCTGTTTCATTCTCAAAAAACTATTAACATTTCAAGTACTATACGATGTCATGATACTAAGTTTGGTTATCAACTTCTTCTTCATTACTTGAGCAATGAGCTGATGAGTCTTTTACTTCCAACTTGATGGGTTAAATCACATAATTCTCATTTACTTTCATCATAATGGCCAGTATAGCTAGTGCATTAGTAATTTAATTCATTTCTTTTAGCAAGTGTCCAAAGTGAATATTTTCAAATTGTTTGATTAATTTAGAGATGTATTTTTTATATCAAACTAACTTGGCATCTCTTGTTTCCTATTCTCCACGTAATTGATAAACTACTAGAGCCGAATCTCTATATACTTCTAGGATTTCAATTTTGTTTTCAATTAAGGCTTGTAGGCCCATTACACATGTTTATATTTAGCTACTTTATTAGTGCAAGTGAAATTCAATCTAGTGGTGATTGGGTAACAATGGTGATTTGGAGATATCAAGATTACCCCAACCTCACATCTAAAACCATTTAAAGCCCTATCTAAGAACATTTTCCATGACTTTTCTATAGATACCTCTTTTTCAATAGTCATTAAGTCTTTATTAGAGACATTAAGTTTTATTGGCTCATAATCATTAGCAGCTCAATTTGCCAATAACTTGCTATTGCACTTCTCTTGATCGATTTTTGAGTCACATAAACAATGTCATACCCTAAAAGTGTGATTTGCCAACTGGCTAGTTTCCTAAATAATGAAGGCTTTTCAAAAATATACTTGAAAATATTTAATTGTACAACAAGACATGTTGTATAGTATAACATATACTACCTGAATCTTCGAGTTGTTAAGGCTAATGTGTAACACATTTTCTCTAAGGGCGAATATCTTGACTCACAGCCAGTGAATTTCTTACTTAAATAATAAATGGCTTGTTCTCTCTTGCCTTATTCATCATGTTACCTTAATACACTTCCTATGAATTCTCATTCATCATTAGATACAATATCAAGGGCTTCCTAAGGATTTATGGTACCAACACTAGTGGGCTTAATCATTATTCTTTAACCCTTTGGAAAGCCATTTGGCATTCATCATTCTACTCATTTGGATTATTTTTATGAAATAGTTTAAAAATAGGATCACATTTCAAGGCCAGTCAAGAAATAAAATGAGCAATGTATTTTTATCTCCCAAGAAAGCTTTTTACTTCCTTTTGTATTTATGGATATGAGAGATTCTAAATAACTTGTACTTTATGTAAAGCCATCTCTATCCCTCTTTTATTGACTATAAATCCAATAGCTTTCCAAATTTTGCACCAAATATGCTTTTGATAAAATTGAGCTTGAGTTGAAACTTTTTTAATCTTTCAAAATATTTTCTAAGATTAGTGACATAATCCTCTTATTCTCGAGATTTAGCAATCATATTATCAACATACACCTTGATCTTTTTATGCATTATGTCATGGAAGAGAGTTACTATTGTCTTTTGATATGTAGCTCTAACATTCTTTAGGCTAAAGGGCAATATTTTGTAGCAAAACATTCCCCACATTGTTATAAATATGGTTTTTTTTTCATATTTTAAGGGCCATCTTAATTTGGTTATAACCTATGAAATCATCCATTAACAAAAACATGGACTACTTGGTAGTATTATCCATAAGTATATCAATATGTGGTAGTGAAAAGTTATCTTTAGGACTAACTCTGTTTAAATCTTGATAATTTATGCACATTCAGACCTTACCATCTTTCATGGGAACTGGGATTATATTAGCCACCCATTCAAGATATTTGGCTATTTTGAGAAAACTAGCATTATACCATTTTTTGACTTCCTCTTTGATTTTCAATAGCACTTTAGGTTTTATATGTCTTAGCTTTTACTGCACTAGCTTGCACTCAGGCTTTATGGGTAGCTTGTGCTTTATTATATTAGTGCTAAATCTTGACATATCTTCATAAAACCATGTGAATACATCTACATACTCATGGAAAAGATCTATTAACCTTTTCTTATCATCTAGTGATAGTTTTGTGCCAATTTTAACCTCTTCTTGCCCTAAATTAACCATTTCTAAAAATTCTTGATGTGGTTCAATTGATTTCTTCTTTTGTTCCATTAATTTCATTAATTCAAGAGGCATAGTATAGTTATCTGAAGCTTTTTCATTACCAAGTTCATCAATATGAATAGAGTTTTTAAAGTCAAATCTTAGATTATTATCACGATTGTATTCACATACATTGTTGAAAAATCTAAAAATGGGTGCAATGGAAAGATGTGGGCAAATGTAGATGCAAAAGAATAAAAGAATAAAAATTGAAAAAAGAAATGTAATGATAATACATTTTGCAAATTGTTTTATTAGAATAATAATGAGTAAATTAGCCTATACATAAAAGATACCTTTGATGCTTAGGCTTAAGTAGTTGGGGTTTGACTCACTATATTACTTTTTCAAAAGTTTAGGGATAACAAGTAACTTTGTTATCTTCCAATTCTTCACTTTCGTGCTTGGCAAGGTAAGGTACACAATTAGCTTCTCTCTTTATCCTTCGATTGCTTCATTATTGATAGATTCCTCTTATTGCATTCACTTTAATTCCTTCAAGCTCCTCATAAAACTTAACTTAGGAGGCATCTATCATCTTTTGCAACTCTTGCCGAAAGGCATCACAGTTTTGAATAAAGTGTCCTATAAACCCCTCATGTGATACTTGCAAGACTAGTTCAAATCAAGCTTATCACAGTGAACCTTGTGACTTAAGGGTACTAGACAAATCAATTCGGTTTCATCAAAACTTGAAAGACTTGGTCTAATGGATTTTGACATCATCGACATTGGTTGTTCTATCGATATGATTTGGTAATGGATTTCCATTGATATTTGATCCTTCTGAAGTGTCAAAACTTAGCAACTAGCCTTAATCAGGTGTTGGACCTTGTATTTGAGAATATGATAGTTTTTTATTTAGTGACCTATATTCCTAGCATGATAGTCACATTTGAAATTGACATTATACCATTTAGGGTAAGGTAGTTTTAAAAATTCCAAATGAACAGGTGCCATACTGTGACCCTTTACCAATTGAAGGAATAGCTCAATGTAGGTCATAAGAATAGGATCAATTCAAATATTTTCTTAGGTAGTTTGATGCCTTCTTTAGTAGCCAGTTTGTGTATTTGGTTGGTTTGTAAGAAAAAGAACAAGGCTATACATGGGAGTTATTTAGACGTTAGGCTGATAAACAAGTAGTGTGGGACGGTAAGGGTAAGTGTTTGGTGTAATATTGTATGTGGAATAGTAAAGGTTTTGGTACATTAGGTATTGAGGATATGGAAGGTATCTTTTGAATTGTTGCCTTTCATAGTGTATGAACTAAACATCATTATCCTTTTTCTTTGGTATAGCTTTCTTCTTTGCATTGGATGCATCGCCCTTATAGCTTCTTATTCTTAATAAAGTTTTTTATGATTTCCCGAAAGATTACCATATCAGTAAAGTTTTTGGTAGCATTATCAATTATTCTCTCATAGTTAAAAGCCTTAAGAGTATTGATAAACAGAATTAAGGTCTTCATTTCATCAATAAAGGCTGAACTTGGGTGGTTATATCTCTTAACCTTTGGGCATATTCTTTAAAGCTATTATTCACATTTTTTTCCATACTTTAGAGAGACATACGATCTAACACCATGTTTACGATATGCTTATATTATGTAATAAAATCCTTTACTAGTTCTTTCTATCTATAAACATAAAATCTATTAGTTGCATATACCATTTTGCGATAATACATTGTCACATGTGTTATGGGGCACGTGGTCCATGACACTTCTCAAACTTAGGTACCTCAAACTTTGGTGGAATTACCACATATGGAACTAAGCATAGTCTAACGACATCCATTGACCCATAACAATCCATTCCTTCAATAGCTCTAAGCCTTTCTTCAATAAGGTTCATTTTTTAAGATTCAAAGCTTTCTTTAACTTATGTGGGGCCTATCTTTAGCTTTTTTTACTCTTTTGGATCATCTAGATTCAAAATTTATGTTGGATCATATGTCTTGATGTCAAGAATAGGAGCAATATGAGTAAGAGTAGCAATTGATGGCATGTCAATATGCAAGTAGAGGTAATTTACAGTAAATAGTATTTGGTGTTAGGCTTTTTAAAATGCTTATGCTCTGTGTAGGCCATATAGCCAAAAGGATATAATGGGTTAGTTTCATTTTGGACTATCATTTCATCCACCACTTTCTTTCCTTTATTCATGTTCTTGAGCAATTCAATAATTGTCTCCAACTGTCCCTTCAATTCTTCTTGTGCCTTTTCTAACTTTCAGAAGTGAAGAGTGTTTTCTTCTTTTATGATCCTTACTAGGTATCTAGTGTTGTAGTGCCTCAGATTGTTTGAAAGTTGAGCTATTCTTGTCCTTGATTTACCACATTTTTAAAAATTAGGATGACTTATTATCATGTGTATTTAAAAAGATATTTATGAAACAATCCCAATTTATGTATAAGAATGCATAAATGCATGAATGTAATAAAGAAGATTTGCCACATAACAGTTGTTAACAAAAAAAAACTTTATAAAAAGGTTTCAATTTATTTTCGAAGTAACATCCATGACAAATCTAAGAACCTATTTCCTATATTAAAGTAAATTCTAAGGTTTCCAAAAAAATCTTTTAATCTATCGACATTGATCCTATGTTTCAACCAAGAATTCAAGCAAACATTGTTTATGTGCTCCAATTGGTTGCACTCCCATCTTTAACTTTATAACCTTTTCTTCCATATTTTCAACCTTGTGACTAGCCATACTGATTTGCTTTAAATGCTCTTATTTTACCATACAAGAATTTTCCAATTGTTCATTTCTGTTGGCATGTTCATTTTCTTTAGTCAAGATACCAACTTATGCTGTGAGCTGATTTATAGACTTTTTGAGGGTCTAATTATAGCTTTGAGCTTTCTCGAATGCTTTTTTCTTTCTTCTACCCTTGCTCGCAATTGTTCATTTTCTTTTTGAAGTTGAGTGAGTTCTAAAGCAACTAATGAGTGTGTCTTATCAAAATAAAAAAAAAATAACTATTTCCACTCAAATTTTTCTTCATTAAGTTTCTAAAATTTTCCTTCTTATTGCCTTAAACTAACCTCTATCTCTATCTTAAGTTTTTTATTTTCATTTTCCAACTCACTTTTTTTCATTTTAGAACTTTCATTTTGTGATTTTTACTTTTACAAGTAAATCTCATAACTTTGGCAAACATGATTTATCTGTGTCTTCTTTTAATGGAACCACAACATCTTTGGCTCATCTAGTATGCCATATAGAGCATTCAAGGCTAAGATAATATGTAAGTCCTCCATGACTGATCTTTTTTGTTTGCTACCATCTTCTTCATGGTAAATGATTCACTATAAGTGAACTCTAATTAGTTAAGTCCACGTGTCATTAGAACAAACTATTCATACTTAAATTGCCATAGAACCATAAGAGAAGCAGAATTGATCACACTTCAAAGACCTAGAAATGAAGCCTAAGGATTTCTTCCACAACTATATAACACCAAACTATATAGAGATGCTCTCCACACCATCTCTTGATTTGTGAAATTTTGCAATTGTGAAATCCATTGTGCTTCAAACTTTGACTCTGGCCACTTGACTTTACAAAACTCTTTAATGGGAATACTAGAAGTAAAGTATAGCTTATGAATTTTTTCCTCTAAAATTTGGAAATGACTCTTCATCCAGACAAACAATAGTTGTAATCACTCGATGAAACGTCATTTACCCTTTCATCGACAAAAGTTTAAAAGATCTAATAATTTCTACTAAGATAACTAGTGCTAGATTGACTTGGCTTTCAAGTTGTTATAAGAAGTCAACTACTTCCACATCAATGTATCCCAAGGCTTTTGGAAATACAACTAGCCCACAGATGGGTATGGCAAAGATACTTATGCATTTATCATTATCTAAACTTTTGATGATATAATTGTGTAAAACATTTTATGGAATGCCACTACCCTTGCTCACATGCTTGTCAACAATTTTCATGCTAATTCCCATCATCATAGCAAGCTTTTTGTGATAGCCAATATTCTTGTGTAGCTAGTAAACCTTATCTGGACTTGAAGGTTACAAGTGAAACATGATGGAGTATTCTTCAATTGTAGGCATCATGTCTACTTCACTAAACATAAAACATCTGAATAAAAGATCCCAAGACCATACCATTACTCCAATAAGCTATTCATCCATATTCACTAGAAAGAGTAAAGCCATATCCTTATATTTCTCTTGAAACTTTTCTTGCGTCATGTTGTTCCATTACTCCTAAATGGAAATCAACTTAGTAAAGTCATTTTGCTTAAGATCAAGATGAATATTTTCATGAAGAGTAAAAATATAATCTCTTCAGAGATAATCACCTTCTTTGCTTTGTTTTTCCTTTGATTTAGCTTTCACAACATTGATATAGTCACACTGAGCCATCATGGGTTGGATTTGTTCTAGATATTTCATGGATGCCATTGAGATTCTTTTTATTAAAACTATTTTGTGGCAATCACTATTTATGATGTAAATCTAATGATGTAAATGCATGAACATACAAGGAAAAGAAAATGGTTAGTAAACATAATATATACAAGGAACAAAAAACAATTTAACAAGCAAAATAATAATAAATGTCACTTTACGTGACTTATTTAGGATTTTCTAACAAAAGGAAAAGTATGGCTCTAATTAGGTTTGGATCTTTAGGATTTATTTACACTAAAAGAAAATGAAAAATTAGTGGCAGTTTTTTAGCAGCATTTCGCTTAAAAATGCCACTAGCTTCATGTTTTTATAAAGCTCATGGTGTTTTTTTTATCAAAATGCTACTAAATATTCGAATAATGATGTTAGCACTTATAAATGCCACTAAAGATAGAAATTAGTGGCATTTACCCACTAATACACCTTAAAATAAAATATAAAAATTATTTAATATAAATATAAAATTTTATGCCATTTTTATAATAAATGCTATTATTAAGAAGTAAATAGTGGCATTTTATAAATAAACATCGCTATTTTGAAGAAATTAGTGGCACAATTAAAAGTAAATGCCACTAAAATGAAAATATTGGTGGCATTTAAAAAAAATCATTAATTTTCTTATAAAATTCAAACTTGTGCCCAATTTCCTTTCCTTTCCTAGGCTTCTTTTCTCTTCTATAAACCTAGCCATTTCTTTTTCCAAATTTTTCATTCATCTACTATTGTTCAACTGTAGTTGTTCTCAAGTTGAGGCACCTCTCTACCTAAAAGCCAATCGTGAGAAAATGCCCCAAATCATGTTTGAGACTTTCAATACTCCTACCATGTATGTTGTTATCTAGGTTGTTTTCTTCCTCTATGCCAATGGTTGTACAATTGGTAAGCAATTGATTACTCTTAATCTCATGGATAAAACTTGAATTGAACAATCTCAAACTCAAATTTGCTTTTTAGTTCAAAACATAATTAACATCCTAAAGGATTTTGTTTGCAGATTAATTAGGGAAAAATGTGAAGTGACCTCAACTTGGTTGCGATTTCTCCCAATTATCCCGTTTCTATTAATGTTATGTTCATATTGTGATTTTATAATGATTATAAAGTCTTTCTAATCCAACACATATAACTTATACTTAGAAACTAGGATTAATATTTTTGTAATTTATGTGTACTCTGCCAATATTTCATCCACTAAGTGTTCTCTACAATACTTTATGTAGGTATTGTTTTGGACTTTGTAGATGGTGTGAGCCATATTTCCCTATTTATGAAGGATATGCCCTCCCGTATCCATCCTTTGTCTTGACCTAGCAAGTCATGACTTTACAGATGCCCCATTGAAAATCTTGACCAAGTGTGGTTATTCATTCATGAATTTTCTGTTAAACTAATAAAGGTATTCATTCATGAATTTTCTATTAACAGAATCTTTTATTTTTCACATTTAGTATTTTTTTTTGTTTCATGCGCCTTGAGCACGAAAAGTATTACATTCAATTCTGTGCTTTTAGACATTGCTTGGCTTTTATGACTTATTTTCCTTAATTTTTATCCATGAAGCATTAAAATGGCATGTATTATTTCATTTTTATTCTCTTTTTCATCTCTGTTGGTTATAATATTATGTTCTTTTCTACAATTATAGATTGTTTTCCAACGCATGAGTCATATAGGATTGGTGCTAGCCAGGTCCTTAAACAAATTACTACTTGTTTGTTGGAATTTTTATACACTTAAATATTTAGAGATGGTTGCCTACAAACTATATGTATAACAAAATTTTATTCTATTTTTCAGTGTTATTTTTCTTTCACCTGTCATAACATATAAATCCGTAAATTTATAGCTAGACTTAACAAATAGAGTCGCCACCAATCTTTTTTAATTAGGTGTGATTGGCCACCTAAAGAATCTATTCTCATAAGGAGGTCCTAAGCTTGACTAAGGGTCCCTAAAAGAATAAGCTTGAGTCTACTAACCAAAATAGGGTTCGAAAGTTTGGTTACGTATGGGGAAGGTTATGCCCATCCGCATGATGGTGCCATTTTATTTTAAATTTATCCTAAAGTCTTGATTCTAATGGTCTTAAATTTTTATATTCGATATTTGAAATAATTCTTAAGATTCTCCATCAATCTGATAGAACTTTTAAAAATACTTTCTCACCTCAAAAGTATTTAAGAATCCCATTTGTTTTCTTGAAGAGGCTCCATCATCGAAAAAAAGTTTTAATTATTATTTTTTATTTTTATTTTTTATTGAAAATATATCTAATTATTCCTCTATTTGGGCCAAATTAAAAATATCTTTTCTTTTGAATTTCTAAATTCTCTATCATTTAGGCCTATTTAGATATTTTTTTACTTCTCTTTTTTTTTTGGAAAGAAAATAATATCATAATTATTTTTTGAAGTTTCATTTAAATTTTTCCAACAATTGGGACAAATTTAAAGAAATTTCTCACCTAGAGATTTCTTAGTAATTTATCATTTGAAATTTTTAAGATTCTCATCCTCGGATAATTGTCAAATATTTTTCAACAAAAAAATTTATTTTTTTTTATTTGGAAAAGAATATAATTATATTATTAAAATTTTCTCTAAATTATTTCACCATTTGGGACAAATTTAGAGAAATTTACCACCTAGAGATTTCTTAAAAAAATTTTCATTTGAAATTTCTAAGAATCTCATTCTTGGTAATTTTTATTTAATTCCAAAATTTTTATTAATATTTTTATTTTTTTGTTATTTTTATTTTTTAAAATAAATATCAATTATTATTATTGAAATTTTATCTAAATTATTTCACCATTTGGGACAAATTTAGACAAAATTTCTCACTTAGAAAATTTTATAGAAATTTACCATTTGTAATTTTTAAAAATTTCATCATTGGATAATTATTATTTATTCTCAAAAAAATTTTATTTTTTATTATTTTTTCTAAACTTAACCATGAAAAAATATCCCTAAAAAAATCAAACACATGAATAAATAACTAAATAAAATAACAAAAAATACCAAAAAAAAAAAAAGCTCAGTTGGAATGGCTTGGCACAGCTCGATTCCAGGCACAAAAAATGACTCAGTGACTCAGCTCGGAAGCTTGACTTAGCTTGGCTTGACTGAAGGGTTTGGTTGGGATGTGGGTCGGTGAAGTGGCTTATGCTTGGGTCAGGTCACTCAAATAAAAATGCGTGGATCCTTAAGCTTCTTAAACTCCAAAAGAACATCATTTCGGTGAGGATATAATAGGCTAGTTTTAGGCTTTTTCTTTAGATTTCTCTTTCCTCTTCTCTCTCTTCTCCCATTTTCTCTTCTTTTTCTCTAGACCAAATGAACTCTTATTGAATCTTCACTGGATTTTGGAAATTTTTGTCAGAATTTGGGTAAGTTTGTTGGATGTTGACTGGAGGTTTGCTGGTTTCTTGAAATCAGTTGTTGAAAATTGAGAAACTTGCTGAATCTAGGAATTTAGCTAGAATCTCATTGAAAAATTCAACTGACGCTGAAAAATTCAATAAAAAATCAACCGATATTGAAAATTCACTAAAAAACTGAAATTTTTCCCAAAAAATTTTCAATAAAAAATATCTTCTTTTTAACCAAAAATCTCTCCAAATTTTTTGATTGCCTTATGGCTTCCCTTTGCGTGATTTCCTTTATGTTTTTTTAGTCTGTGTTTGTATTTTTTGTGTGATCAATGTGAATTTATAGGGAGTAATCAGAAGAATTTTTGATTAACCATAACTCTCTTTGATAAGATTTCTATATTATCATAAGAGAGACCAAAACCAACCACGATTCTGCCAACACATATCCATAGTAGAATCTGCATTATCATTTTTTTTAAATTATTAATAATACAGATAAATTAAAGATAAATCAAATGAAAAAAAATAAATAATCAACAAAACAAATAAATAAATAATCAAAAAAGATAAGAAAATAATTAAATTAAATTAAAAATAAAATAAAAATGAAAATAGATAATTAGGCCTAATAATATGAACCCTATTGAACTAGACCCAATTGGTTTGGGCTTAGACCATATAGGATGTCTACATCACCTAATTTGCCTAATTTCATTAATTCTAGTTGTCTATATTTTTTTATAGCTTGCTTTATTAGTTAAATACTTATGTTGCCTTTGCTCACTTGTTAAGTCTCAAGTACATACTTGATACTTCTATCAATTATAACCTGTCTTTTTAAATCATTTTGTGTTACTTTATTTTGGTATGATTATTAGTTAGGGGAAGGCTTAAATGATTACTCTTTTTGCAGTTGCAGTAAAGACACATAAATTTTCCAAATTCTTTCTTGAGCACGTTAATGATCATGGTGAAAAAAATATTTCATCAAATGGTAGTGCTCCAAATCTAAACAATCATCAATTTCATATATTTTAAAGTTTTTTATCAATGTATTGAAACAGTTTGAATGTTATTGTATAAAACATTATGTTACATATATTTAGAACAAATTATGTATTTAAATATTTAAATATTTATAATATTCAGTTTATGAATTTAAATTTATTTTTATTTGTTTTAATTGTTTAGTTAATTATAATAGTAAATATTAAAAAATAAAAAAATAAATTTCCTAATTTAGTGGCATTTGTTATGAAAAAGCTGCTAAATTTAATGGTATTTTTGCTAACAAACGTCACTAAATTACAAAAATTAGTAATGTTTATATCTAAAAATGCCGTTAAATTTAGCGACATTTTTACGGATAAATGTCGCTAAATCACAAAAGATAAACGTCGTTAAATTACAAAAAATAGTGGCATTTGTGTCAAAAAATGCTATTAACACGAATGCCACTATCTTTTATAATTTAGTACTTTTCTACAAACAAATGCCGTTAAATTATAGAAGATAGTGGCATTTGTGTCCAAAAATGTCGTTAAATTTAATGGTATTTTTACAAATAAACACCACTAAGTTAGTGATTTTTTCCCTAAAACGTTGTTATCTTCCCCTAAGCAAATATAGCCAACACTTTTAATGGTATTTTTGGCAAACGTCACTAATCGTTTAGTGACTTTTATAAATGTCGTTAATTGTGAAAAAAAAAAACTACTAAAAACCTATTTTCTTGTAGTGTTACATGTTGAGTTCAAATGTTTGATAGTCTAAAAGCTCTCAAATTGTTCCTTACACCATTGTCCATTATAGACTAGTAAGGTACTCCAATCCTCATTCATAGCAAGCTACTAATAGAAAAGGTATAATTTGAGTGAGAGTATTTGGCTAGCAATATCGAAGGTTAACATCTCACAAATCATAGGCACTTTACCCCTTTTTAAGAAAACACAAAGCTCGAGTCTCGATCTTATGCATGAATGCATGTGTAGTGTGTGTAAGAGCTCATGCCAATTCAAATAATCAAATAAATTGGTACACATGTAAAATCACAATCTACAAATTGTAAGCTACAAAATAAACAAATAGGCTAATACACTTGAAAAATCACAAACAATACATAATAAAACCATCAAAGCAAGTCTTAAGACAACATATAACTAACTAATGGCTTAACTCTTTAATATCCCTAGCGGAATTGCTAAACTATAATAATATTTAAGCTCGAGAACCTACCATTAGACACAAAAAAATATGGAGTTGCCACCAATCTTTTTTACTTAGGTATGATTGGCTACCTATGTGAATCTATCTTTTTTAAAATTATCCTAACCTTAAACTAAGGGTCCTGAAAAAGAATAGGTTTTGGTCTAAATTAACATAACTAAGTTTGAGAGTTTGTTACGTGCATAGAAGGTTTTAACACCCCATTATTCCCAAAATTAGTATCTAATTAATTATATATTATCTTACCTAAGCTTTATCAAAAATGGTTTTTTATTATGCAAATCATGCAAAAATAAAAGCAAAATCATGCCAATATCAAGCAAATATATAAAAAAGAAATTATGCAACAATCATACCAAAAAATCATGCAAATATTTAATAAAACATGTAAATATCAAATCATGCAAATAAATAATAGCAATCATGCAAATAATAAATATGCAAAATATCATGCAAAAATATAAAAGTCATGCAAATGAATTAATAATTATACAAATATATTAATAACCATGCAATTAATAAAATACTATGCAAATATAATAACAAATCATGCAATCACACAAATAAATTATTAGTAATCATGCTAATTCATGCAAATAATCAAACTCATGCAATATATATATTATTTATGTAAAAACATGTAATTAAATCAAATTTATGCAAAAATAAAAACAAAAAATAAATAAATTCATAAAAGCACCATGCAAATAAACTATAAAATCTTATCAATTTTTTTCTTTTTTTTATCCTCCCTTTTAATTCAATCGCACAATTAAAATAATAGAAAAAGAATAGAAAAAAAAAAATTAGAAAATAGAAAAGAAAAATTAAAATTGAAATTGAAATTGAAAACAAAAACGGAAACAAAAATGAAAAAAAGAAAAGAAAAGAAAAAAACTACAATAGGATCAAGCGAGTCGTCATGGGGGTCAATCGGGTTGAAGCACAATCTAGGGATTCTTTAAATGATGTCATTTGACATAGCTATAAAAGTTAAAAATCAATTTCTTTTAGAACTGCCTTAGCCCTTTTCTCTCTTTAGGATCGATTCTCTATAGCTTCTATCTAAAATCCTCCATAAAATTCAAGAATCACCCAAAAACCAGTTACAAATTCTAGAATCCGATGTTAAGAAATTCAATCGATGCTTGAAACTTCAAGTTAAACCTAGAAAATATCCCCAAAAACCCAGAAGTTCAATATGAATTTCAGAAAAAATCTAAAATTCAAAAAAAAAAAAATCAAACCTAGAAAAATAAAAAAAATAAAAAAATTCCACTAAAATTCAACCAAAAGCCCAAAATTAAACTATCACTCCAAGAATCAAACCAAAAACCCCAAACTTCCAAAATTACAAAAAAAATCCCAAATCAAGAACTCAGAAAACAAACTCCTAGCTTAAATTCCCAAAACCCAAGAGCCAAAAACTCAAAAAAGTTTTTTTATTTATTTTATAATTGAGGGCCGATTGCTTATTGCTTTCTCTATCTTTTTGTTTCTTGACTGGGGATTATTTATATAGGGATTAAATCCCTTTTGACTTTGAAAATTTCTAAGTCCTATCAAATCTAGGACTTTTTATGAGATTTAATTAAGATATTCTTTCCTTTTTTTTTTTTTTTTTGCATGAATAAGAGACCAAGTTTTCTCAAGAATTATTAAATTCTAGAATCCATATCGAATCCAAGGCTCAATAAAACGAATCACACATTTTTCTTTGGTTTTTTTACTTTTTTTTTTGCAAAATATCATAATTTCTCTTTAGCTTTTCCGAACTTTATTTTTTACTTTGACTTATTGACTTTTGACAAAAACAATTTAAAAAAAATAAATTTAAATTATACTAAAAAAAAAAACACACATACAAATTTGGGCTTTTAATTTTTTTGACCTAAAATTTTCCAATTGAGACTTGATTAATAATTGAAGGCCATTTTGATACCAAAAAAATTTTAGGCCAAAATGGAGTGTTTACAAATATGCAATAATAATTAGTTCACATATAGTATAATTTTTAGTTGGTAAAATAAAAACAAATTTGCACATATATTAAATATAATTTTTTATTTTTAATATCCTTAAATATATTACTATTATTAACTTTTTAAAAATTTTATTGTTTTGATGAAAATATTTTAATAAGTTTTGTAGATATCAAATACATTAATAAATTATTAAATTACATAATATACAACTTTAATATAATGTCTTTAATGGTCAATTTTCATTTCCTCTCCTTTCATTGCTACATTTGTTTCCAAATATATATTTCATCACTGATTTTAATCTCACCATTACAGTACCAAATCTCACTGTTTCAGTACTGTCATCACTATTTTCATCAAAATTAATCTCACCGTCCATCCATATGGACCCTAAGTTGACAAAACAAACAAAATTGTTTCATATAACATGATGATTCTATTGTCAGGTTAACAAGAGAGCTAGTTAGTTATCAATTCCCAAATTTTAAAATGCCACACTAGTTTGTAGAGTAGAAAAGATAATGGTGATTACAAAAGTTGATGAACAAGCTCGGGTCAATCATCATTCCATTTTCATGTATTGTTTATTAGCTTTGATTGGGACCTTAAAATCGATGAAGCATCACACAAAGAAAGTGCTACCAATGCAACAATGGAGTTATACACAGTTTTTGTCTATAATATTCCCATCCAAGTTCATTGGAGATGGCTTTTTCAAATCTTCTAGATTCATGGTAAGGTGGTTGATGTGTTCATTCCTCAAAAGAGGAGCTATAAAGGCAAAAAGTGTTTATTGACCGGCATTTCAAGGATGAAACCCTTGAATTCAACTCCGCCGGATGCCGACTGGGTTATCTCAAGTTTTGGTTATAAATACTTGGTCTGAACCATGCCCTCTCACTGAGAAAACTCTTCAGAGGAAATTGCCAGGTTCTTTCTTAATTGTCTAGGATTTAACATGATGTTCCTCTCTAAGGCTACCCAGCTTATTCTGATGGCGCTTCTTGTTGCAGCTCTGCTTATTTCTTCAGAGATGGCTACTGCTTCGCTGGATAATGCAGCATCAGAGCTTTACCTTGGTTTGTCAGAAACTACCAATTTGGATAAGTTTTCTGTTTTGCCTTAATTTAGCCATGCTTCAGGTTTTGCTGGTCTTAAAAAAATAGGACAGTAATTACTTGTGAGTTGTGATCAAATTCATAATTAAAACAGTATTAAGTATCCGATTGATAAAGAAATAGTTTTATGATTTTTAATATATTTTCTCGAAGCGCAAGATTCAGCGTGAACTGAATACAAGCTCAACACATTTTGTTTTGCAGGACGACGGGTTCTTCTATCTTCCTACAACACAACTGGCAGAGGAGGGTACAACTAACTGCTAGTTTCTTATGGATACGACCGTGATATTAAAATGAATAAATAAATAAAATTATCGAATGGAATGAATATGTAGCAAGTATATGCTCCTCTTTTAAGCTTTGATGCTTGCAGCCAGAGCTTGGCTTGGGTTTCAGGTTTATGTTGTTTACGAAATAGGCACATATATATACATACATACATATATATATATATATACGTATGTATAATATCCAAAATGTGCTCTTATTGTAAGATAAATATGCTAAATAATTGTAAGTCATCCATGAGCTTTGATTGACTATCAACTTCTCTTGTCTGTATTTCTATGATCACTTCAGAACCTACCTAAACTCGTAAAGTCGGCTGAAGGCCTGAAATCGTGTGATCAATGTACCCATGAACATATATTTATACAATCACTTTTAATCAGCTTGGATCAAAGTATACCGAATTAAATAAATTAATAAAATATGGATGACAATTGTTAGACAAAATCCCATATGTTAAAGTTGGAAAATTTTTCAAACTTAAAACGATGTTTTTCCATGTAGACTTTGAAAACATGATCTAGAAAGGTCATGGTTGGCTAACAAGTTTAAGTTTTGCAGTTAATTAGTTGTCTATCAAATTACATGATCATGTTTTGTATATTTATATTACATAAATTCTGCCAACTAAATGATATTGAAGTTCCAAACAAAGGTATCCTACTCAAAATTTTCTGTCAAAGAAGCTTGCTGCAAGAGCAAAAAAATTCAGCAATAGTTAAGTGATTTATTATTAAAATACTACTCTTAGTTCCGGTTATTAGGATTTACTAGATTATTTTTATCTTTTACTAGATTTGTTATTTGTAAGATAAAATAATTTTTTATTAATCAAAATTACTCTTTTTTAAGTAATAATAATTTTTATTTTTATTTTTATATAAATGTAATTCAAATTTTTTTAAAATAAAAATAGATATTTTATGATAGTTCTATAGATAAAAGTTAAATTATTTTTCAAATAATTTATTTTTTAATAAAATAATCAATCTTTTAATAAAAATCAAATTAGTTTCTAAAAAGCTAATTTTTTAAATTTAATTTTTATCAAAAAATTTTTCTCTATTTTTCCTTTTATTTTCTTTCTTTCTATAATTTAAATTAAAATAATTTATATGATTGAGATCTAAAGTTATTTTTTAAAAAATAATTTTCCAAAAGATATTTGATTTTTTTATTGTATAGGAAGACGATTTATCTATTTTCTTTCTTTTTTATTTTTTCTTTCCTTTAGTTTCATTCTCCTCTAGGCAAGAGGAAAAATGAAAACAAAAAGAAATAAGAAAAGATAAAAGAGAGCAGGCAGAAAAAGAATATGAAAAAATAAAATATGAAAAATGCTATTTAAATTTATTGACTAAAAGATATTTAATTTAAAATAGCTTTTATGGTTAGAGTAAAATTTTTTTTTAAAAAAAAAGTAAATTAATTTTTCAAAAATTTTCAAAAAAATTAGTTTTTATCAAACTATATTTTTAATTATTCAAAAAATAGAAAGAGGAAAAAGGGTAAAAGAAAAAATAAAGAAAGAAAGAAAAGGAGGGAAAAAAAAAAAAAAAAAAAAAGAAAGTACAGAAAAAGAAAAGAGAAGGGAAAATAAAAAAATAGTTTAGCTTCAACTAAATTATGACACTTTTCAGTTTATTAAATATTTAAATCAAATTTTAAATATAAGTTTCAAAAGTAAAATAAATAAATAATATGCATCTATTATCCAATGACATAGGATTAAAAATAATCCTCCACTTTTATAAAGGATTCAATCATTTCATACTAGGAGGATAATTAACCCTCTTTGCAATATAATCTTTTTTTCTTATATGTGCACCAAATATAAGATAAGATATAAATTATCTAATCTTATTAATAATCTTATGTATCAAATATGCTTATAATATATAGAAGTTTAACATTCTAGAATGAACAACATTGAAACCCATGACATAAACTCATTATTTGGATGAAATAGTCATTGCTGAATGTGAAAGGGAAAAGAAACCACAAATAATCCTAATGGCATGTTTACTTGACCCTTAATTAAAGTAATAGCACCAATAGTTTTCCTTCCACTCCCATTCTTCCCTTCCTTTTTTCTCGTATTAAACATAGTGTTATGATTGTAGTTGGGGAGGAATTGACTCATTTCATTTTAAAGTAGAAAATAATATCAACTTGCTCTACTCTGGATGTGCAATTCCCATCAGAATAGGTAAACTTAATCTGTTTCTACACCGGGATTAGGGTTCATTTGAACTGGTCCCATTTCTCACTTCAACAATCTATTTGTGCATTGTTTTGACCTCCACTCATTTCTACAGATCGAGAAAATTTCGTTGAAAAAATGAATGTTCAGATGCAAATAGAAAGTAAGAGGCTTACCTACTGCAAATGAATCATTAAATTTCGTGCCGGATGAAATGAAATGCTTGTTTAATATGTTGTCTTATATGTAGAAGAAAAGAATTGACCGGCATCATTTAAAAGTAAATATGGCTTGGTCTTGCTATCGCAATATATACGAAACAGACAACAATCTTAAGATCATAATAATAAATTATAATCTAATTAGATTGTGATTGAGCGATACATCGGTTAATTTTGTTTATTAATTAAAATATTTTAAATTTATGAAATTATTAATTAAAATTTATTACTGCATACAAACTAAAAAGCCTATATTAAAATATTAATCAGCAATTAAACATCAGTTAATAATAAAATATTTATGTAACCAATAGATAAAAAAATTACTTTGAATTCAAAAGAAATTTCTTTGAAATATAGTTGATTCTCACTTTTAAATCTATGTGATTCTAAAACTAATTATTAATGTAAGAGACCTAATATAGTTACAAAAATATATAAAAACTTGCTTAAGTTACAAAATAGTTAAAAATAATAAATTCTTGAATTGAAAAATATTTATTGACTAAGCAAAACTTACTATCATTACCTTCAAAAAATAATATTTTATGGCTTAATATTCATATGCACATGCAATTCATGTTATCATTTTTTTTTTACTTAGAAAAAATGTGTTAATATAAAAGTTAAAAAGATAAATATTTAAAAATTTAAATATAGTAGCAATAATAATAATTATTCTCTTTACGCTATTTTTGTTTCCCACTTTTCATTTAATAAAACATTATAATAAATATAACTTTGCATGTTAAAAACTATTATTGAGAAGTTTCATCTGTCCAAAAAATAAGTAGTCGGATTAATGACTAATCAATTATTTGGCATCTAAGTAGAATTTCGCATTGAACAAGATTTTCACAAAATTAAACTTAATACATAATACAAAAAATCTAACAAATGAAATATATATTATCTATAAATAATATAAAACTAATTTTTTTATTCAATGATTTTTTCTTGGCATAACAAAAAAAATATATACCTCCAAATTTTGTTTTAGTATTTGAAAGCTGTGATCTTGATAAAAAAAAAAGTAATTAAAATAATTAGAAAATGTAAAGCAAATAAAAAAAGAGTTAAAAATAAAAAATAATGTTAGAAAATAAAATTAACTTAAAAAAGCATTGACATACCTTAACTTAATTGTAATATTGATCAAACCATTAAAAAAAAATAAGATATTTGCATTAAAAAAGAATTTGAATAAAACATAATATACTTGTGGGATTATTAGATGTGAAAATATATACTTCATATTTAACCTATAATCAATGCAAGTTCAATTGAGGAAATATTAAAAGATTTTGAAATTATAAAAGATATAATAAATTATTTTAATTTGTTTGGATTTAAAAAAAAACAAATATTAAAAGATTATGAGGAAATCTATGAAGATATTGAAATTTTCAAATTTAAAAGAGATATATGTATATTATTGGAAAATTTTATTTTAAAAGAAATATATCTAAATTATATTTAATTTGTATGCTTTACATATAATTAATCCAAATATTTAATGTAATATACATAAGAAAAAGTCAAAAAGTTAGTAAAACTATAATGATTTAATCAAAAAATATTTGATATTTAAAAGTTAGCATTTGAATTTTGGATTTGATATATATTGATGATAAGAGCTAGTTGAATTTTTTGTGATTTAAATTAAGTTAAAATTTATATAAAAATAAAATATTAGATAAACTTAATTTTTAAAATTTTAAAATTATTTGATAAATAATTAAAATTAGAGAATTATCTTATGTATAGACTATACATGTAAGTGATCATACAAGAATATTTATATGGTTGTATATTTAAAACTATCTTATATGTCATCAAAATAGATTGTACACATAGAATTACATGTGACTAAATCTTATCAGGTATTCTAATATGTTGTAATATAATATTATATATGATTATTTTTCATTTAAATCTTGATAAATTTTAATCCATAAATATATTTAAATAATAATTTTATCTATAGATAATATCTAATCAGATAATAACATTTAAATTTTATTATTTTATACCTTTATCTCTAAAGATAAATATCTAATCAAATAATTACTTGATAATGTCAGACTCGAAAAATTCTATCAAAGTTACCAACATAGCTTATTAGAGTTTAAAAGTTATCAAACAAAGATTTTCTTCTTACTATTATTTAGTTGTGCATTATGATTTTATCTACATAAATAAATGAAATAAATTTATTAAGTTTATTATCTTATTTGTTTTTAAATCATAATAAAAAAGATATTAACTTAAATGGGTTCTTATTAAATTTATTATGAATTGAGAAATAAAAAAAATGTTACAGCTGATTTAAAAAAAAAAATTCCTACATGATAAAGTGAATAGCATGTTTAGTGAAATAGTACCTATCATAAAAAAAAAAAAGCATATTAGTTCCTATAACAAGAATAGACTAATAAAAAGAGAGATTAAAATAGTAATAGGGAAAATGCGTTTAACTCATATGTTTCATGGGATATTTAGAAAGCTAAATAACTAAGAACTACCAATAATAAGGGCTTTCTTAAAGTTGTTCTAGTATTTATATCTTTTTTTTTTACAATTTCTTAAAATATTAATATTAAAAGTTTATAACAAAATTTGATTTAAATTTTAAATTTTATTTTAATTTAGATATTTAAATCTATTTTTTAAAGCTGATGGATTATTTATTAAAATTATCTTTATCTATAACTAATATATTTAAAAGTTAGAGATAAATGCGAGAATTATTTATAAAAAATATTAAAGATATTAAATAATAATTAAAAGTTTTAATAAATTTAAATAATTATGTTAATGTAGATAAATTGGAAAAAATAATAAAATTGGTTTTAAATTGACATGAGGTAATGTATAGGAGAAAGGAATTTCATTAGAATTTAAATTAGTTTTTTATTAAATTTTAAAATTTTAGATAATTTAATAATTTTTAAAATATATTTTTTATAAATAATTTAAAATGAATAAATATTTTATGTGTCATCATAATGAAAAGTTTTAGTAATTATCTTAGGTATAAAAAAAAACTATTCACATAAGCATCCATGTTAACAAATATTATTTAATAATTATGTATGTTGTAACAAATATATATATATATATATATATGATTTGAAGGTAAACCAATGAACTTTTGACAGATAAATGCACAAGTAAATGCAGTAGGCAATAACGCAAAAAATAAATGAGTCAAAATTTACATGAAAAAATCTTTCAGAGTAGAGTTAAAAAATCAAAGAGCAAATAGGATAAAATCTACTATGAAAAATAAGTAATTACACTATTCAATGTCTAAAATTGTATCTAAAACTTAATATCTACAACAATTGGAACAAAATAATAAAACTTATCTATTCGATTACCCAGTAATATACGAAAAGGAATAACCAAGTGATAATAGCTTATCCCTTACCTTTTTTTTTTTATCAGTAAATGATTTTTAAATTTTGCTCAGTACATTTTTTTCAGTTAATTCAAGCATTTTTATTTATGTCAGATTCAACGAATTAATAAAAGTTAGCTTTTCACAGTTTTTCAACAAATTTAAATCTAAATAATAAAAAATACTTATTCTCTTTACCATTTAAATCAAAACTTAAGATCTCCAATAATTGGAACAAAATAATAAAACTTATCTATTCAATTATCGAGTAATCTACGGAAAGGAATAACCAAGTGATAATAGCTTATCCCTCACTTTTTTTTTTATCAGTAAATGATTTTAAAATTTTGCTCAGTATATTATTTTCAGTTGATTCAAGCAAATTTATTTATGTCAGACCCAACGAATTAATAAAAATTACCTTTTCACAGTTTTTCAACAAATTTAAATCTAAACAATAAAAAAATACTTACTCTCTTTATCACTTGAATCAATCATCCAATAAAAATTTATCTTTATTTTTGCTCAAAAAATTCTCACTTTCATCAACACCTTTAGTCGATTATCACCACCGACAAAGTTATTGCCCCTTTTTTTACTCCACCTTGTAGCTGTTCACCAAATAACCACTCACTCACATTAGCAACATTCGATAAATTACAAATATGATCAAGGCTTGGATAATCTGAAATCAAACTAGTACCATCCTTTGGATGAACATTGTGGGGGCATTATAACCTTCCCCATGCATAACCGACTCTCAAACTTGACATCTAGTTTTATGGATCAGAATATGTTTTAGGTGGCCAATCACACTTAAACAAAAAAGATTGGTGGTGACTCCTCTAATCAATGTCTAGCTATAGGTCCACGGATCTATACGTTATGATAGTTTGATGACTCTACTGGGAGCTCGAGAGTCAAGCCAATAAATGATTTCTTATTATCTAAGCCTTGCTTAATAAACTTGAAATTATTTTATTCTTTTTCATTGCTAATACTTACTTTATTATTCATTTTTTTATTCCTTTTCACTGTTTATACTTGCTTAATTACTCATTTGTTTTTCTTTATTGCTTATATCTGCTTAATTATTTATTTATTGTACATATACCTGTCATTCATTTGCATGTGCATAACGTAAGCTCTTCACTCAAGCTCTACCATTAGGAGAGAGTGAAATACCTATGCTCACGTGAGATTTTATGTCTTTGCATAGGCTTGCAAAATACTTCTACTCAGATTGAACCATTTTCACTTGTAACCTATGATGGGCTAGAATTGGGATGCCTTACTAGTCTGTGATGGACAATGATGTAAGGAACAATTTGGGAATCTTTTAGAACTGACCTAAACCGCATGTAGTCAACCTTAAAAGGCCCAACTATAGATAGAGCCTTATCCTCTTATCTTTTGTAGTCAATCTAAAATTTAAGGTCATGTTATTATCTTACTTGCTATATGTATTTATTCTATGTTTTATTGAAATGACTAACTAATTTCTTTATCTTCTTTTATTTCTTTTTTTTTTGTGCATAGTCATGAACATACTTACAAATTACACAGTGTTCTTGCCCCAAAAGTTATTTCAACAAAAGCTCTTATAGACTCCACAGAATATCAAGTTTATGCTTCAAGTACACTGTTCAAATATGACTCTCCCATAGATGTAAAAATAAAATCAGAGAAGAAGCAGTAAAAGAAGGAGATTTTTTACCACCTGGTCATATCTCTACACTATTAAAGGAAGTTTGCTTGTTCCTCAAACAAAATGACTCGAAAAGCCTAGTAGATATATGAAACAACATGACTCTTTTAAGGCAGAAAGCTTTTTATCAAAAGTTTAGGCATATTGCATATCTTTTGTTAGTAGATATTGATAACTCACTCATTAGGATGATGGTACAATTTTGGGATCCTTCTTACCATTGCTTTATCTTTAATGAGGTTAATTTGGTGCCAATTATAAAAGAGTACTCGACTTTAATAGGTACGCATCTACTATATCCAAACAGAATATATGTGAAGAAGCACAAATTAGAGAATCATAAGAAATTGAGCTAGATTCTAAAAGTAGGAAAAGAGACCATAGATTCTTACATTTGAGGAAAATAAGAGCACAAGGGCATCTTATACTAAATTCTTCAAGATTTCATTATCAAACATCTAGATAATGATCAGGGAATGAATGTATTTACTCTAACCATATATGGGTTGGTCATTTTTTTCAAGGTTTTAGGCCACATTGAGATAAAAGTGGTTGATTTATTTGAATAGATTGAAAAAAAGGTGTAATCTTTCATCTGTTATCTTGGTAGAAACCATCAGATCTTTGAACTTTTGTAGACAAAATGATAAGACAAATTCATGGTTTGCTACCATTGCAATATCTGTGGATGAAAAGCCATTTTAAATGCAAAAGAGTGCCTTCTCCAAGCTTTATTTCGACATTCAAAACCCGATTAAGAAATTTTGTCAAAGTATTTGGCCAAAAGTAAAGACTCAGAAGGAGTGAAAATATCTGTTGCAAGAGCTCACAACTGATCAAGTAAAATGGTTAGCTATATGGATGAACAGGGAACCTATGTTATATTAATGTGGAGATGAGACAAAACTTTCACTTTTAAGATTGTAGGGGTCAACGAGTTAAGCACCATTGATTGTAAGGAGACAACATAGAGCTAAACAGTTGACTCCTAGAACTTATAAGCTCAACTAGTTTGATTGTTCATATAGGGATCTCGAAACTTTTCAAAAGATTGATTGTATGATCAAGGCTTGGAAAAAGCCCCAGAAGGTAAGCCTTGGACCATTTATCAATAAGGCCACTAAGAAGTATTTGATTTGGAAAACCAAAATGGGGCAAGAGGTGGCACCTACACTTAAAGACCATTGCCAATTAGCGGACTATGGGTTAGATAATGTGCTTCTAGAACCAAAGTCTGTAATGAGAAAACATGAAGTAGAAAAAGAAAACTAAAACAAGAAATTCTAAAGCTCTAGGGAGAAAATGACTAGTGGCAAAACAAAGTAAAAAAACTAGAAATCTAAGTCCACAAAATTTCTAATGAATACAGTAAGGCCCAAAAAGTTGTCAGAGAACGGGACGATATCCTTAAGGGATTAAAGGAGCTACGATAAGAGCATAAAGGTTACGCACATAGGTGCAGGCCAAAGAAATAAATAATATAGATTTGGATCATGAGAATAAAGAGTTACAAAAAGAATGTGCATAAATAGATGATTATGAAGAAATTCAATAGGAAATTAAAATGCTTTCAGACTACATTTTGACCCTGACACTGAAGTTGAATGAACAAAGAGATTGTATCAGAACCCTTACAAAGAAACACAAAGAATTATCCTATCAGGTATGGTGCGACAAGAGAGAAAGGTTGGAAAAGTAAAGATGCATAGAGCACCTCACAGCTTAGCAAAGTAGTGATCAAGGTAGGAGAAATAGTAGAAGAGGCTGAGGCGTTGAGAACTTCAGGTACACCAACAGAAGCGCATGGATAGAGATTGTTGAACTTCATGAAAGAGGCTAAAGATTAGTATGAGCAAGTTAAGCATTTTTATAAAGAGACAGTATTAGATTTGATGTAAAACAGACTCCTGTGAAACAAATGAAAGTATAATTTCATTAAATTTATTTAAAGGGGCAAATATTTTCTTTCTTGTCTTTCCTATGCATTTACATCACATTCATTCATTCATTATCATAGCATCATCATTGATCTTTAATTATGGTACTAAGGTGCAAAAATAGCTAGACATTTATACAATACTTAAGCTAAAGCTAAGAAGATGGAGCAAGATAATGCAAATCACCTTGAAAGGATAGAAAAGGGCCAAAAAGTACTTGAAAGAAAGTTGAGCAAGATTCTAAAAGCCTTAGAAAAGGCAAATAAAGGAAAGGCAATAGAGGAAGATATCTCACCATAAGCTACTGAATCAATATATCCTCTAGGTTTTATATCCTCTGAGTTTTGATCCATAATAAACTTAAACTGTCTCAATCTTTTAACCTTAACAGATAAGGTTTCCAAAATACAACTATCTAGGAATGACATATACATTTGGTCATAAGAATATCTAGAGTTATGACAATCTTTTTTTCATAAAAAATGTAATTGAGCTCATTTAACTCCCACTTTAGATGACGCAAAAAAGAAAGAAAAGTTATAGACAACTGTGCCCTTGTAAAATTCTAAGATTGATCAAGCAATGAACAGGCTTAAAAAAATATTATGGGCTATAGAAAAAATTGATTTTTATAGATCCATTGATGCAGTAGGGCTTTGTTTACTACCAAACGTGGTGATGCTACCCAAATTCAAAGTGCTAGAGTTTGAAAAGTATGGCAGTACTAAGTGCCTTATCACACATATCATAATGCATTGTCGTAAGATAACGACACATACTAGTAATGAGAAGCTACTCATGCACGTCTTTCAAGATAGTTTAACTAGGTCTGCAGTAATGTGGTATGTTCAATTAGATGGGACCCACATAAAGACATAAAAAAATTTGACCTAATTCTTTATTAATCAATCAACCACATTATTGACATGGCTTCTGACTACCTTTCTTTACAAGGAATGGAAAAGAAAACATCTGAATCTTCAAGTAATATGCCTAGAGGTGACGAGGTATAACTGTTTAGGTACAACCACCTTTGATAGAAAAAAAAAACTACAATGCTATTTGTGAACACTTTAAAATTACCATACTATGAAAGAATGATAGGAAATACGACTAAGAATTTTACTGATATGGTGATTTTGAAAGAGATAATCAAAAATGCTATCAAGAAGGGTAAACTTGAAGGAGAAGAGCCTTCTAAAAGAGAATTAAGAAAAAAAAATGAGGCTCAAGTTGGGATTCTTGAAAGGCAGTAATTCAAAAGCTACTCTTGACCAACCTACCCTATATACCATCACACAATAAGTCATACTTCTACCTCTTAATTAATTGCACAACCTTTTCATTCATCATCACTAAGGTCTCTTACTCCCTCAGCTAACACAACAAAGAGTGTTCAAGAAGCATGAATGAGAGAGAGACCTACATTTAACCCTATCCTTATAAGTTACATCGAACTATATCAAGAACTTTATAAGAACCACTTGTCCTTACTAAACAGCTTGAACTTCTTTATCTTAAATGGTATGATTCCAATGCCTACTATGATTACCATTTTAGAGTAGCAGGACATTCTATCAAGAATTATGTGACCTTCAAGCATAGGGTATAAAGTCTAATAAAAAAAGGGTTGATAAGTTTTGATACCAATGGAAATTTAGTACCCAATGTCAGCGAGAATCCCTTACGCAGTCATACAATCAATGTTTTGGACAAGGGTAAGAAACATGTGAAAAAAAGGGTAGAAGAGCTTGAAATGTCATTAAACTAGTTGTATGACGCCCTATATAAAGTTAGGTTGATAGAACTAATAACTTTATGCACCTATGTGGGAAGATGCATCCCAAACCAAAGATGTAAGTATCACGACGGAGCTCTAAGACACTCAATTGACATCTGTAAGTAATTTTATAATAAGGTGCAAAAGCTAATGGACTTTTACCAGATAGAGTTATAAGAGGAGTTGGAGCTTCAAAAAACATTAAAGTGGCTATGATAGATAAGTGGGTGCCAAAACCTATCACCATATGCTATAAAGATAAGCCATAATTAGTTGGGAATAAGTTTGTTCCCAAACTAGTTTCTTTCAAAGTCCCATGCCCATTTCCCTATAAAGATGAAAAAATGATGCCTTAGAGATATGAGTGTGAGGTAATGACTAAGTGTAGCAAAGGGATATGCTAAAATCTAAAACTACTAATATAATGGGTGTAAGAGGCAAAACTAGAAGTGAAAGATGTTATACTCTAGAAACTTTAGAGAAAATGGGAAAAGAAAAGGAGAAATAGATTGAACCAAAGATTTCAGAGAAAAATGCCCCAAGGTCTGTCTTTGAAAAGAAAACCTGTGAGTTTTTTAAGCTATTCAAGCATAGCTAAAATTCTATGATGAAGCAACAAAATAAGATGCCAGCCAGAATTTCTCTACTATCGCTTCTCTTAAACTTTAAACCACATCATAATGCCTTGCTAAAAGTATTGAATCAAGATTATGTGGCCCATAACATGTTTGTAAAATATATGAATCACTTGATGGGAAACCTAGTGGTGTCACATCATATCTCTTTCAGTGATGATAAGATTTTGCCTAAAGGCAAAATGAGCACCAAGGCATTGCACATCACCGTTAGATGCTGTATACACCTGTTTGTGTCTGGGCTTAGTCAAAACTAATTTTTTTTTGTATATATTATTATAGTATAATAGTATATTATTACTATTAGTATTATTATATCATATAGTATAACATATTATATCATATTAATACTATTTTATCTTTCATTATTAGTATATTATATTATATTATAATACTATTATTATTATTGTTGTTGTTGTTGTTGTTGTTGTTGTTGTTATTATTTATGTTTTTCATTTTTTTCTTTTCTTTCCTTTTTGTCCGAATTTGCCAAGGGATAGGGAAATCTGAATTTAACCAGAATCAAAGATCTTTAATGCAAAGTCAACTAGTTTAAATGTTGGAATTAACTGGGATCAAATCAGCGACCCAAGATCACGTTCAAATAGAATCAATCCGAAGATTCAAGCCTGGATTGATTTTGCCTATTTCCAAAAAATCCTCTTAAAATTGCCTATAAATTTGATTAGAAATCATAGAAAAGAACACAAAAATTTTGAGGAAAACAGGTTTGGAAAAATTTTGGCAGTAAGGGTTTTTGGAATTTTGGAGTTGGGATTTAAGGTTTGATTCATAGTTTTGGGTTTGAATTTAGGCCTCTAGAGTTAGATTTAAGGTTTCAGAAGCTTTGGGGAAGATTTGGAGCTTTTCTGGGAAGGTTTAAGGATTTTTTTTTATTTTTTGGATTTAAGATGGACATTTGAATTTTTTGGCAGAATTTTTCGGTGAGATAGGATTTTCTAATGGGATTTCAGTAATTTTTCCAAAAATCAGTAGGTTTTCTAGTTTTTGGTTGAACTTTTTGGTGAAGTCTCCAGAAACTGGCAAGTTTTTTAGTTTTCGATGAAACTTTTCGGTGTGGTTCTTGGATGTTTTAGAGAGAAGGCAAAGGATTTTCAAGCTAAAATAAGAGTGACTCGGGTAATTCTAAAGGAAACACTAAGGTTGTGCCATTTATACAATTGCAAAATGACGGCATTTTGGAAAGCCTTGACCTGTGGGTGACCCAACAATGATTTGCAGGTTGACCTTAGTATCGACCTAACCTGATTGCAGGTTTTCTTTTTTCATTTTCATTTTATTTTATTTTATTTTATTTTATTTTATTTTAACCCATTTTATTTTTTTATATTATTTTTTGGCTTTATTTTTTAAAAAATGTTATTTTTGGCATTTTATTTCTGAAATAAAAAAAATAATTTTTTAAAAAAATCTTTTCAAATAAAGTTTTCAAAAATATTTATATAAAAAAATCCTTTCAATAAAAAAATTCTTTTTCAAATAAAAATCCTTACAAAGTAAATTCATGAATTCCACCAAACTATTGGATAGTTTTCATGAGTTTAATTTTTTAAAATGGAATCCACTAAACTATTGGGAAGTTCCATAAATTGTTTAAAAAAAATAAAAAATAAAAAAATAATTTTTATCCTCTAAACTATTGGAGGATTATTTTTAAGTCATATCAAACTATTGAGAGATTTTACTAATTCCCTTGAATAAAATATGTTAATATATCTAATAACGGAGCCTCTTCAAAATAGGACGTTAGTATCTATGAATACTCCTAAGGTGAAAAAGTTATCTTAAATTGCTACCAAACTATTGTGACAAATTTAAGACTAATTTTCAATATTAAATTAATTCAGTAAATTATAAATCTGATTAAGGCTTAGATAATTTGAAATCAAACTGGTACCGTCATTGGATGGGCATTGAAGGGGTGCTATAACCTTTTTCATGCGTAACTGACTCCCGAACCTAGCATCTATTTTTGCAAATCATAATCTATATCAAGTAGCCAATCACACCTAAACAAAAAAGATTGGTGGCGATTCCTTTAATCTATGTCTAGTGGTAGGTCCACGAATCTATACGTTATGATAGTTTATCGACTCTACTGGAGATATCGAGAGTTAGGTTAGTAAATGATTTCTTATTATCCAAGCTTACTTAATAAATTTGAAATTATTTTATTCCCTTTCATTGCTTATATTTGCTTTATTATTTATTTTCCTTTTCATTGTGTATACTTACTTAATTATTCATTTGTCTTTCTTTTTATTCATTGTTTATATTTGCTTAATTATCTATTTATTGTACATATACTTGTCATTCATTTGCATATGCATAACATAAGCCTCTACCCGAGCTCTATTTTAAAAGGGAGTGAAGTACCTATGCCCTCGTGAGATTTTCTGTTTTCGTATGGGCCTGCAAAACATTCCTACTCAGATTGAACTTTTTTACTTATAGCCTATGTTGGTTAAGGATTGGGGTGCCTTACTAGTATGTGATGGACTAGGATGTAAGGAATAATTTGGGAACCTTTTAAAATTGACCCAAACCACATATAGTCAACCTTAAGAGCCTAACCATAGATAGAGCCTTATATTTCTCCTTTGTAGTCAATCCAAAATTCAAGGTCATGTTGTTATCTTACTTACTATATGGTGTTTATTCTATGTTTTATTAAAGTGACTAACTAATTTATTTGTCTTTTTTTATTTCTTTTCCCTTTTCTGTATATTCATAAACATACTTATAGATTGTATAGTGCTCTTACCCTAAAAGTTAATTCAACAAAAGCTCCCATGGACTCCATAGAATGCCAGGTTTACACCTCATTTACATTGTTCAAATGTGACTTTCCCATAGATGTAAAGATAGAATTAGAGAAGAAGCAACAAGAAGAAAGAGATTGTTTGCCATCAGGTCATATCTTTATACTGCCCAAGGAAGTTCGCTTGCTCCTTAAACAAAATGATATGAAACGCCTATTAGATATATACCATGACTTTTTCAAGGCAGGAAGCTTTCTGTCAGAAGTTTGGGCACATTACATATCTCTTATCAATGGATGTTGATAACTCACTTATTAAGGTAATGGTACAGTTTGGGATCCTTCCTACCGTTGTTTCATCTTTAATGAGGTTGATTACATGCTAACTATAGAGGAATACTCGACTTTAGTAGGCATGCATTTACTATATCTAGATAGAATATATCTGAAAAAGCATAAATCAAGGAATTGTAGGAAATTAGGCCAGATTCTAGGAGTAGGAAAAGAGATCATAGATTCCTACATTCGAGGAAAAAGAGAGCATAAGGGCATCCCATAGGAGATTCTTCGAGATTTCATTATCAAGCATCTAGATGATCATAAAGGGATGAATGTATTTTTTTTAGCCATATATGGGTTGGTCATTTTCCCAAAGGTGTTAGGCAATATTGAGATATAAGTGGTTGATCTTTTCGAACAAGTTGAAAAATGGTGTAATCCTTCTCCAACTATCTTGGCAGAAATCATCAGATCTCTAAGCTTTTGCAAACAAAATGACAAGGCAAGATTCATGGGTTGCATACCATTACTATATTTATGGATGAAAAGCCATTTCAAAAGCAAAAAGAGTGCCTTCTCTAAGCTTTATTTCTAACCCAAAACCCAATTAAGGAGTTTTGTCAGAGCATTTGACAAAAAGCAAAGACTCAAAAGGAGTGGAAACATATATTGCAAGAGCTCATAGCTAATTAAGTAAAATGGTTAACTTTGTGGATGAACAGGGAACCTATGCTCTATCAATATGGAGATGAGATAAGGGTTTCACTTTTAAGTCTATGGTGGTCAACAAGTTATGCACCATTGATGGTAAGGAGATAGCATGGAGTTGAACAGTTTACTCCTAGGACTTATTAGCTCAGCCAATTTGATTGTTCACATGAGGAGTCCAAAACTTTTCAAAAAATTGATAGTATGATCAAGGCCTAAAAAAAGCCCAAAAGGGTAAGCCTTAGACCATTTACTTATAATGCCACTCAGAAGTATCTGATTTGGAGAACCAAAAGGGGGCAAAAAGTGGCACCTATGCCTAAAAACCAGCACTAATTAGTGGACCATGAATCAAATGATATGTTTCTAGAATCAAAATCTACAAGGAAAGAATATGAATAAAAAAAAGAGAAATTGAAACAGGAAATTCTAAAGCTCCAAGCAGAAAAAGACCAGTGGTAGAACAAAGCAAAAAAATTAGAAATCCAAGTCCACAAGATTTTTAAGGATTACAGCAATGCCTAGAAAGTTGTCAAAGAATAGGACGATGCCCTTAAGGAATTAAAAGAGCTATGATAAGAGCACAAGAGATTGTGCATATAGGTGCAAGCTAAAAAAATAAACAACAAAGATTTGGCTCATGAGAATGAAGACTTAAAGAAAAAATGTGCACAAATAGAAGATGATTTTAAAGAAGTTCAGTAAGAAAATGAAATGCTTTCAAATTATATTTTGACCCTAACACTAAAATTGAATGAACAAAAAGATCACGTCAGAACCCTCACAGAGAAGCACATAAAATTATCGTATCAGGTATGGTGCTACAAAAGAGAAGGGTTGGGGAGACAATGATACATAAAGCACCTCACAGCTCAGATAAGCAAGACAGTGGTCAAAGTAAGTGAAATGATAGAAGAGGCTGAGGCATTGAGAGCTTCAGTTACACCAGCAGGTAAGCATGGACAGAGACTGCTAAACTTTATTGAAGAGCTTAAGGATCAATATGAGCAAGTTAAACATTTTTATAAAGAGACAATATTAGATTTGATGTAAAACAGACTCTTATGGAATAAATGAAAGTTCACTTTTGTTGAATTTTTAAAGGGCAAATATTTTATTTCCTTTTCTTTTTTTATCCATGCATTGCATCATATTCATTTATTCATTATCATAGCATCATCATTGATTTTTAATTGTGATACTAAGGTGTAAGAATAGCTACCCATTCATACAATACCAAAGCTAAAGCCAAGAAAATGGAGCAAGATAGTGCAAGTCATCTTGAGAGGATAGAAAAAGCTCAAGAGGTACTTAAAGAAAAGTTGAGCAAAATTTTGAAAGCCTTAGAAAAGGCGAACAGAGGAAAGGTAGTATAGGAAGATACTTCACCCAAAGCTATTAAATCAACATATCCTTCAGGTTTTGATGCATAATAAACTTAAACTACCATAATCTTCAAACCTTAACAGATAACTTTTTCAAAGTACAACTACATAAGAATAACTTATGCACATGGTCATGAGAATGTCCAAAGTTATGATAATCCTATTTTCACCAAAATGCAGTTGAGCCCATTCAACTCCTTATTATGGATAAGGCAAAGGAGAAAGAGAAGCTGCAAGCAGTTACGCCTTTAGAAAATTCTAAGACTAACCAAGCCATGAATAGGCTCGAAGAAAGATTATGGGCTGAAAAAAGATTGATTTATATGGATCCATGGATGCAGTAGGGCTTTGTTTGGTACTCGACGTGGTTATGCAACATAAGTTCAAAGTATCAGAGTTCAAAAAGTATGACGGTACCAAGAGCCCTATCACACATATCACAATATATTATCATAAAATGGTAGCACATGCTAGCAATAAAAAGCTATTCATGCACATTTTTCAAGATAATTTAATTAGGTCTGTAGCAAAATAGTATGTCCAGTTAGATAGAACCTGTATAAAGACATGAAAAGATTTGACTCGATTTTTCATCAATCAGTATTGTCACATTATTGGCATGGCCTCTAATCATATTTCCTTAAAAATGATGGAAAAAAGTGTTTAAATCCTTCAAGCAATATGCCCAAAGGTGATAGGATGTAGCTATTTAGGTACAAGCTCACTTGCCAGAAAAAGAAATTATGGTACTATTTGTGAGCACTTTAAAGTCACCATAATATGAAAGATTGATAGAAAATACGACTAAGAACTTTGCTAATATGGTGATTTCGGGAGAGATCATTGAAAATGCCATAAAAAATGGTAAACTTAAAAGAGGCAAGTCTTTTAAAAAAGTAACTAAAAAGAAAGAAAGCAAGGCTCAAGTTGGGAATCTTAAAGGGCAGTAATTCTGAAGTTAGTCTCAACTAACTTACCTTACATACCATCACACAGCAAGTCATGTTTCTACCTACCAACCAACTACATGACCTTTTCATCCATTATCACCAAATTTTTCTACTTCTTTAGCTAATACAACAAGTAGTGTTTAAGAACCATGAACTAGAAGAGACTTACATTTGACCCTCTTCCCATAAGTTGCATTGAACTATACCAAGAACTCTATAAGAACCACATAATTGCTCTCATCCCTATTAAACAGCTCGAACCTCCTTACCTTAAATGGTATGATTTTAATGCCCACTGTGACTATCCTATTAAAGTAGCAAGACACTCTACCGAGAACTACATTTCCTTTAAGCATAAGGTGCAAAATCTAATCAATGAGGGACTGATAAGTTTTGATACCACTAAGAATTCAATACCCAATGTCAACGGGAATCCCTTGCCATATCATATAGTCAGTGTTTTGGATACAGGTAAAAAACATGTGAAAATGATAGTAGATAAGCTTAAAATGTCATTTAATCAGTTATATGATGCCTTATATAAGGTTAAGTTGATACAACTAGTAGCTCTATACACTTATGTAAGAAGATGCATCTTAAACCAAAAATGTAAGTATCATAATAGAGTTACAAGACACTTAATGACATTTGCAAGCAATTTCATGATAAAGTGCAGAAGCTAATGACTTTTACCAAATAAAGTTATGTGAGGTGCCAAGAGCTTCAGAAGACATCGAGGTGGTTATGACCGACAAGTGGGTGCCAAAACCTATCACCGTATACTATATAGAGAAGCCACAATTAGTCAAAGATAAGTTTGTTCCTAAACTAGTAGCTTTCAAAGTCCCATGCCCATTTTCCAACAAAGATGAAAAAGTAATGCCTTATTGATATGAATGTGAAATAACGACTCAAGGGTAGCAAAAGGACATGCCAAAAGCTGAAATTGCTAATATAATGGTTGTTTGAGGCATAACTAGAAGTGAAAGATGTTATACTTTAAAAACTAAAAAAAAATAAGAAAAGAAAAGGAAAACTAGACTGAACCAGAGATTTTAGAGAAAGATACCTAAAATCTGTGTTTGAAAAAGAGGCTTGTGAGTTTTTATAGCTAGTCAAGCATAGCAAATATTTTATGGTAGAGCAACTAAATTAGATGCTAGTCAAAATTTCTCTACTATCACTTTTCCTAAACTCTGAACCATATCACAATGCCTTACTAAATGTATTGAATTAGGTTTATGTGGCCCATAACATATCCATGGAGTATGTGCATCATTTGGTGGGGAATTTAGGGTTGCCACATCATATCTCTTTCAGTGATGATGAGATTTTGCTTGAAAATAGAAGAAACACCAACGCATTGTACATCATCTTTAAATGTAAAGGCCATATAATAGCTAAGGTCTTTATTGATAATAGATCGACTATTAATGTCATGTTTGTGTCCACTTTAACTAAGTTGCCTTTTAATTTGTCCCTTATTGAAAGTAGTCAGATGGTAGTCCAAGCCTTTGATGGGACTAGATGAAAAATCTTGAGGGATGTTGAGTTACCTATTCAGATTAGGCCATGTTTGTTCAACATAAAATTTTAAGTCATGGATATCTTTTCATCATATAGTTGCTCATTGGGAAGGCCATGGATCCATAAGGCGGCTGCCATCCTCTCCTTACTATATCAAATGATCAAATTCAATGTACAAGGTTAATTGGTGATTATGGCTAGAGAAAAAGATCTATTGGTGACCCAACCTATAAATGCCCTATATATGGAAGCAGCAGAGTAATCATTGGAATGTTCTTACTAATATTTTGAACCTATTAATACAGTAGTGAATGACTCAAATTCAGTTAGATTTTGATCAATTAGATAATTAACAATGGTTGGAGTATTGGGTTCGACTTAGGCAAAAGTCTTCAAGGGATAAGAGAGCTTTCTAAGATTAAAGATTACAATTATAGATCAAAATTGGGTTATAAGATAGAGGAAATGTAAAACAACAATAAAAGGGTAAAAAATAAACTGATGATCTTTCCCCATTTAAATGAAACTTTCATTTCTAGAGGATACCTGCACCCAAGAGTTAAAGAAGACACCAAAGAAGAACCAAAATGAGAGAAAACTTTTGCCAAGATATCTATTCATATGGTGGATGATGAAAGTCAAAATAAGAAAGCTTTAGTTTACCTCTGCCTACCTGGATATGAATTGAAGAATGAAAGGGTCTTTCTGATGCCTATTATTTTTTATTTTTCTTCAATGTAATCACACCTCCTAATTGCTTATGCCCAAAATCATTAAGATGAACTCTTATGTTTGGGGCCTTTTATTTTTCATTATTTCAATAAAAGTAAGAGCATGCATTTTGTCCATTTCTTGTATTCCACTCATTGCCCCATCAAAATTTCTTGCCAATATTTTCTACTTTATTAACTTTTAGGTCTCCAAATGAATGTGAAGGTAATCATGATAATGATCCAAGGTTTAATTTTAAAAATTTGATTAATATTGGTGAACTTGATACTGAAGATGAAACTGAAAAATACATTTTGTCTCCAGATTTAATAAGGCTAATTGAGCAGGAAGATAAATCTATTGAGCCTCATCAAGAAGTGGTTGAATTCATTAATTTGGGTGACGCTGAAAACAAAAAAGAAGTCAAGATTGGTACTTCACTTCCAATAGGTAACCGACAGTCGTTAGAGGATTTATTTTGAAAGTTTGTGGATGTGTTTGCCTGGTCCTACCAAGATATGTCTCGGCTCAGCACTAAAATAGTAGAGCATAGGTTACCTTTGAAGCTAGAATACAAGTTGGTGCAATAAAAGTTGAGAAAAATGAGGCCAGAGATGTTGTTGAAAATCAAAGAGTAAGTAAATAAGCAATTTGATACAGACTTTTTGCAAGTGGTCAAGTATCCTGAATGGGTGGTTAATATAGTACCTATCCCCAAGAAGGATGGAAAGTTATGAATATGTATAGACTATCGAGATCTAAATAGAACTAGTCTAAAGGATAATTTTCCTCTACCTCACATAGACACACTAGTAGACAATATAGCCTGGCATTCAATATTCTCCTTTATGGATGGATTTTTTTGGTTATAATGAGATAAAAATGGCCCAAGATGACATGGAAAAGACCATATTTATCACTATGTAGGAAACTTTTTGTTTCAAGGTTATGCCTTTTAGACTAAAAAACATAGGGGCAACTTATCAAAAGGCTATGGTAACCCTCTTCGATGATATGATACATAAGGAGATTAAAGTATATATAGATAACAGGATCACCAAATCCTAGAAAGGAAAGGATCATGTAATTAATCTTAGAAAGTTGTTTGAGAGCTTAAAGAAGTTTTTGCTTAAATTGAATCCACCCAAATGTATATTCGAAGCTAGATCGGGAAAGCTATTAAGGTTTATAATCAGTGAACGAGGGATAGAAGTTGATTTGGATAAAATTTAGGCCATCTAGAATTTATTCCCACCAAGCACGCAAAAAGAGGCTTGAGGTTTCTTGGGCATATTGAACTATATTTTTTGATTCATTTCTCAACTCACTTTTAAATGTGACCCCATTTTCAAACTTCTTCGAAAGAGTAATCCCAGTGAGTGGAATGAAGAATGTTAAGAAGCTTTTGATAAGGTTAAATAGTACCTATCAAATCCTCCAATATTAACACCATCTGTTTTGGAAAAATCACTGATTCTATATACAGTGGTACATAAGAAGTCAATGGGATGTGTGCTAGGTCAATAAGATGAATCTGATAAGAAAGAGAGAGTTATTTATTACCTGAGCAAGAAATTCACAAAGTATGAGTCCAAGTATTCATCACTAGATAAAATATATTGTGCTTTGGCTTGGATAGCAAAAAAATTCAAGTAGTACATGCTTTACCATACAACTTGGCTCATAGCTAAATTAGATCCCATCAAATACATTTTCGAGAAACTATCACTATGAAAAAGAATTGTAAGATGGTAAGTGATGCTCTCATAATATGATATAGTGTATGTGAGCCAAAAGTAATCAAAGGAAGTGTCATTACTAAATTTTTGGTAAATAGAGCTGCTGATGACAACAAACCTATAAAGCTTGATTTTTCAGATTAAGAATTAATGGTCATCTCAGGGCTAGAAGAAGATAATAGCGAGGAAAATATATGGAGAATGTATTTTGATGAGGCTACCAATGCCATAGGACATGGGATTGGAGTAGTTTTAATATCTCCAATAGAGCATTACTATCCTATTACAGCAAGATTGAACTTCAATTGCACTAATAATGTAGCTGAATATAAAGCTTGTGTTATGAGACTGCATACTGCTTTGGACAAGAAAATTGAAGTGTTAAAAGTGTTTAGGGATTCAGCTCTAGTCATTTATCAACTAAAAGGTGAATAGGAAACAAGGGATTCAAAACTCATCATTTATCACAAATACATCTTAGAGCTATGCAAACAACTCAAGGCAATTTAGTTTGAACACTTACCTCATGAAGAAAATCATATTGCAGATGCCTTGGCTACGTTGACTGCAATGGTACAGATTGGTGATGCTGTTGAAATTCAACCTTCAAACTAGATATCAAGGACATGCCAGTACATTATGCCAACCTGAAAGAGGAAAAGGATGGCAACCCTTGGTATCATGAGATTATGCAATATCTAAAGAATCAGCAATACCCAGATCAAGCAACATAAAGTGATAAAAGAGTTTTGAAAAGGTTGGCCATTGGATTCTTTTTAGATAAGGAAATTTTATACAAAAGAGGCAAAAACCAAGTATTATTCATTGCGTAGGTGCTTTTGAGGCCAAAAGATTATTGAGGAAGTTCGTAATGGCATATGTAGAACACATGCAAATGGGCATATGATGGCAAGATAGGTTATGTGAGCTGGATATTACTGGTTGACAATAAAAAAAGATTGCATTGATTATGCTCATAAATGCCAAATTTATGTTGATAAGATCCATGCTTTGCCTAGTGCTTTACATGTTATAGCACCACTTTGGCTATTTTTTATATGAAGAATAGATATCATTGGTCCCATTACCCTAAAGGCCTCAAATGGGAATAGATTCATTTTTATGATGATTGATTACTTCACTAAATGGGTCGAAGTCATCTCTTTCACAACTTGACTAGATCAGTGGTTTGCAAATTCATCAAAAAAGAGATAATCTATAAACATGGGCTCTAAAAAAGAATAATCTCAAACAATATAAAGAATTTGAATAACAAGATGATGCAAGAACTATGTGTTCAGTTCAAGATCAAATACCATAATTCAGCTTTATATCATCCAAAAATGAATGAGACAGTCGAAGTTGCAAATAAGAACATTAAAAGAATTTTGAAAAAGATAACTAAAACATACAAGGACTGGTATAAAAAATTACCTTTTACCCTACATGCATATTGAACCTTCATGTACACTTCTACTAAGGCAACTTCTTTTTCCTTAGTTTATGGGATGAAAGCTGTATTGCCAATAAAGTAGAGATCCCATCCCTAAGAGTTCTAAAGGATGTGGGGTTAGAAGAAGCTAAATGGATTCAGAAGCATTATAAACAATTAAACTTTATTAAAGAAAAAAGATTAACAGAACTCTATCATAGCCAATTATACCAAAAGAAGATGATGAAGGCTCATGACAAAAAGGTTCGACCTTATCAATTTCGAGAAAAAAAGTTGGTATTAAAAAAATTTCTTCCAAGTCAACATAATGATATAAGAAAATGGACTCCGAATTGGGAAAGACCATATATGGTAAAAAGAGCTTTTTTGGGAAGAGCCTTAATTTTATAAAAAATGAATAGAGACTAATTTCCTAATTTTATTAATTCTGATGCCATGAAAAAGTACTTTGCTTGACCTAAAAAAAAGAAAAAAAAAAAAAAAGAGTTCCAGTTGAAAACTAAAAAATGTGGCTTGAACCCAAAAAAAGAAAAAGAAGAAAAGTTCAAGTTGAAAACCCGAAAGGGTGGTTTGGGCCTAAAGGAAAGTTGAAGTTGAAATCCCGAAAGGGCAGCTTGAACTAGAAAGGAAAATTTAGAAGGTGACAAATTTGGATGAATAGAATATGGCATAACTTAAAAGGCATACTAGAGACAATGAATTTCAAAGAGCTCTGAGGTGTCAATACATCATATTTTGTTGAGTTTTTAAAAAAACTCAAGATTGGTTGTCATGATTATCTTATCATTTATCTTGGGACATTGCTACCCCAAATAGTCATCCTTATACACTCTCTTCTGTCTCTATACCATCATTTGTAATTTATTGCTTATCCGTATAAATGAAAGCCATTCTATTGTTCTCTCTTAGTTCTATACATTACCAATATATATTTGTGCTTTCTCTTTATACCTTGCATGAATAGAAAAGTGCATAACTTACATCTCATGCTTTGAAATTGGGATAATGATTAATAATTGAATAAAGTCATAAAAAGTTATGTGTCACTTTAAAGGATTATAAAAGGTAAGGACTAAAGATGAATTCCCCCAAATAAGAGAAAAATGGCTTCCATAATTTTCCTTGGATAAAGATAAATATTCAAGCTAATGAAGGATGGTTTCTTTGCTAAAGGTATGCAGAAATGAGAATGTGGAAGCCTTAGTGCCATAATTAATGTTTCATTTGCATCCTAGATAGGGCATGCACTTACATTATTCATTTACCCGATCTTGGCTCAATCTAGATTATCTCTTATGGCTCATGGTTTCATCCTAGTCATTTATTTTGACCTCAACTTGGTCTTGGTCATTTCATTTTGACTCGTGATTTCATCTCAATCACTTGACCTTGGCTTAGTCCAGATCATCTCATATGATTCATGGTTTCATCTTGATTATTTATTTAAACTTTGACTCGGTCTTAGTCATTTCATTTTGACTTATGGTTTTATCTCGGTCACTTGATTTAGTTCAATCCAGATAATTTCATTTTGGCTCATGGTTTCATCTCGATCATTTATTTTTTACCTTGACTCGATCTTGGTCATTTCATTTTAACTCGTGGTTTCATTCTGATCATTTGATCTTAGCTCAATCTAGATCATCTCATACGATTCATGGTTTCATCTCGATCACTTGATCTTGGCTCAGTTTAGATCATTTCATTTTGGATTGTGGTTTCATTTGGTCATTTATTTTCAACCTTAACTAGGTATTGACTAGGTCTTGGTCATTTCATTTTGACTTGTGGTTTCATCCTAGTCATTTGATCTTGGCTCAGTCCAGATCATTTCATTTTGATTCATGGTTTTGTCTTGGTCATCTGATTTTGGCTTAGATCACCTTTTGACTTGTGGTGTCATCCCGGTCATTCATCTTTAACCTCGACTCGATCTTGGTTGCTTTATTTCCTAACCTATGGTTTCATCTCGATCACTTGATCTTGGCCCACCCTAGATCATTTTTCAGATTCATGGATCATTCCTGATTCAACTCAAGCAAAGTGGGTGTCTAAGTCTTTGTATCATTCCTATTTAACAGTGATGTGCAATGAAGGGCAACTATAGACACCCATTTGTGTCCGAGCCTAGTCAAGATCAATTTTCTTTGTATATATTATTGTAGTATAATAGTATATTATTACTATTAGTATTATTATATCATATAGTATAATATAGTATATCATATTAATACTATTGTATCTTTTATTATTAGTATATTATATTATATTACTATTATTATTATTAGTATTATTATTATTGTTATTTAAGTTTTTTTTTCTTTTCTTTCCTTTTTGTCCGGATCCGTAAAAGGATAGAGAAATCTAAATTTGACCAAAAACAAAGATCTTTAATGCAAAGTCAATTGGTTTAAATGTTGGAATTAACTGGGATCAAATCAGAGACCCAGGATCATGCTCGGATAAAATCAATCCCAAGATTCAAGCCTAGATTGATTCTATCTATTTCCTAAAAATCTTCCTAAGACTATCTATAAACTCAATGAGAAATATTAAAACAAGACACATAAATTTTGAAGAAAAAAGGTTTGGAAAAACTCCAGTAGTATGGGTTTTTGAAATTTTGGAGTTGGGATTTAGGGTTTGAATTTAGGCCTCTAGAGTTAGATTTAAGGTTTCAGAAGGCTTCAGGGAAGATTTAGAGCTTTTTGGGAAGGTTTGAGGATTTTTTGAATTTTTTTGGATTTTTTTTTGGATTTTCTGGGTTTGGGATGAACATTTGAATTTTTTGGAAAAAGTTTTTGGCAAAGTTGGATTTTCCGGTGGGATTCTAGCAAGTTTTCCAAAAACTGATGGGTTTTTCAGTTTTTGGTTGAACTTTTCAATGAAGTCTCCAAAAATCAATGGGTTTTTCAGTTTTCTATGGAATTTTTTGGCATGGTTATTGGCTATTTTAAAGAGAAGGCAGAGGATTTTCAAGCTAGAGAGAGTGTGGCTCGGGTAATTCTAAGGAAAATGTTGAGGTTGTGCCTTTTATACGGTTCTAGAATGACAATGTTTTGGAAAGCCTTAACCCACGTGTGACCTAACGAAGATTCGCACGTTGACCTTGGTATCAACTCAACCCGATCATACTTTTTTTTTTCATTTTATTTTTCATTTTATTTTTCATTTTATTTTATTTTATTTAAACACACTTTATTTTTTATTTTTTATATTATTTTTTTGGTTTTGTTTTAAAAGAAATGTTATTTCTACCATTTTATTTTTGAAATTAAAAAAATTGATTCTAAAAAAAAATATTTCCAAATAAAAAATCTTTTCAAATAAAGTTTTCAAAAAATATTTATATAAAAAATTCCTTTCAATGAAAAAATCATTTTCAAATAGAAATCCTTACAAAATAAATTCATGAATTTCACCAAACTATTGGATAGTTTTCATGGTTTAATTTTTTAAAATGGAATCCACCAAACTATTAGGAAGTTCCATAAATTTTTTTTTTTAAATTTATAAAAAATAATTTTTATCCTCTAACTATTGGAGGATTATTTTTAAGTCCTACCAAACTATTATGAGACTTTATTAATTCTCCTGAATAAAATATGTTAATAAATTTGACGATAGAGCCTTTTCAGAATGGGATGTTAGTTTTTATAAATACTTTTGAGGTGAGAAAATTATCTTAAATTGTTACCAAACTATTGGGACAATTTTAAGACTAATTTTTAATATTAAATTAATTCGATAAATGAAAAATGTAATTAAGGCTTAGATAATTTAAAATCAAACTGGTATCATCCGTTAGATGGGTGTTGTGGGGGTGCTATAACCTTTCCCATGCATAACCGACTCCCAAACCTAGCATTTGTTTTTGCATATCATAATCTATATCAGGGGGCTAATCACACCTAAATAAAAAAGATTAGTGGTGACTCCTCTAATTCATGTCTAAAGGTAAATCATAGATCTATACATTATGACAGATGTAAAGGCCATATAGTAGTTAAGATCCTTATTAATAATGGATCAACTATTAATGTCATACCTGTGTCCACTCTAGCCAAGCTACCTTTTGATATGTCCCATATCCAAAGTAGTTAGATGGTGGTCTGAGCATTTGATGGGACTAGATGAGAAGTTTTGGGGGATGTTGAGTTGCCCATATAGATTGGGCCATGTTTCTTCAACATAAAATTTTAGGTTATGGATATCTCTCCATCATATAGTTGCTTATTGAGAAGACCATGGATTCACAAGGCAAACATTGTCCCTTCCTCATTACATCAAAAGATCAAATTCAATACGGAAGGATAATTGGTGATTGTGGCTGGAGAAGAAGATCTATTAGTGACCTAAGCCATAAATGCCCCATATATAGAAGCAGTAGAAGAATCATTGGAATGTTTTTATCAATCTTTTAAACTTGTTAATGCTATTGGTGAAGGACTCAAATTCAGTCAGATTGTAATCAATCAGATGATTAACAAGGGTTAAAGTATTAGGTTCGACTTGGGCAAAAGCCTTCAAGGGATAAGAGAGCTTCATAAGATTAAAGATTATAGCTGTAGATCAGGATTGGGTTATGAGATAGAAAAAATACAAAACAACAACAGAAGGGCAAAGAAAGGATCGATGATCTTTCCTCATTTAAATAAAACTTTCATTCCTAAAGGATACATGTACTCGAAAGCTGAGGAAGACATAAAAAGGGAACCAAAATGGGAAGAAGCTTTTGCCAAGCTATCCATTCAAATGGTAGATAATGGAAGTTAAAATAAGGAATCTTTGGTTTACCCCTGCCCACCTAGCTATGAATTGAAGAATTTGAGGGTCATCCAGATGCCTATCATTTTTTAATTCTTTTCAATGTAATCACATCTTCTAATCATTCATGCCTAAAAGCATTAGGATGAACTTTTATGTTTGGGCCCTTTATTTTTCATTATTTTAATAAAAGTAGAAGCATGCATTTTATCCATTTTTCTATTCCATTCATTATCCTATCAAGAGTCTCTTGCCAATATTTCCTATTACATTAACTTCTAGGTCCCCAAATGAATGTGAAGGTAATCATGATAATGATCTAAGGTTTAATTTTGGACATTCGATTAATAACGATGAACTTGATAATTAAAAGGACTCTAAGGAATAAACTTTATCTCTAAGTTTAATGAGGCTAATTGAATAGGAAGATAAATCCATTAAGCCTTATTAAAAAGTTGTTGAACTGATCAATTTGGGTGATGCTAAAAACAAAAAAGAAGTCAAGATTGGTACTTCAAATCCAGCAATTGATCGATAGTAGTTAGAGGATTTGCTTTGGGAGTTTATGGATAGGTTTGCCTAGTCTTACCGAGATATACCTATACTTAGCACTAAAATAGTAAAGCATAGGCTACTTTGAAGTCAAAATGCAAGTCGATGCAGCAAAAGTTAAGAAGAATGAAGTCAAAAATGCTATTGAAAATTAAAGAGGAAATAAATAAGCAATTTGATGCAAGCTTTCTATAAGTGGCCAAATATCTTAAATGGGTGGCTAATATAGTACCTGTCCCTAAGAAGGATGGAAAAGTATGAATATGTGTAAACTATTGAGACCTTAATAGAGTTAGTCCGAAGGATAATTTTCCTTTGCCTCACATAGATACACTAGTGGACAACACGGCTTGACATTCAATGTTCTCTTTTATGGATGGACTTTCTAGTTATAATCTGATAAAGATGACCTAAGATGATATGGAAAAGGCTATATTTATCACTATGTGGGGAACGTTTTGCTACAAGATCATGCCTTTTGGACTAAAAAATACTAAGGCAACCTATCAAAGGGCTATGGTAACACTTTTCTATGACATGATGCATAAGAAAATTGAAGTGCATGTGGATGACATGATCACCAAATCTCGAAATAGAGAAGAGCATGTAGTCAATCTTAGAAAATTGTTTGAGTAGTTGAGAAAGTTTCAGCTCAAATTGAATCTAGCTAATTGTATATTCAAAGCCAGCTCAAGAAAGCTATTGGGATTTATAGTTAGTGAAAGAAGTTGACTCAGACAAATTTTGGGCCATTCAAAATTTATCCCTCCAAGCACACAAAAGGAGGTTTGAGGTTTCTTAGGTAGATTGAACCATATTTCTTGATTCATTTCTTAGCTTACTTTTAAATGTGATCCTATTTTCAAATTCCTTCGGAAGAATAATCCTAGTGAGTGGAATGAATAATGTCAAGAAGCTTTTGATAAGGTTAAACAATACTTATCAAATCTCTCGATATTAGCACCATCTGTTCCAGAAAAACCACTAATTTTGTACATAGTGGTATATGAGAAGTCAATGGGTTGTGTACTGGGTCAACAGATGAATTTGGTAAGAAAGAGAGAGCTATTTATTACTTAAGTAAGAAATTCATAGAGTATGGGTCCCAAGTATTCATCATTAGAGAAAATGTGTTACGCTTTAGCTTAGACAGCCAAGAAACTTAGGTAGTACATGCTTTACCATACAACTTGGCCTATAACTAAATTGGATCCCATCAAATACATCTTCAAAAAGCCATCACTATAAAGAAGAATCGTAAAATGGCAAGTGATGCTCTCAGAATATGACATAGTGTATATGAGCTAAAAAGCAATAAAAAAAAGTGTCATTACTGAATTTCTGGCAAATAGAGTCACTGATGATTATGAACCTATGAAGCTTGATTTTTTAAATGAAGAATGAATGGCCATCTTAGGGTTAGAAGAAGATAATGGTAAGGAAGAGAAATGAATAATGTATTTTGACAAGGCTGCCAATGCCATGGAGCATGGGATTGAAGCAATTTTAATATCTCAAATAGAACATTACTATCTTGTTATAGTAAGATTGAACTTTAGCTATACCAATAATGTAGCTAAATATAAAGCTTATGTTATGGGATTGTATGCTACTTTAGATAAGAAAATTGAAATGTTAAAGGTGTTTAGGGATTCAGCTCTAATCATTTATCAATTAAAAGGTGAATGGGAGATAAGGGATTCAAAACTCATCCCTTATCACAAATACATCTTAGAGTTATGCAAACAATTTAAGGCAATTCAGTTTGAACACTTGCCTCGTGAAGAAAATCAGATTGCAGATGCCTTGGCTACTTTGGCTGTAATGGTACAGATCAGAGATACTACTAAAATTTAGCCTATCAAACTAGATATCAAGGACATGTTAGTACATTATGCCAACCTAAAAGAGGAAAAAGATGACAACCCTTGGCATTATGACATTATGCGATATCTAAAGAATCAGTAATACCTAGATCAAACAATAGAAAATGATAAAAGAGTATTGAAAAGATTGGCTATAGGATTCTTTTTAGATAGAGAAATTTTGTACAAAAAGGCAAATACCAAGTATGATTACATTGCATAGGTGCCTCTAAGGCCAAAAAGATTATTGAGGAAGTTCATAATGGCATATGTGAAGCACATACAATTAGGCATATGATGGCAAGACAAGTTATGCAAGCTAGATATTATTGGTTGATAATAGAAAAGGACTGCATCGATTATGCTCGAAAGTGTTACAAATGATAAATTTATACTAATAAGGTTCATGCTCCACCTAGTATTTTACATGTTATAATGCCATCTTGGCCATTTTCTATGTGAGGAATAGATGTCATTGGTCTCATTACCCAAATGACTCAAATTAGAATAGATTCATTTTTGTGATGATTGATTACTTCACTAAATAGATCAAATTCGCTTCTTTCACAACTATAACTAAATCAATGTTTTGTAAATTTATCAAAAAAAAGATAATCTATGGATATAGGCTCCTAGAAATAATCATTTCAAGCAATGCAAAGAATTTGATAGTAAGATGATGCAAGAAGTATGTGTTTAGTTCAAAATCAAACACCACAATTCAGCTCCATATCACCCAAAAATGAATGAGGTAGTGGAAGCTACAAACAAGAACATCAAAAGGATTTTTGAAAAGATGATTGAAACATACAAGGACTGGCATGAGAAATTACCTTTTCCTCTACATGCATATCGAACCTCTGTGTGCCTTTTACTGGGGTAACTTCTTTTTCTTTCGTTTATGGAATAGAAGCTATATTGCTAATAGAAGTAGAGATCCCATCCTTAAGAGTCCGAAGGGAAGTGAGATTAGAAGAAGTTAAATGGGTCTAAGAACGCTATTAAACTTCATTGAAGAAAAAAGATTAACGACACTTTGTCATGACTAATTATACCAAGAAAATGATGAGAGCTCATGACAACAAGGTTTGACCTCGTCAATTTTGAGAAGGAGAGTTGGTATTGAAAAAATTATTCCAAACCAACATAATGATAGGGAAAAATGGACTCCAAATTGGAAAGGACCATATGTTGTAAAAAGAGCTTTTTCAGGAGGAGCCTTAACCTTGTTAGAAATGGATGGAGATAAAACTTCCTAATCCTGTTAGTTTTGATGTCATGAAGAAATACTTTGTTTGACCTTAAAAAAAAAGAGTTCGAGTTGAAAACCCGAAAGGATGGCTTGGACCTAAAGAAAAAGTTCAAGTTGAAAACTTGAAAGACCAGTTCGAACCCAAAGAAAAAAAAGAGTTCAAGATGAAAACCTTAAAAGGTAGCTTGGACCCAAAGAAAAAGTTTGAGTTAAAAACCTTGAAAGGCAAATTGAATTGAACGAAAGAAAAGTTAGATGAATAGAATATGACATCACTTGAAAGGCATACCAAATACAGTGAATTTCAAAGAGCTTTGAGGTGTCAGAGATCATATTTTGGTTGAGTTTTTGAAAAAATCCAAGATTTGTTGTCATGGTTATCTAATCATTCATCTTGAGGCATTGCTATCCCAAATAGTTATCCTTGTACACTCTCTTTTTGTTTCTATACCATCATTTGTAATTTATTGCTTATCCAAATAAATGAAAGCCGACTTATTGTTCTTTTTAATTTTATACATTTGTCCTTTTTTTTTATACTTTGCCATGAATAGAATAACTGCTTAACTTGCATCTTATATTTTAAAATTGAGATAATAATCAATAATTGAACAAAGTTATAAAGAAGTTGTATGTTACTTTGAAAGATTAAAAGAGATAAAAACCAAAGATGAATTCTTCCAAATAAGAGAAAACTAACTTCCATAGCTTTCCTTGGAATAATATAAATATTCAGAGTAATGAAAAATTGTTTCTTTGCCAAAGGTGTGTAGAAAAAAATGCAAAAGCCTTAGTATCACAATTAATGTTTCATTTGCATCCTAGATAAGAACTTACATTATTCACTCACCTGATCTTGGCTCAGTCCAGATCATTTTTTATGACTTATAGTTTTGTCGCGATCATTTAGTTTTTACCTTAACTCAGTCTTGATCGCTTCATTTTTTTACCTATGATTTTATCCCAATCACTTGATCTTGGCTTAATCTAGATAATTTCTTATAACTCGTGGTTTTGTCCCAATCATTTATTTTTAACTTCAATTCGATCCTAGTCGCTTCATTTTTAACCCATGGTTTCATCCTGGTCACCTAATCTTGGCTCGATCCAGACCATTTCTTATGACTCATAGTTTTATCCTGGTCATTTATTTTCAACCTTGACTTAATCTTAGTCACTTCATTTTTTACCTATGGTTTTGTTCCGATCATCTAATCTTAGCTTAGTCCAGATCATTTCTTATGATTCGTGGTTTTGTCCTGATCATTTATTTTTGACCTTGAATCGGTCCTAATCATTTCATTTTTAACCCATGGTTTTGTCTCGGTCACCTGATCTTGGCTTAGTCTAGATTATTCTTTATGATTTGTGGTTTCATCCTGGTCATTTATTTTTTACCTTGACTCAGTCCTGGTCGTTTCATCTTGACTCGTAGTTTCATTCTAGTCATCCAATCTTGATTTAGTCCAGATCATTTTTCAGATTCACAGATCATTTCTTATTTAACTTGAATAGAGTGGGTGTCTAGGTCTTTGCAACATCCCTATCTAATAGAAATGTGCAAAGAGAGGCAATTGTAGACACCCATTTGTGTCTAGACCCAATTGGATCGATTTTTTTTGTTATTAGTATTTTTGTTATTATTATAGTATATATTATAATATAATATTATGGTATACTATTTTTTTTTTCATTTTTCCTTTTTTCGTTCTTTCCTTTTTGCTCAAATCCACATGTGAACAAGAAAGATGGAGACAAGATCAGAATCTTACATGGTCAAAGTTTTTAATGCGAAATCTTATCAATACGAATGATGAAATTTTTGACCAAAAATCACACTGGACAAAACCCAATCATAAGATTCAAGCATAGGATTGATTCTATCCATTTTCTAAAACTAGTTATAAAGTTGCCTATAAATTGAACTAGCTCTATAGAGGACAAACACAAAAATTTTGAGAGAAAAATGGTTTGAAAAAATTTTGACAGAAGGAATTTTTGGAATTTTAGTTTTAGGATTTGGGGTTCGATTTAAAGTTTTAGGCTTGAATTTAGGCTTCTAGAGTTAGATTTAAGGTTTCGAAAGGTTTGAGGAAGGATTTGGAGCTTTTTGAGAAGGTTTGAGGATTTTTTAGGGCTTTTGGGTTTTTCTGGGTTTTGGAAGAATATTTGAATTTTTCGATTGAATTTTCTAGCGAGGTTGAATTTTTCAGTGAGATTTTGGTGGCTTTTCTATAAATCGACATATTTTTCAGTTTTTGGTTGAACCTTTTGGTGACTTTTCTAGAAATTGATAGGTTACCTAGTTTCTGATTAAAGTTTCCAATGGTGTTCTTGGCTGGGCTTTAGAGAGAAGGCAAAGAGAAATCAACTAGAGAGGGAAAGACGAAAAGGCTTATAAGCAAAAATGCACCAAATCTAACTTACATATTGCCTCTATGCGACATCATTTTGGGCGACTTAGGATCTGCATGAACCCGAGTCAAGATCCACATGTCAACCTGTTTCAACTCGACCCGAATCACAAGGTTTCCTTTTTCTTTTTTCATTTTATTCAGATTTTATTTTATTTTATTATTTTTTAGTTTTTATAATTTTGTTGGTTTTCATATTTTTTATTCAATATTAAGTAATAATAAATAATAAAATAAATCTTTTCCTTCGACAAGAACAGAAGAAGCTGAATAAAAAAATCTTTTCAAAAAAATATATTTATAAAAACAAAAAAAAAGAAGAAAACCTTTTCAATAAAAAATAAAAAATAAATCTTTTTATGTAAAAATCTTTCAAAATAAATTCATGAAATTCTACTAAAATATTGAGAAATTTTTATGGATTTAATTTTTAAAATGGAATCTATCAAACTATTGAAAATTTCATAAATCAGTTTTTAAAAAATATAATAAATAAAAAAATAATTTTTATCCTCTAAACTATTGAAGTTTGCTTAAAATTAAGTTTTACTAAACTATTGAGAGACTTAGTGAAATTTTCAAAAATTTTCACAAATTATTTTGTAATAAAATCTCACCAAACTATTGAGAAATCTGCATTAAAGTAAATCCTACCAAACGATTAGAGACTTTACTAATTTTTCAAAATGAAATCCCTTAATAAATCCACCAATGGAACCTCTTTAGAATAGGATACTAGTCTCTGTGAATACTCCTGAGGTGAAAAAATTATCTTAAATTGCTACCAAACTATTAGGATAATTTTAATATTAATTTTCAATATTAAATAATTTGGTAAATTACAAATATGATCAACGCTTGGATAATCTGAAATCAAACTTTAACATCCTTTAGATGGACGTTGTGGGGGTGCTATAACCTTCCCCATGCGTAACTGACTCTCGAACTTAACATTTGATTTCGTGGATCAGAATATGTTTAAGGTAGCCAATCACACCTAAATAAAAAAGATTGATGGCAACTTCTCTAATCAATGTCTAGTAGTAGGTCCACAGATTTCTATGTTACGACACTATTCTAAACATTTTTCCTAAAATGCATTTTTCAAAAAAAAAATCTCAAACCTCTTGGATGAAGGTTTCTAGTTTCAATTTATTTATTTTTTTGTAAACAAAAAAAAATTTTTTTTTGCTAATGGTTCTTCTCTGAGAGGATTGTGGTGTTGTTTTTTTTTTTTGTTTCCCTTCATTTTTTTTTTTTGTAAGTAACTTAACCTCATCTTTGTTCATGCTTTCTTTTTTTTTTTTTTTGCAATGTTCCTCCCTCTTTTTCTAGCAATTCCCCTAGACTCCTCTATGTTTTTTGCTTTGCAAAAATTGGCTCTATTTATAAAGCCAGTTAGAAGATCAAATCCCATATTTTTGTAGACTTTCTAGAATTCTTTTATGAAAAAATGAAGATTTGTCCAGTTACTTTTGGTCACTATATTTCACGCTGTTAAGTTAGATAGTGCAAGGGATTTGTAGTGCATTAAATGCACTGTGACTTTGTGTAAAAGATAAAGAAAAGAAAGAAAAATGTGTTAGAAAAAAGAAAAAAAGTGTCAGAAGAATAAATGAACAAGAAATATATAATAATAAATAATAACAATAATAATAATAATAAGTATTATTATTATTATTGTTATTATTATTGTTATTATAATTTAAGTTAAAAAAAAATAAGACAAATGGGTGCCTACAGCTATAAAAGTCAGTAATTGAATTTTTTTTTATACCATCAACATGTTCAATCCAATGAAAGATCAAAGATGCTCTAGCTCTATTCAGCAATCTTTTGCATTTTAAAGCAATGAAATTCAAGAGTGAACGATTCATCCCAGTAGATTGCGTATAAGGCCAAAAAATTGATTATTGGTCTTAGATTGTCCTAGTCCTATATATTTACATCTTTTTTATTTTGACTTTTCCTTTTATTGGTCTTAGATTGTCCTAGTCCTATATATTTGTAGTGCCACACGCGTGCATGAATGACATTTTCATGCTTTTACAATGTTATGCAATGAATGATGATCATGATGTAAATGAAGAGACCATCTTTTTCTTTTCCACTTTATGTCAATTTTTTTAATCCTTGAAATTTCTCATTGTCTATTTTCCTTTTCTTTTGGAATCCCATGAAATTTGGCAACTGATTAAGTTTAGATAAAAGGATTTCTCTCCATATTTTCCATATTCAATGTTTACCACTTTTATGACTTATAGGCCTCTTTTTTCATCGACTTTTGTTTCTTACTATTTTGCTTATCGTTTTAAATCTCCTTTAAAATAATATGTGCATCTTTCATGGTTATTTTTACTCATTCATCATCTTTTAAGTTTTATGACAATTATAACACACTAGACATTTCTTTTTTTTAATGAGAAATACAAAGGAAAGATAAATAAAGGTGTATTTTATTTTAGTAAAAGGGAGAAATGTTTCATGCATTATCCAAAAATATATAACAAGGAAAACAATTAATCACATAATGAATATTTAGATCATCATAAACTAATTCATACGGATTTTTTTTTTGAAAACCCTTGATTGATGCCCCTTAACTTTCCAAAAAAGCAACAAACCAAGCTAACCCAAAACTAATGAGATCTTCTAGCACATATTGAGAATTGCGCCACTTTATTTAATGTTTCTTTATCTAAGTCACCCTTTTAGGTTTTTAACTCAGATATCTATTTGATTTATACTGCTTGCCTTTTTTTAAGCATAGTAGTCTTTACTGCATCAACATTTATTAGATTTGACAAATCATCTCCATTCATCCTTGCTAATATTTGTACGCCACTAGAGAACGCTTTCTTTACCACATATGTGTCTTCCTAATTAGGAGCCCATTTTCCTCAAGGATCCTATTGGTTTGGAAGAATGTTTTTTAATACTAACTCTTATTTTCAAAATTGTTGAGGGTGAACTTTCTTGTCATGAGCTTGCATCATTCTTTTTTGATACAGTTGACCATGGTAAAGTGCAACTAGTCTCTTTTCTTCAATGAGATTTAATTGTTCATAACGAGTGTGAACCTCCTCAACTTCTTTAACTCAACTTCCATGAGAATATGCAACAAAGGAATTTTAACTTCAACTGGCAACATTGTCTTCATCCTATATACCAATGAAAATGGTGTAGATTTTGTAGATGTGTGAATCAAAGTTCGATAAGCATGTAATGCAAATGGTAACTTTTCATGCCAATCTGTATACACATCTATCATCTTTTCAATAATTCTTTTTATGTTCTTATTGGACATTTCAATCGCTCCATTCATCTTCAAATGATAAGGCACTAATTTGTGGTGTTTGATTTTGAATTGAACACATACCTCACTAATTATTTTGTTATTCAAATTAAGAGCATTATCCAAAATGATCCTTCCTGGACGTTTATATCGGCATATGATCTCTTTTTGATGAACTTGCAAACTACCATTCTTGTCACATTAGTATATGAAATTGCCTCTACCCACTTTATGAAGTAGTCAACCACCACTAAAATGAATCGATATCCATTTAAAGCTTTTGGTGTAGTGGGCCTTATTACATCTATTTCCCACATAGAGAAAGGCCAAGGTGTCGACATAACATGCAATGATGTTAGAGGAACTTATATCTTGTTTGCAAAATTTTGACATTTATGGCATTTTCTAGCATAATCGATGCAATCTTTTTCTATCATCAACCAATAATATCCTGCTCTTATGATCTACTTAGTCATCATGTGGTCATCTACATGAGTTTCACAAACATCTTTATGGATTTCTTTCAGCAACTTTTTAGCTTAACATTCATACATCTTAATAGTGTTTGGTCTTAATTTTTTTTATATAAAATTTTTTTGTCCAGAAAGAAACCCATCACCAATCTTCTCAAAATTCTTTTATCATTCTCTGACATATGCTCTAGGTATTGTTGATACTTGATGTACTGTAATATATCAAAATACCATGCTTTCCCATCAACTTCTTCCTCAACATTTGAACAGTGAGTTAGTTTCTCTTGTAAACTCAACTTGATGGATTAGACTTTAGCATTTTCATTTAGCTTAAACATTGCCACCAATGCAGCTAAAACATCAACCATTTGATTCTCTTCTCAAGGTAAATGATGAAACCAAATATTCTTAAATTTTTATATCAATTTTGATATGTACTTTTGGTAGAGAACCAACTTGGAATCTTTAGTTTTCTATTCTCTTCACAACCGGTATATAACCAAGGCAAAGTCTCTACAAACTTTTAATGTATGGGCTTTCTTTTCAAAAGTAGCTTAAAGACCTATAACACATGCTTCATATTTTGCCTCATTATTACCGTAATTAAAGCTTAGTTTTGTAGTGATTGGATAGCAATTTCTTCTAAAGATATCAAAACTACCCCTATACCATGCCTTAAAGTGTTTGATGCACCATCAAAATACATTTTCCATGCATTTCCATTAGGCTCTTCTTTTTCTATCTGCAATACTGATATTAAGTCTTCATCTAAAAAATCAAATGTCACAGACATAGAATCTTCGTGAGTGCATTTTGTAAGAAATTTAGCAATAACACTTCTTTTAATTACCTTTTAGGACACATACATAATGTCATATTCATAAAGTATCACTTGCTATCTTGTTATTATTCTCGATAGTGAAAGCTTTTCAAATATGTACTTGATTGAATCTAGCTTCACAATGAGCCAAGCGGTATGATACAACATGTACTGTCTGAATCTACGAGTTGTCCAAGCTAGCGCACAACACATTTTTTTCAAAGGTGAATACTTAGACTCATAGTTGGTGAGCTTTTTACTTAGATAGTAAACGGCGTGTTCTTTCCTTCATCGTGTTGTTCTAAAACACATCTCATTGATTTTTCATGCATCGTCAAATACAAGATGAGAGGTCTTTCAAGGATAGGTGACATTAATACCAGTGGGTTTTATAAGTATTTTTTAACTTTTTCAAATGTCATTTGACAATCTTTATCCCATTCTCCTAACCCATGCTTTCGAATAATCTTAAATATAAGGTCACATTTGGTAACAAGTTGAGAAATGAAATGAGCAATATAATTCAACCTTCCTAAAAATCCCCTCACTTCTTTTTGCATGCAAGGATGTGGTAACTCTTGGATGGCATGTATCTTATCTAGATCCATCTCAATTCCTCTTTTACTGATGATAAATTCTAGTAATTTTTTTACAGTTATGCCAAAAGTGTATTTAATTGGATTGAGCATAAGCTAAACTTTTTTAATCTCTTAAATAACTTTATGAGATTACCTACATAATTTTCTTCTTCATGGGATTTGGCAACATGTCATTCACATACACAACTATTTCTTTGTGCATCATATCATGGAATAGAGTCACCATGGCTCTTTGATAAGTTGACCCAACATTTTTCAAACTGAAGGGCATGACTTTATAGTAAAAGGTTTCCCATAATGTTATAAAAATAGTCTTATCCATGTCTTCTTATGCAATTTTCATTTGATTGTAGCCTCAAAACCCATTCATGAATGAAAATAGGGAGTGCCTAGTGGTATTGTCCACTAAAGTGTCAGTGTGGGGCAATAGGAAGTTATCTTTTGGACTTACTCTATTTAGATCCTAATAATCAACATGCATCCTCACTTTGTCATCTTTCTTGGGCATTGGAACTATATTTGCCACCTATTCAGGGATATTTGCCCACTTTTAAAAATCCTGCATCAAATTGCTTTTTCACTTCTTCTTTTATTTTTAACAACATTTCAGGTTTGATCTTTCTCAACTTTGGTTTAATTGGTTTGCACTCAGGTTTTAGAGGTAGCTTATGTGTGATGATTTCAATATCTAACCTTGGCATATCTTGGTATGACCAATCAAATACATCCACATATTCATGGAGTAAATTTATTAGCTCCTGCTTTATTTAACCTAATTTTTAGTTTTTTTCATCCCCCAAATTCACAGCTTAAGTTGCTTCTTAATGAGGTATAATTTGCTTTTCTTCTTATTCTATTAATCTCAATAGTTTTGGGGATATTGCATGGTCTTCCACATTCTTTTCATCATTAAGTTCATCAATATAAATAGAATTTTTAAAATCAAATCCCAGAATATTATCATGATGATCTTCACATCCATTATTTGAATACCTAAAAATGAGTGAAATGGATGAAATATAGAGAGATGTATAGTAATGCAAAGAATTGAAATGCAAAGAGGCAAAAGAAATAAGACAAATACACTATGCTTGTCATTTATTCAAATAAAAATAAGAAAACAAACACACATATAAGACATTTAATGATTTTGACAAAAGCATCTAGATTAAGTTTAATACATTACTTTAAAGAAAATTTAAAAACAACAAAAAGCTCCTCAAGATGCCAATTTTTTAATTTTGCACCAAGAGGAGTAAGATACATTTATGGATTTCCTGAATCTTTGTGCACCTCTTCACTCACCATTTGTATTGAAAATTTAAGGAAAATATTCTCCAATGATGGTCTAGGCCCCTTCTTTATGTTACTTGTTACATTTAGATTAATATAGCCAGCTGAGATAAAAGTCTCATAAAGGGGAAAAAAAGATAGGCTTTCAGTTTTTACCTTTTACCCTAGAAAATGAGCCAACCTCTTTTCTCTTCTCTCTTTCATGAACTTCATTATTCTTTTTTAAGTAGTTTTTTATCCAAGACCAAACCAATCACCTTTTTTAGCTATCATCCATAGTCATTTCATCTCTTGCAAGTTAGCCCATATTTGTTGTCCTTTTCTTACCACTTTATTAAGGGCCATCTTGGAAGCTCTAAATAGACATGGAGTAAGCATCTTTGATCTTTCACCCATATTAGTTGCATTAACGAATTCAAATGATTTAAAAGAATATTTTGGGGCCTTTTTCGTTGTTTTAACATATAATGCAGTTGGTTTAATGATCAACAAATCTTTTTCACCAGTAAAATGACCACATTTTCATTAATTATGAATTTTATTTTTTGATGCAGAGTGAAAAAGATAACTTCTGCGATGTGAATTCATCGTTTTCCTAAAATACAACTAAGAAAGAGTGATATCCATGACTTGGAAGGCTATATCAAAGGTACATGGGCTTATTTAAATTGTCATCTTGATATCGTCTATCATTTTACAACGAGTCCCATCAAAAGTCCTCAGTATCATATGACTCATCTTTATGTAAGACATGTCGACTGGCAATCTAAATAATGTAGTCATAGGAATGGCATTTAGAGAGGATTTAAATGAGCACGTTGGCCAGTGTATGATTGTAGAGATATGTAATGCCTTGGCATCGCCCCTACCATCAGGTGAAATCTTATCATTGCTAAACGATATAAAATTTCCCATTGTAATGTTTCCCATTGTAATGTTTCCCATTATGCGATCAAGTTTCTCCATAGATATAATGTGAGCTACATAAGCTTTATTGATTACTTGAAGTAAGGTATTTCTATAAGGCTCATAATTTAACAATAATAAGAGCATAAAAATTTAAGCTAGCAAGCAATTTAATTATTCTATCACACTATACTTATTGTGCTTAATAAGTTTCAAAAACTTACAAGCATTTTTTTCCATAACTGAATTCTTATGTTCTCAATCTAGGATTAGGGTCGGGTGAGTTTTTTTATCATTGGGTAGTCCATCTTCTTTTTTTAAGTTCATCTCCCTTTCTTTTACATTTCTTTTTCATGCTCTTTTTGAGTACTTTTGGGGTATAGCACTGTCCACTTCGACCAGGAAAGAATCCATCATCCTTTGCAATTTTTGTTAAAATGTTTCACAATCGTAAAGCGAATGACCAATCACCCTTATATGAAATTCACAAATTTGATCAAGATTGTATGTCAATTCCCATTTTTTATGTCTTAAGTTATTAAGCTAGTCATATTGGCTTCACTAGGGCAACAAATATTTAATCCATAGGGGTTCTGATTTCACTTACTTTTCTTTTAATATTCTGAGTTGTCTTGCTACTTAAAGCATTTACTGATGCCCTACCATGATTGGGTAACGGATTGACCTCTACACTTGGTCTGGCTTTTGTTATGAAATTCAAATTTTCATTATTAATCAAGCTTTGCACTTTACATTTGAAAGCTATACAAATTTTTAGAAAGTACCCATAGGAAGCTTCAAGATCATGCCACTTCAGGTATGGAGATTTTAAAAGCTTTATAAGTTGTCAGGCCACCAAGTATTTATAGAATAACTAAGGGAATAGTTCTGTGTAAGTCATAAGAATTGGATCAAATTATTGTTGCTTTCGATAATTTTAGGGTTCCCTTCAATTAAAATCTATGGTGTTTGACTGAGGGAAAGGTAATGGTGGAAGTGCTTGAGGATAAAAATTGGTTTGGAAGGCTGGTATCTAAGTTGGCACTGGTTAGTAATGGTATGGGTTCTGGGAAATGTTGGAAATGGTTGGGTAAGAAGGTTGATATGTGGGATATGAGTGATATAGAGTAGAAGGTCTTGGTTTTAGTTTTTTGAAGTGATAGCTTGCAATTTTGCTTCTTTCTTTTTGGGTGGTCCTCCTTTCTTTGATCCTGAAACATCACTCCCTTAGATCTTTCCATTCTTAATGGCATTTTCTATTATTTCATCCATAATCACCATATCAACAAAGTTTTTTGGGGCATGACCAATCAGCCTGTCATAGTATGAGGCACAAAAGGTATTGATGAACAAAATGATTGTTTCTTTTTCTGTGAGAAGAGGTTGAACATGGGCAACAATATCTTGCTATCTTTGGGCATACTCTCTAAAGTTTTCGCTAGCCTTTTTTTCATGTTTTATAAAGACAATCTACCTGGAGCCATATCTGTGATATGCTTGTATTAAGTAATAAATTATTTGGCCTAATCTTTCCATGAATGAATACGACTCCTATCTAATTTAATATACCATCTAATAGCTGATCTTGTAAGACTATCTTAAAAATAGTGGATAAATAACTTGTCATTATTTACATGCCTAGTCTTTTTTTGACAAAACATGGTGATATGCACTAGTGAGCATTTGGTTTCATCATATTTTTCAAATTTTTATACCTTAAACTTTGGTGATATTACCAGATTTGGAACCAAATTAAGTTCACCAGCATCAATTGTGTCGAAAATATTCACATCTTCAATAACTCGTAGCCTTTCTTCTAAGAGATCTAATTTTTTATATACCTTTATATTTTCAAATTATTCGAATGTGCTTTTCTTCAATTTCTTTTGTACTCTTAGATTATCTAAATTTGGGACCATAATAGGCTCCACATGTCCTTGACTTTATGGTTGAACCATGAAGGGAGGTAAATTAAACTTAGCATGCGACTATCTTTCGGGATGTGTCATTTGTGAATGCACTTGAAGAGAGATTTGAACACAGGGTGAAGTGAACCTTAGTGGATACAATGAATCTTCCCTATCATTGGTATTTTTTTAGGTTTCAGGCTCTTTCTCAGTGGTCACTTCTTTAGCTACCTCTTTTTCCTTAGTCATTTTCCTTATAATGTCCATCATTGCAGCCATTTCTTTTCAAGTCTTTTCGTGAGACCTAATCATTTTGTTCTATCAATTCTTTTAAGACCTAATCATCTATTTCTGTATCTCAAACTAAGCTTTCTTCGTTATTTTCATTCTAGATGCTTGCTCATTTTTCATGATTCTGACTTGTGAATGAGTGTTGTAACGATAATGAGTAGTCTAATCTATGTTTTTTTATGGCCTAACTATCATTGCATCTGATCGAGTTAAGGGAAACTCTTTGAGATTTGTTATTTTAGGCCTCTTTCTTTTAATTATGATGTTTTTTATTTAATTTAACATTAGATGAAACATATGTATGATGCATGAATGCAAAATATGTGCTTGTTATGTTTAAGTCAAACTTGAACCATTAGATCATAACATCACATTACTCAAATTGCAATATTATAACTTTGAGTTTGCCATACTATCTTACTGAAGACTTTTTACATTTAAATTTTCAAAAGAAATACCCAACATGCTTATATTGTTTATAGAACTATCATAACATCACATTACTCAAATTGTAACATTATAACTTTGAGTTTGCCATACTATCTTATTGAAGACTCTTTACGTTTAAATTTTCAAAAGAAACACCCAACATGATTATATTGTTCATAGAACTATCTAAAAAATTGGTCAAACATTGGCTATGTTGTCCTAGTAGGCTTCTTTCTTTACTTATTTAGCTTATGGGGCCATCTCTCTTGCTTTAAACTTACTTTTCTTATTTGTTCTACCAGCAAATGGTTTAAGATTTCTTCAATAGACATTTTTCCTTCTAATACTGTGGTTTTTTGGCTCTAAGTTCAAATTGGTCTCGTTCTTCTCTCAAGACTTGAATGGCTTTATGTTGATAGTGTATTTGCTATTTCAAGTCATCTATGAGACCTTGCAATATCTTTTTTCTTCCACAGATTGGCCAAGCTCTTCTTTCTTAGACAATAAATTGGATTGAAGCTGTTTTGCATTTTTTTTTTAAATTCTTTAAGCTCAATGGTCATTGAAATGATGGACTTATGCAAGCTTTCAAAAATCATTTCTTGTTCTCTTTTAAACCTTTGAAATTTTTTTTCACTCTTCTTAGTCTTATCTTTTCACTCATTAATCTCATGCTAAAGTCTATTCTTTTCAAGCTCTCATAATTTTTTCTCTTCTTCAAATTTACACTTTAGAATTTTCATGTCTTCGAAAACCTTTTCATGATAGGTGTCTTCTTGGTGGCATGGTCTATCTTCCTTATGACCAACTTTACTTTTGACTCTTACCTATTCTATATTAGATATTTAGGTGTGCCTTTGTTTGTATACCCCTCATGATCTATTCTGTGAACTCACTTTTTGCTAATCTCTTTTACCTTTTCAAAAATAGTTTCATGAAAGAGAACTCTAATTTGCAAAGGCCATAAATCATCGGAACAAATTGCTCTGATCCCAATTATCGATAAACCATTGTCGAAGCATGGCTTATACCTCTTCATGGCCCTAAGAGTGGAACCCATGGTTTGTCATGACACTTGTATAACGTGGCTTCTTATGGCATCCAAAGAGCCCTTTTATATAACTTGAGTATTGGTGAGATTTTGCAATATCGAAATCCATTTTTCCTTGGACTTTAATTTTGGCCATTCAACATTGTAGAATTCTTCAACCAACCTACTTTTATTACTATAGTAGGATGAAATTTACCAACAAGATGCTGAAATTGATTTTTTGCCCAAATATAGAGTAACTATAAACACCCTATAAAGCGTCATCTTCTTCTTTGATAGTGATTCAACTAATGATCTAAAAGTTTTTACCAATATAAAAGGAACATAATTGATTTTGTCATCCACCTACTCCAAGAAATTGATCACTGATACCTCAATATGCCTTAGGACCTTTAGGAAAAAGTTCAAGCCATAAATTACGAAAGCTATCAACTCATACCTCGTTCATCCTCTAAGTGTTTAACGATGTAATCATGTAAGATTTCCCATGAGATGCAATCACTTTTGCATTTTGTTTGGATATATGAGTTCTTAGTTTGAGTGAAGACCTCTATTATATAGGTAAGTTTCTTTCGAGATCCATCAATAGATTATTTTAATAGGATTTAAACGATGCAACCATAGCAATGTAGTATACTCTTCGATCGTTGGGGTCATATCTATCTTATTAGATATGAGACATCTATAAGTTGGGTCCCAAAACTAAACTAAAGTTCTTATCAACTAATTTTTTATAGGCACCTCAAGGAGTGAAGCAATATGATTATATTTTTTTCTCATAAGCCATCTTCCTAAAAGTTGTTATATGGCTTCAAACCTTGACCAGCTCAAAGATGTTTTATTAAAGCCCTAATTCAATTTCTTCAGGCAAAGTTTCCTTTTCAAATTCTTTTAAACAATTTCCCATTCTGCTTTGAGTTTATATCAATAGAATCATCACCACATTAGCTTCTTCATACATGATAGGCTCTAAAGCTGAGAACATAATGATGGTATTTCTAAAGTAAGACAAAAAATCTTATGACTGATATTGGCACATTGATAAGCACTTTTCATATATAAGTGTTTATGATGATGCATTATGAAGAAACAAAAAGAGGGCAAAACAAATTAGGGTAAGTAATCATATTAAAATGAATATTACCTTATGTGTCCTAATTTAGGGTGTAATATATAAAAATGGTATGGCTTTATGTAAGGTTGGTTTCATAAAGTTCACTATATTAATGGTTTAGTTTTTAACAAAGGCTAAAAAGATTCCTAAATTGTTCCTCACTATCATCCACTCCGGACTACTAGGTCCCTGATCCTCACCCATAATATGCTGTTGATAGAACGGGTTCAACTTGAGTGGAAGCATTTCGCTAGTCCAAACGGAGGCATTATACCTCACAAAAAAGTAGGTACTCTACTCTTTCATATAAAAGGATAGATTTAGGAGCTCACATATAGAGCTCATGCATGAATGCAAATGTGCATGATTGTGAGGGAACGTAATAATTATTAATTAAAATAAAATCAACAATACAATTAGCAACAACATAAAACAAATAACATAATAAAACTAAATGAAACCATCAAATTTTTTTCTTTTTTTTTAATCTTTATTTTTATTCTAAAGTGAAATAAGGAACTAAAATTAAATATCAAAATGACCACCAAATCAAAGTTTGGATGACACATGTTTAATTTTTGGGTTGACTCTCTAGCATTCCAAGTGGAATTGCCATGCCGTCATAATAATTTTTCATCCGAGAGGACTCAATCACTAGACTTTGTAAAAATTTTCAAAGTTGCCATCAATCTTTTTTGTAGTATGTGATTAGCCACAAAAAAATTTATCTTTTAATAAAAAGCTTAAAATTAATTAAGATTTATTAAAAAACGTTTGGGTTTACGAAATCAAAATTGGGTCCAAGTGTACAGTTACAAGTGAGGAAGATATTAACACCCTCACATCACCTATTCGAAGAATGGTACTAGTTAAACATATATTATCCATTAATTTTGACAATATGGTCTTCTTTAGATTTAAATTTAATTTCTTAAAATTTATTTATGAAAAATATTTTTTTTGAAATTAGTATTATTATTATTTTTGTATTCTATAAAGCCTCCAATGCTTTGATGAAATTTATAAAAAAATCTTTATTGAGAAAAAATTTTGAAAAAAAATTGATCATTCACAAAATTTTTGAAATTTCATCATATGGTATTTTATTTATTTATTAAAACTAATTTTAGAATTATCTTGATTCTTTGGCAAAATCCTAAAAATTTTAAGCTGACTTTAGAATCATTTCAACTTTCTAATGAGATCCTAAAAATCTTTTTTTATTGATAATAATTAAAAAATGAGTTTTCCCTAATTTTCTTAAAAATTTTTTTCCTCAATTTTCTTAAAATTTTTACTCGAGAGATTTAATTAAACAATTGATTTTTTATTTTTTATTTATTATTCATTAATTTTTGTCATTTTTTTGCTTAAATAAAATTCTTCTTTAGAAAAAAATAACTTTTTGGATTATCCTAGCTCTTTAGGGAAATTCTTCTTGTAATAGTTAAGATGTTTATTTAAACAAATACTTTTATTACTTTTTATTTTTTTTTTATTATTTATTATTTTCAATTTTTATAGAAACAAATTTTATTTTAGTAATAAACTTTAGAGTATCCCAACTCATTGATGAAATCTAAAAGGTTTTTTTTTACTTGCATTAAAAAATTAAACTCTTTCAAGTTTCTTTAAATATAGTATTTTTAAAAGATTTATTTAAATAAATAATTTTTATTTTATTTTATTTTATTTTATATTTATATAATAAAAGTAATTTCTTAAATCATCCTAACATTTAAGCAAAATTCAAAAAATATTTTTTTATATACTCTTCATTTGTAAAAATTAAAGTGAAATAGAATTATTTCCATTTTTCTTGATAATTATTATATTTATAATATTTAAGATTTATTTTAAATTAAGAGTTTTTATTTGCTCTTAATTTTAGATTAAAATGATCACTTGCAATGATTTATTCTTATTATTATTATTATTATTATTATTATTATTATTATTATTATTATTATTACTATTTGTTTAAATAAAAATATATTAAAAAATCTAATAAAAAATAACAAAAATAAAATGAAATAAAAATTAGAAAATAAAATGAAAATGGGAAAAGAAAATCTCACCAAATGAGTTGGGTCAACGCATGGTTTGGTGTACAAGTCACTTTACGAGTCCTGGCTCCCAAATGGCACGATTTTGACAAGCATATAAAAAGGCCCTTTTTGCTTTTTAAAATTTTTTTCCTTTTCCTTTCTCTCTCTAGACCTCAAAATCCCTAAACTCCTTTATGTTCTTCGCTTTGCAAAAATTGGCTCTATTTATAGAGCCAATTAAGAGATCAAATCCTAGATTTTTGTGAACTATCTAGAATTCTTTTGTGGTAAAATAAAGATTTGTTTGGTGACTTTAGGTCACTGGATTTCATGTTATCAAGTTAGGCAATGCAAAGGATTTTTAGTGCATTAAATGCATTGTGACTTTGTGTAAAAAATGAAGAAAAGAAAGAAAAATGTGTTAGAAAAAAGAAAACAAGTGTCAGAAGAAGAAATGAAAAAGAAATAATAATAATAATTTTATTTAATTTAAAAGAAAATTAGACATATGGGTGTCTGCAGCTATAAAAGTCAGCAATTGAAAATTTTTTAATACCATCAACATGCTCAATGCAAGGAAAGATCAAATATGCTTTAGCGCTGCTCAGCAATCTTTTGCATTTTAAGGTAATGAAATTCAAGAGTGAACGATTCATCCCAGTCGATTGCATATAAGGGCCAAAATTTTATTATATTTCAATTTTATTTAAAATTAAAACAAAGACATATTCTCAACCAATTTTTACTTTCCAAATAAAAAAAGAAAACAAAAACAAAGTAAATAAAATTATCCATAAAATTAACCTGACGTAACCGGGAGGAAGGCATGGAACTTTGGAGCCCAAATTGGAAGAGGCAAAGATTAGAGATTGTGTTAAAGGCCAAGTGATTCACGTCAGCAAGGGCGGCATTCAAAAAAGCAATCACTTTTATTAGAAAAAGGCCATATAAAAGGAGACTCTGTGGAGGTTTTAAAGGGAGTGACATACTAAAAGGAAAGAGGTTTGCACTAGAATGGGGAAGGAAATGCATAAGGGAAGTGGTCGTACAAGGTGGGAGGGGGTGGAGAGGAGAGAGAAAGGGGAATGTTTGCAAATAAGATGGGTAGGGTTAGGAGAAAAGAAAGAGAAGAAAAGAAAAAAAATGAAGTAGAAAGAAGGAAATGAGGTTTTGGAGTGTGATTGGTTAATGGGAAAGTTAGATTATTCTTTGAAATCTTACATTTTGTAATTTAATTTTCACAATTGGTTTACGATATTTGATTTTTAGAGGTATTATAAGATCTCAACAGTATCTAAGTAGCTCGAATTAGAAACCCACTTCTTTCTATGGTTTTAAAAATTTTAGAAAAAAAGTTAATTTTATCTCATAGTTGACCTCAATAATAAAATTTTTTTATTTATTTTACCTTTAAAAATCAATGTAATTGCATAATAAATGGAAATCAATTTTGACACAAAAATAAGCATTCATAGCCACATAATTAGGCAAAGCTACAATTCTAGCTATATGATTGGACACATTGCATACGATTGGATACGTAGTATATTACATATAATAAAAACATTTTTAAAAGAACAAACATAGTAGATAACTACAAATTTAGTTTTTTGAATTTTTTTAATTTTCAAAAGCACTATATTTTTTATATATGCAATGCAATAAATCAATTAAAAAATAATAAAATAAAATAAATATTTTCATATCAACAACATTTCTTAATTTTGGAAATGTAGTAATTGATATAATATTATAATATAATATTTATGATACTTTTAACTACATTTCTTATGTTAAAAACATAGTATTTGATAAAAAGATAATTTTATGTATATCAATAACTACATTTCTTATTATGGAATAAGAAACATAGTCATTGACATAGAGTAGTTTTAACTACGTTTTTTTAGAGTGTTTTAACTACATTTTTTATATAAGAAATGTAATGTTTAATATCATTAACTATGTTATATATATATATAAGATCGTGTTTTTTATTTTCAAATCGTGGTTGATAAACTAACAAACGTTGTGCTTAAAAAAACTACATTTTTTACAATACTACATTTGTAAAAAGACTACATTTTTTATGTTCCACTAGTGAGAATATTAGCCTTCCTTCAATCTAGTTCTGTAACTGTTACAAGGTTGCTAGCCTTATTAAGACAATTTTGGACACAACTTAGATATCAAATTTGAAACTTAGATATCAAATTTGAAAGTTCGATCTGTTTTTAAAGGGCAATTGGGATGGCGGCAATTTGTTGTAATTAGGACATGCTCAGATAAGTTAACTGGTGAGGTTTTGGCTTGCAAGTCCATTGCTAAAGATAGGTAGGTCACACCAGATGATTTCTGCAGCATCAAGCTTGAGATTGAAATAATGACTAAGTTATCAGGACATCCGAATGTTGTGGATCTTAAGCAATTTATGAAGATGATGATTTTGTGCATTAGGTGATGGAGTTATAAGTAGGATGGGAACCTTTCCACTGCCTTGAGAAATATTGGAGGTTTTCTTAGTTTGAGGCTTGTGATCTTTTTAAGCATTTGATGAAAGTGGTCAAGCACTATCATGATAAACCAATAAAGACTACGTTTGTACGTGTATAAACTTTGTGCTTGTTTAATTGTCAAAGACTGCTTTTCAAACTAAATGTAGTGGTTGATTGTTTTTCAAACACTATGTTTATTGTCATAGAAACATAGTGTTTGTTACAAACATTGCGTTTATATTTTAAAAAAGTAGTCTTTGACCTTATTATATATATTTTGTTCATAATATACCACTTTATTTTTAACATGATAAAAATGCAAACCTTTTTTTTTTTTTGTTTAATGGTCATCACAGGTTTAATTTTATTAACATAACTGGCAGTCGAAATGTTGGTTACGTTTTATTTACATGTAATGAAGGACATTATAATAAAAAAAACTTTTATTACATAATTTGAGATTCTACAAACCAAATATAGGAATCTAACATTCCTATCACAAGAAGAACCACCTATTGTCAAGAATCCGCAATTCTCCATGAATCACTTTTCTTTCCAAAATCTATAATTTCGCAATCCAAACAACCTCTTAAAGTTATATATGTATTAGAGGTGAAATTAGCGAAGAAAATTTCGTTGCTAATTCTAATTTTCTCTTAAAAATTATATTGTAAAAAAATAAATAAATGATGAAAATTTTTTGTCATTATCTTTGTAAGTGAAAATATAAATTAGCAACGAAATTTTATCAATAATATTGACATCATTTCAATACCTTTAACAAGTACAATTAGTGATGGAATTAGCGATAAAAACCTTTTTGTTGATAATTTTAATATTTACCGATAGAATTTCATCCATAAATCTGTTGGTAAAAATTCTGTCGATAAAAGTAAATATTACTTTCACTTAAATCCATTGGTAATATTTCGATAATATGTCAATATTAATGATTTTTTGGGATAGAAAATTTTCGCTGGTAAATTTTCAATGTTGAAAAGCTTTTTTTTTTTTTTCTTATAGTGCTAGATCAGACAAGATCAAACCATATCGGCCTTGTTTGTTCCTCTATTCTGAAATTCATTTCAACTACTTGATTCTTGAATCTTCATAATCTCTTATGCGTTTTAGGTCTTTCATTTCTTATATAATGAACATATGACATCCATTGTCCACAGTCACTCATCATGTAGTTTTAGTTAGGAATGCATGATAATCAAATCATCCATAGGATTTTATTTACTGTTATATGAGGGTGGATATTTTACAATTTAAATATTTCATGCTTCTCTGGTTACCTTTTCTTGTTTTTATATTAACAACATAAAAAATTTTACTTTTTATGTAATTAATTGATAAATGGTGTTTTGCATCATTTAATGATTGATAAATTATCCAAAATTATTAGTCCCACATGTATCTTTATAGATGCATACGTGACAACACAAGATATGTAAACTATTAATAAAGTGCATGTATTAAGAAATAAGCGGTGAGATATGCTCTTTGGTCTGTAAGCCAATCAGGGTATGGTCTGAAGTGAAAAGTAATGTTTGAGTTTATCCCAAGTGGAAATTGGAGATTTGATTACTTCAATATTTCATATCCAATGTCTAAACCAGGTTATTTAGTAAAGATGAAACTACGGACTTGAAACTAGTATTGATTCTTATGATTTAAACAAATCTATTAGCGACTTCTAATCAAATTTTGGATCTTAACATTGACATAACCATTAAGGGTGAAGTTTGCACTAATTCCATAAATTATTAGATTTTGTAATTCGTGTACTCATATCGTATAAAATATTAATTATTTATATATTTATATTTTATTTTACACAAAAATTATGTCACAATTAATACCTATAAAAAAACATAAAATATATTTTTTTGTTTTGTTAAATTTATATATGATTTTTGTGAAAATTTAAATCATGTCACCTTTGAATTTTTTTTGTTTCATGTTATATTTTAAATTATCAAATTTAAAAATAATTATTTAAATAGATCAGGATGGACACACGGCACCACTCACGTGCGTTATAGTTTCTTGTTATCATGTCGTGAGTCGATCCCCATTTTTCAGTGTAAATACTTTAATTTGAATTGAAGAGATCCACACCAAGTAATTGGTCTTGACATTATTGTGTAACTGATTCCGAGATACATTCAATAGCTTGATTTTTCCCAAGTTAGTATGGCAAAATTAAATATGCCTTCTCTTCTTTCACTCATATAATGGGGATGGCTATTTTCATTGCAAAAAATCTTGTTCCCCATGTCCTCTGCGCTGGCTACGACCCTGCTCTCTGATCCAACACCAGATCTTTTTTTTTTTTTTTCAAAGAGATCCGACACCGGACTTAAACTCGGTTCGTTCATAGCATTTATTTGCTAGTACAACCAACCTTTCATTAACTTAATTTGCAAATTAAATGCATTTTACAAGTAGTTTTTCAAAACTAATAATAGCATCAATGACAAAGAGTGTGATAACAAAGTCTTTACATAGTTATGACATGATCTTGTGCGGGGCATAGATCTCTTCTTGGGGACTACAATACTACTGGCCGGGGCACATACAATTAGATAAGCCTAGGAGTCTTTACTCTTTAGTCGTAATTACATATTAATGTTGATGGGAATTAATTAACAATGTTGAAAGTGGAACACTGCTAAAGAGTATTTCCTATGTTATGCTTTGATGCCTGCGCTAAGCTTATCTATTAGGTATTCAATGATACTTGGAAATCTTGGAAGTGATATCGTAATAAAGTGAATTGACCATGAGTCCATCGACAGTGATTGACTCATCAGCTTCAGCAGTTTGAATTTCTACTGCATTTGTTGCTAATAATAGTTCAGTGAGGATTAGTGGTGATAATCTTTTCATTACTTGCTGTAAATTCATCATTTCCTTCCTTGCTTATCATGACGCTATCAGTACAACAATTGAGCTTTGGCATACTCAGCATGTTGTTGATTGTTTTATACATATTTTTCCATGAACTGAACTCTTAATTCAACTGTTCCTTGAAATCAATAGCTCTTCCTCTGCTAGTCATGCTGTGCCTTTTTTTTTTTAGGCTGGATTATCATGATGGGCTTGAATATTTGAACTTTGATGATCTGACACCAGAAGCTTTTCGTTTCTCATTTTTCATTTTTTCAATTTTTTAATGAATTTAGTACTAAGCACAAAATCCAGCTCCGCATTACTATATTTTTTTTTAATAAGGCGATAAGGGTGTTTGGACTTTCCCAGTACATTCTCTTCCCGGACAGGTCCACTTAGACATTTTAAAGGCATTTCATCTCATTGCCAGAACTCAATTTATTCCATTATAAGGTGTATCAGCTTGAAGATACAATTAAGGCCTAAGAACTTACAATAATTGAATTCCAATCCTTTCCTACCAGGATATTATGGCTGCTGCATTCCATTTCCCTCAGCCAAATACAAATTCAGCTTACTATTATAAATTATAAATTGGATGGGAAACTTAAATATGCAAACAGAACATTTCCTTTCCTTCAGAATTCCCCTTTGATGGGGTAGTGAAGGCAGTTTTTGAAGCAAGGAAGACATGCTTTTGAGAAACTCATAGATTTCAACTTATTGAGGATTGTAACAGAGAGACCCTCTTTTTCCCTACTTATTGGATCGACCAAGCTCAAGTCTAGAAATTAACATTTCTGAAAGAAATAAACTAAGTTATTGTCGTTAATTTCATTCTCCTTAATAATGCATAGGATAGTAGCCGATATCCCACAATCATTCCTATCATGGTGCCGACTTCCTTCCCATCCCAATCAAGTCGTAATCCTTTGAAAGGAGACTCGCATGAACCTGATCCAGCATCTGAACCAAGGCAACCGTATTGAATCTTAAGTAACAGCCTGTATGTATGATACGTAAATGAGACGTATCGAACCCATGACATAAACGCTGGGACTCTCTGCGAAAAAATTATTCAAAGGTCAGAATTTGATAAGCATTGTTAATGTCGCTATCATCCCCTTTTAGCGACTTGTGCTTCCACTTTTGACTAAAAAAAAAACATTGACTAACTAGTGTACAGGAATCACACCTGGATAAAGAATCCGCCAGATAACATGGTTGCCATTATAATAACAGAAGCCAATGTTGATGCTTTCTTCACATCCATGAATGCCGCTCCAATTGTGAGGCCAAGACCCTGAAATTTTAGACAAAAAATTGTCATATAGTCTCAAAATCTAAATTTTTTATGTTCGATTATTATAGTTTACCTGGGCTGCAATAACACCTAGGAAAACTGTAAGCATTGTCAGAGAAAATGCTGTAAACGTTGGCTTCAAGCCTGCCATGAGATAGACAATTACAAGAAACACTAAAGGCAATATGAGATCCAAAGGAAGATCGCTAATCATTCTGGCCAACAAATAGGCACTGAGTCTGTACATGCCCACAGATCTTTCCTTAGCTAGCATCACTCTCTCTTGAGGAAATGTGAAAATGGCAGTGAACATAGGAAAGAAAGCCCAAAACACCGAAATGAAGAATAACAGTCCTGCCTGCAAGCGTTGTAATAACAACATTAAACATATATTTTACATAATGTACGAAGAGATTTTCACTGAAAAACTGTGTAACCAAAACCAACATAAGCATGTAAGTGATAGTTGCCTGATCCTGAAGTCCCTTAGGAGACGAAGCATCAGAACGCCACCAAAGTGAACCCATGACCATAGCAGTAGATAAAACTTGGGTTACACGCATGCAGCTGAAGTATTCATGGCGTCTCTCCTTAAGCCCCCTCTTGAAAAGAATTGAGAACTGATCCCACCAAGTTGCTCCCCATTCCATTGAATTCAACCTTGTCTGTAACTTAGGTTCGGCATCTATTAGCCCAGGTTTTAGGAACTTTGTCTTCTCCAACTTTGCTACCCGCACGGCATAGGCTTCCACCAGATACTGCAGTAGCGCAAAGTCTAGATTGTCTTAGGTGACATGGTTTAAAGATATATAAATAAAACTTAATTTGGGCATTCAATGTTGACCTCATGGATATCAACTTGGGAAGGCCCTCCACGTTTGACATCAAGACTTTTGTTTCCAGGCAAAAACCTGTCCTCAAATTCTGATGGAACTGATTTGCCATTTATGTTTCCAGTGGCTAGATCAATAAGAAACTCTGCTGGATTCATCGCTATGAGTGGAGAACAACCCATTGCAGTAAAATATAGCATTGCATCTGAGGCTTTGCCGAAGTACAAGGAGTGGCCTTTACCCAATAGAATCAGCTTGTCAAACTTGCTAAATAGTCTACTTGATGGCTGATGTATTGTAGTCACTACTGTCTTGCCAGACTATAAAGCACAAGTAAAATAAGTACTTAGTTACAATATTTACGAATCTTGACATCAAGAAAACAAAGTATTTTAAATACCTGTGCAATGTTATGTAACATCTGAACAATTCTAAGCGCCGTTGTCGAATCCAGACCTGATGTTGGCTCATCTAGGAATAGAAGTGATGGGTTAAGAAGAATTTCATTGGCAATGCATACCCTTTTTCTCTCACCACCAGAAATTCCTCTCAGAAATGTGCTACCAACCACTGTATTTTGGCATCTGAAAACATGCAATCAGTGTTTTGCTTTACAAACAGTAGAAATACTTGCAGCAACCTATCTGCAATAAATAAATAACCTATTGTTTGTTACCATCTAATGGAGCAAGTGGTAGTATCTTTATGTCTTAGTACTCATGAATATAGCAGTAAATGCTACTGTATTGGCCAATCCCCATCAGATGTGGCTGAAATTAATTTGAGTTACCCCAATTCGGTCATTTTAATAGGGGAAAGATTTAATTAGTTACAAAATCGCATAGAATGAAAATATTAATGAAGAAAGCACCTTTCAAGGCCTAGGTCGCTAATGACACTCATAGCCCTTTCCTTTTTCTGCTGCATAGTTAAGTTATTGGGGAGACGGAGCAGAGCAGCATATGTTAGAGTTTCCTTGACTGTGAGATGAGGAAAGGCAACATCATCTTGCAGTACAAAACCAATCCTGTTGCATACACATCGATCAATGACTCGTTAAATTATAATTCAACATCATATTTATGCAGTAACATATGCAAGCCTATGTTGGTGTATGCACCTCCACTTTAGTGACTTGGAATATGGTTGATCATTGTAAGTGATGGTACCACTGTCAAATTTTTCTCTTCCACTAAGTAGATTAAGAAGAGTTGTTTTTCCCCCTCCTGATGGTCCCATCAGAGCAAGAACCTCTCCTGGATGTACCAAGCCAGTTATTCCATGAAGTATGTACTTCTCTGCATTGGAGTTTTTTTCACCTTTAACTGGTACCTTATATTTAACATCTTCAAACTGCGCAAAAGTGAAAATTGATTTTCTCATTTCATTGTAATTTTAGGAGAATCAGGACGATAGCAACAACAGAACTATAGTATAATGGATGCCAAAAATATCGTATATGGATCACTGTGTGTTACCTTTAGACATATTGGTAATGTAGGCTCAAACTGTGTTTTCCTCCAAATTGATGCTTCTGATTCTTCATCAGCTGGATCATCTCCTGCTCCTGTATGATAGAGGATGATTGCCAACTTGACTCAAATACAAATTAACAACTCAACTAAGTTGTGAGATTCCAATTTTGTTTATTTTTCCATTGTGACATTTTAACATGAGTTTAGTATGTAAAACATAACACCATGAAGATAAGAAACAGAATGTAAGGCAGAAGACTGATGGTTGCTGTTTTATTCTTGAAAACATTGGCTTGTAGGAGCAAAAAATTATTGTTTGAAAATTTTCCACAAGCGCTAATGCTTATAATTTTTACCCCTAATCTGCAGAGTTGAGCAATCTGGGGCATCAACTGAAGTTAAGGGGACTTCAGGATGAAAGATAGATGAGCCTATATCATTGCTAGAAGCCCCAATTCGAACAGAATCTATCTCGTCAAAGCTCTCAGCAGTAGTACCAATCTCCATATTAACCAAGAATCGGGTAGTTGATGACTTTGTTCCACATGTTGCTTTCCCAAATTGCCGTTCCAATTTTGCATCCGAGTGATGCGACCCTTCCTGTATGCTAACTTCAGTATTTCCGTCTCCTGGCTGGTCAATACTAGAGGCTTTGCTGACAGCTGATACCATGATCGCATCCTTTCCAGCTTTTGTCACCTTTGCATCATCAACCACACCTTCAAAAGCCTGAATTTGAAACTGAGAGTACTGCTTCCCTTCCATTAGCTCTAGAAACTAATTTCGAAACAGAAACAGATCGCAAACCATTGGTCAAAGCTCAAATTAAACTAGCTGCAAAATTATGAAAGTAAAAAACTCTTAAGTTATAAATCCTAGAAGCTAAGAGAACTTCAATACATTTATATATAGTTGTCGAAATGTGTTAAGTGACACAAAACAGAAATTCTACGAAACCAATCATAATTTATGTATTCCAAATGCCACATATCAGAAATTCAGATGACGAAATATCAGAAAAGGAAAAAGGAAAAAAAAATCTTGAGAGAATGTGAGCAAATTACCCGAGGAAAATGGAAATGAAAGCCAAGAGGGAATGGAACTTGCAAAGAAAGTAGTGATCAGAAAGTGCAATGGGGAGAATGTTAAGTAATCATGAAGATTATATAGGCACAAAATATGTAACTGTACTGTCCTGACAAGACTCACGAAGCTGTCTGCACCCACAATAAACAGATAATAGTCCTCTACTATTTAATTTCCTTTTTGCAATGGCGAAAAGACTAATCATCATCTGGAAAAAGACGTGTTTTTTTTTTCCGTTGTTATATTCTGGAAAGCAAATTCTACATTCATTCTTTCAAGAGGGAAATCCCTAAACTCTGATTCTAATGATCTCTGCTTAAAATCACTGATCCTGGCAGAAATTTGAATTATAAACTAGACACGGTTTATAAGTCCATGATACAATTCTAATTTTGTCCTTCTTGGTAACTAACATTGTATTTATCCAAGAATGCGGGGAAATAAACAGAACAATCAAAGATGGAAAAGTTAGTGACTACCCCTTATTAATAAGGTGCCAATTCTGATATTTTCATTATTCACTGATCATACTAATTATTTTGTTTGAGCTGGAATCTAATGGACGCAGCCAAGAGCGACAAAAATCTTCACCAGAGGACGTTGAAATTAGGTTGATCCTGTGAAAGACATATGTATCTCGACCTAGCTACTCGGCCCAAAAACCATGATTCGAAGCATCCATGTCAATAAATAGATGCAAGTACAGGAGTTCCATTCATTTGCGTGACATGCCAAGTAAAGTAGTGGCGGAACCATCAATGCATGTGCACTCAGAACCGAAATCCATGGCGGTGCCCTGGATGCCAGGGAAAGTTTCGTATACAAGATTAAGAGTAGGCCCAATGAACGTTTTGTCTAGTGGCGGCAAAAATGGAAAATCGTACCAAGACCCTGGAGCTAGGCTCAAAAAATTTGGTAATGCTATAAATCAACTAAGTGGGACTATGGTTTTAATTTTTTTTTTTGCTTTTAATTTTCGGAGTTGAGTTAAATGAAATCTATCCGAAGATGTCGTTTGCTCTCACAGTTGCTGTCCGCCGTTTTACGGACAAAGTGAAAGAAATGAGTTACCAAATTTTAGGATCAGTCCACATCCAGGTCTTTTTATTTCACCTTTGTTTGGAAATCCCCATTTTCTCTGGTGAAAATGAGCACTCAATAGATCGTGAAAGATAGTGGGCAACAGGGACACTTCCCATCAATGAGGTTGGTGATGAGTCTTTTTCCTCCTGACCCAAGAAAAATGTGAGCAACTTTAAATATTTGATGGATTCGACGATAAACTTTTATCCGATTAATTCAATAAAATGTTGCCCAATTAGCGTATGGAAGGTAGACAAGGTTTGCAATTATTGGCTTTTAATAATTTCAAGTATAATACATGAGACTTGCGTAACCAAATTCTCTACAATTTCATTTGATTTGAAAGATTCGGAAGCTTTATGGTGCTGTTATATTAATTTTGAATTTTTTTTCTTTAAGGGAATATTTTAACTGTTAGAATTTTAGAATTAATTTAGAGATTTCAATTTTTCGAATGCTGAAATTAGAAAGAAAAGATAAATAAAATGGGAGAAGAGATTATCTTCCATTAAGTAGCTCAAGATCAGTAATCTCCATAAGTAACACAAAAAGATTTTTTTGTTGTCATACGAGCATAGTAGCCGCACAAGATCTCATTCTTATAATTCCAAACGATCCCCCTGCATGCAACGCACAGTCAATAAATCTTATTCTTGTTTATCTTAATATTCAAATTCGACACTTTTAATTTAGTATCTCAAATTTTAACGATGCTAGATCCTCTTTTCTTTGAATCTCTAGTTACTTATGTACAAAAAAATATAATTATTAAGATAAAATTAAGATTAATTATGTTAATATTATTGGGATGAAATAAAATGCCTCTACTAACCAAAATTAACTGAAAACTTCCTTGTTACCATATAAAAATAAGATATGAAAGCTATTAGGGGATTACATATTCTATTCAAAATCTGAATAAAAAACACAGTTCGTAAACATTAACATTGTGTTTGGTTTGAATGAAAGAATAAGGGAAAAAAAATGAATTAAGTGGAAAGTGATTCTTTCCACCTTTTCTTTATTTGGTAGTAAGAAAATTAAAAAAGAAAAATAAACGAGATTATGGAAGACTTACTTCATTCAAATTAATAATTTTACTTACAACTTTATCCCTAACATTTTCTTTTTTTAGTTTTTATCTTTTAAGCCAAATATAATGAAGTAAAAATATATTTTTTCTCTTTTTTCTTTCCTCGCATTTTTTTTTCTTGTCAAACATATACTTAATTTTGTAGAGAATGGGACAAGCAAAGGATATCCACGTACGACCTCATCCTTCCTCCGATCTTTACTTTTTTTTTTGTTTTTTATTTTTAACTTTTATATCTAGTTTTTCTAATTTTATTTTTTTATTAGATAAATTTTATAAAACAAAATCAATAGAGGTAGGATAATAAATTAATTCATATCTAGTTAATTTTAGTTCAAAACAATCCAACATAGATGCATTTTCTAAAAAAATCAAGATCCATTCAAGTTTTTTTTTTTTTTTTTTGAAAATGGAGTCCAGTTAGTGTTGGAAATATTGACTCAAATCTCAAACAAATCTCTTATGAGATGTAATTCTCTACAGGGATTAGTTTGAGATTTGTTTGAGATTTGTTTGGGATTTGTCAGATATTGCTTGATGGACAAGAAGACTTGCAAAAGAAGAATTCTAAAAGGAAAGGGATTCTTAATAGGCAAGTTTGACTTACAGGAGAAGAATTCTAAGAGGAGAGGGATTCTTAATGGGTAAGTTTGTATGATTATAAATAGGTAAAGTCTCTACAGGGTTAGATATGAGAAAAAAAGATGTAAGAGAGTTGTAGGGTTTTGTGGAATAGACACCCCATAGGAGTATTGGGACTCTACATCTTATGGGTGTGTATGTTTGTTTGTGAGTGGACTAGAGGAGACTGAGAGGGTCCACATAGGTATGATGTATGGAAGCATATGGGTATGTGTTTGGTTATGTTGAAAGAGTGCACAAGGGTTTTGGCTTATGTTTGTTTAGGTTGAGAATACTCTATAGGACTAGAGGAGATTGAGAGTGTCTTATGAGTATTGATTGTTGAGTGAGGTTGATGATTTGATGTATGTTTGTAATTCTCTACAACTAGTGGATCTTGTTTCTCATCCGTGGATGTAGGTCAGTTGGACCGAACCACGTTAAATTGTTGTCTCTTGTGTGTTTGATTTATTGTTTGATTTCGCTTCCGCTGGTGTGATTGGATTGGAGGCTTTTAGCCCAACAGTTAGAAATGGATTTAAAATGTTTCATCTCATCTACAGTATTTATGTGGCACCTCGCTCCTCTTTTTTTTCATTTTCTTTATTTTTTAAAGTTTTTATTTTTTTTTAAGATTTGCTTTTAATTTTTTAATTTTTTTTATGAAATAAATTTTATAATAAAAAGTTAATTGAGATAAAGATAATAAAATAACTCATATCCAATGATTTCAATTCATCCTGATTTAATTATTACGCTTTTTTTTTTTTAATTCAAGGTAATTTGAGTTGATTATTTTTAAAAATCAAACTCGACCAAAAGTAAGGTTTTTGGTGTTATAACTCGATTTTGGTATATATAAAATATATATTTTATTATTTATTTAATTATATATTTATATATGTATTTTATTAAAATATTATTTACTATCTTAATTTAATAAATTCACTTGTCATTTCGCTTCTACTTTTTTTTTCATTTTCTTTGTTTTTCTAAAAGTTTATTTATAAATTTTGTAAAGAAAAAATCAATGGATATAGGGATGACAAAATAACTTATATTTGATGGGTTTCAATTTACCACAATCCAATCCATGTAAATTTTTTAAAATAAAAATTATGTTGAGTTTTGTCACTTTGAACAATTTGAATCAAGTCATATTAGATTTAATGTACTTTACCCAACTCTTCTGGGGATATATGCAATATATATTTAATTATTTATTTAATTTATATTTATATATATGAATTATATTAATAAAAATATTATTTCATATTTTAATTAATAAAAAAATTACATTTATATATAATTAAGTTATAATTTATATTAAAAAATAAATACACTTATATTTGTCTATATACTGTCATCTATTAAAACTTAGCATAAAATTTTAATCTTTTATTTTAAAAATATAATTTCAAAAAATAAAAAATAATCCTGAAGTGTGAATCTAATTCTAATACAGTTTAAAAGCTGGGTGAATCTAATTCTAATACAGTTTAAAAGCTGGTCTAGTTTTGATAATGTTGTGCTTTCCCGTAATGTCCTACTCCAAAACCTACATTCTTGTAAACTAGAAAAATCACCCAACTGTGCCCGGGTTGCAATTTTTTTTACATTGGTGAAATATAAAATTTTTAAGATTTTAACTTAATAATAAATTAAAATTTTTAATTTTTTAGTATTTTGTTAGTTTTTTATTTTTAATTTTTAAAAAATATAAAAAATTATGTTCTAATTGTGCCACTCAATTACAATTGGATAGGTGTTGGCTTCTATTCATACATGATAATTGGATAGGTGTTGGCTTCTATTTTAAGTAATGGAAACTATTTTAAAAAAAATTATAAATTAAGTCCAAACTCAATAATACATACATGATAATTTAACTTATTGATACAATATTTACCTATTATCATTATTGATCAATTATCAAATTCAAACCAATTTACCCATGAAATCAAAGCTCACTAATATTATTACCCATTCAACTTAATTTTTTTAAGAAAAAATAATAATTTTAATATAATATGAGGGGCATTATAATAATTTTTTATGATAATAGGAGGGCATTTTCATAATTATAATTTTAGAGGTATTATAATAACTTTAGCCAATTATGGTAGGATAGGTATTTTAATAACTATGATATGAGGGGTATTATACTAATTTTAATTGATTATAAAAGAAGGGCATTTCAGTTAATTTGGACATGTGTTATTCAATTGTTTGGTAATTAGAAAGGCATTATAGTTATTTTTAAGCAAATTACTTTCATATTATTGTATAGATGTTAAAATTTAATATGTAATTATGAAGTAATTAAAATTATATTTTCATAATTATGACAGGAGGATTATAGTAATTTTGATCAATTATCGTATTAGGATTATTTTTCATAATTATAGTAAGAAGAGAATTATAATAATTTTGGCCAATTAAAGTAAAAGGGAAATTTTTGTACTTATGATAGGAGTGACAATATAGTAATTTTGGTTATTTAGAGCATGAAAGATATTATAGTAATTTACATGATGTAATCAAATGGATATAGCAAGGTATTTTTGTAATTTTTGTAAGGATGACATAAAATGCCATATGTCAACAATTATAAAACAATCCAAAGGGTATTAATACAAATTTTTGGTGGGATTTACTTTTAATTATAGTTAGAGATAGTAAAAACAATACTTGCTTCGTTGCCACGAGTAAAATATTTTTTATTTTGCCATCTGTATTCATAGTATATTTTGTACAAAATTGATCTAATTAAAAAATGACAAAAGATAAAAGAAAAAAAAAAGCAAATAGGAATGACACGCGAATATCTTAATTGGTCTCATTTTTTTATAAATTTATTTAATAAAAATAAAATACTAAAGATGAAAAAAGGAAAAAAAGTAAAAAAGTGAAAATGAGAAAAAAAAACTCATAAAAGGTGGCACATTAACACTCTATATTGAGTTTAAAATATTTATTTATTAAATTAAGGTAAAAATATTTTTATTAACATAATACATATATGTATAAAATTAAATAAATAATAAAATATAAAATTTTACATATACATCAAAATAGCTTAAGATAAAACATCCTAAATATAATTTTGACTCATAGCTCATTTCTTTTTTAAAAAAAAAATTCAACCCATCTCACGATATATTATTTAAAAACAAAATAACAAAACACTTACTTGGCCCACCTCAAGTTAAAATATTATAAAAATATATAAATATTTTATAAAACATAAATAATAGCTAATAAAAATAATAAAAATAACTTGACACATGACACATCATCAATATCAATGACACAAAAAAAAATTTATTAAAATATAAAAAATTAAAAAAAAAAAAAACCGCACGATGTACCTTAATATCAAATGAATCTCATGAAAAATAAATTTAAAATTTTGAAAAAAAATTAAAAAAAAAAAAGAAAAAGTTTGGAATAAAGTGAATCTCATTTTAAAAAATAAAATTTATAAAAATATATTTATTAAATATTTAAAAATATAAAAAATATCACATAACATAAATTTTGATAATATACTGTGGACCCTACGTGACCAAAATTTATATTATGTTACGGATATGACATGGCTTACCAAACATCTTGGTCCCAAATCAACGGTTCTACACTCACCATATTACTTTTCTGTTGTGTAATTAAGAACATATGAAAGTTTCAAATGTCATATTTTTTATGGTCATATTGAAATCACGCTTTTCTACGCAACTCAGCATGTGGAGTACACCAATTGCAGAGAAAGTTTATAATTTTCAAACACTTCTTTTAATGCAAGTCTTGAAAGGGTGAATGCACGTTATGACAGCTAGATTATTAATTTAGAGAGAGAGAGAGACACTATAATAATAGCATTTCGCTATCAAATGACTGCTTACAAAATTTTAATAAATAAATTTGAGATTAATGGTTCATAACATTACATTTATGTATATCTAAGTAAAAATTTTATTCCCTTTATCAATATTATATTTAATAGGATATCTTGTAAGAAAGACGTTGAAAAAAAAATTGTTCAATGATTGAATAATTAAAAGTAAAATAATAAAATAAAAAATTCTTAAGATATTATTTATGTTGAACTATCCTAAAAAGATAAAATTCTAAAAACATAGGAAAGAAATAGAATGATTAACGATAAAAGTTGGGGGTAATCCTAATATTTATACTTCGATGATCAAGTTAAAGATTAATCTTATAAGGAAAAAGGAAGGAAATAGTATGAAAATTTTTTACAGTAAGATGAATGAAAGCTATCTGGATAATGCTATTTATGCCTGTGAAATAAGGGAGTTTGGTGTAGCCTAGGCTACCTAAAGTCAACCTCAGAAGTCTAAAGCTGACCTAGTAGGCCTGAACTAAGCTAACGGTTGATTGTCCACTCAGGACATGATAAGTCAACATCCTGGGGTTTTAGTATATAGACTATCAAGGTGACCAAGCTAATGTGACCCATGAATTTAGATAAGTTTGATACATCTGCTTGGCCAAAATGATCAAAGTACCCTCAGTTGATACCTGACTTATATGAATGTGAGAAAAGTCCATTTTATCCTTTAGACCTAAAAATACCCCTAACATTTTGTCCCCTGTCAAACAATCTAAGGTGTCAAACTGGTGGCAATAAGGTAGACCAATCTGTCCTTGGGTAAGATCGAACTGTTAATTGAGCGTGGATTTTGAAAATTTTATTCGATAATTGTTTTGACCTCATTTTGACAAGGTGGTAAATGACAAGTGCCAACATAAAAAAAGGTGGTAGCATTACTTAGGTCTACGGCAGTTTGACAACATGCATTGGTATGGTCAACGTCACGTTTATGACACTTGCGATTTATTCATTGTCTCATTACATTGATGGCAAATGTAACACTTGTGAATTTTTCTTTGTAGTGGGTCACAAGAGGTCTGATATACTATTGGTGTACAATCGACATGACACTAGTAAAATTGTATAATAAGTTTCATAATGGAATGATCGATGTACCCTTTTTTTAGATTTATCTAAATTTACATTTATGAAAAAGAGAGAAATTTTGCTGGTTCAACGATTATGGCTGAGTATGTAAAGGCTTCAGTAACCATTACAGTGATGTGGCTTAATTTAGGGCATTTATCAAATCTGGGACTTGGTTACATAAGGGATCCTCTGGGGTCCCATGTTTTCACTACCCAGACTTCCAGCTCTCAAGCTAACTAGACTTAACCGACTTCTTAAACTTCCAGCCTTCTTTCATCTAACCTTCTTTTCAAAATCTTTTATACATTTCCTTTCTTTTTCATTATGTCTTCTAATTCTAAAATGTCTGATAACTTTAGGGTAGAGGTAAGAGGATGTTAGCTTGGCTACAAGACTTTTTATTTGGATAATCAAGTCCCTTTTGTTATTGCAGGAAGGACTACAATTGAACTACTTCCTAGTTAAATTCGATGTCTGCTAAGGGGTTAAAAGCAGATTGAAGATAATGCCTTAATAATGGGGAAGGGGTTTATCATGAGATGGACGAGCTTATTACCACAATTGATTCTGACCTCTAAAACCTTTAAATCCCAATAACTGTGGTTTGTTCAATCCTCTATTTGACTTTCCTTTTTCTTTTTCCACTCATCCCCTTGATAATTCTCATCGTTCTCACCATTTTTACCTTTATTCTTTTTTTCAATGATCCAACAACTCGAGCTCAAAATCTAGCTCTTGCTTATCTTTTGAGTTCAGGGAGTCTTCTGACTCCTTTTCATCTTTTTTTTCCATCGACGTTATGAAAGTCTCATCTCATATTCAATCTTAAGGGCTTGTTACATCTTCAAAAGCTAAGTAGCCAAGCAATAAAGCTTTTAGAATTGAGCAGGCCCAAAGTTTTAAATAGATAGAGGGGTCTGATCAAACTGAAGAGAAGGGAAAAAGTGAAAAGAAAGCAAGGGTCGCTAATGAGGATGATGATGAAGACCTCACCCTCTTTTACAACCCATACCCTTTAGGTGTAACTTTAAATGAGGTGATGAGGAACTTAAAAAACAGAGCAAACCTTGTAAATTACCCCCAATTTATGCTCTATTCATCACATTTTTGTGATAAAGGTTAAATTTGACTTTCATAATGAGGGGTATAATGTAATAGTGCTTACCTTCGATAATAGGATTACCACTTCCTTAAAGTTCGATCGATTTGGATGTATTAGGATTATAGTAACCGATTTTAGATTTCTTTTGCATTTTTTTATTGTAGAATTTTTTTATCTTATAATTTAACTATCATTCAGCTCATTTCAAATTCTTTTAGGTACTTTACTCTTTGTAAAAAGCTATGTTTAGTTCTTTTTATCCTCTTTTTAAGGATTTTTTTATGGTGAGAAGCATCCCCATGACAAAAGCTAGTTCTATGTAACGACTTAACCCTCCAAGAGATTTTTTGCCAACTGCCTGAGTTAAATAAAAAGTTGGAAAGTCTTTTTGCTCTGTATAGATAAGGTTAAATGGGTCTAAGAGATCAATAATAGCCTTGGCATTTTTTAAGAAACCAAGATTAGCCCCATAACCATAGACAAACTAGGTGCTCAGGATATAATAATAGACTTCCTCAAAGAGGGGAAGTTAACAATCGATCCCTATGAGTTAACCTCCCTCAATCTTATTAAAAAGGTTAAGCATTAGGGTAAGTATTAGTGTTTTTTCATACTAGGCTTATTTTTGTCAAATTTGTTCTAATTTTCAATTCAATTTTGTTTTGCAAATATGGCAGGCCAAAATGGAGCTTTTGACATGTCCCATTTTGGTCAATCTCTTAGAGGAACATAAAAGGGCAAGGCCCCTTATCAACTTGGTATACCCTCTAGAGGGATAAAAATAATTGATCCACCACCTCCTTATGGTTAGGTCGATGGCGAAAGCCTTACTAAGGTCCATAAGCTCAAGCAAAAAAGCATGGCTTAGAGGCCTCAAAAGAGGCCAAGAATCAAGGCTTTTATTTTAGAGCCCATGGCTAAGCTCCAACCCACTTTAGAAAAGGTTGCTATCAACTTAGAGTTTGAAAAATGCTTATAAAGACCCCGAAGTGGTGAGAAAGATCACATAAGTCACCTTTTCTAAAAAAAGGTTTATGTATTTATGAACTCGATTTACTTTATAGTTTATTATTCATATTATTTTGTTTAACACGAAATTTAAATTTTTCTTTACAGTTCTTCATGTACTCCTTAATTTTATCTCCCAAAATGCTAGGCCAGGTCTAATACACTGCTACCTAGCTCTAGCTTATTATTACAAGATGGAGTAAAATATTAAGACCTATGTTTATGACCTCAACGCCTTTTACAAAAATAGTGAAAAAGCTCAAAGTCTCTAACACTAAGTTTAGGAATACCAACAATGAGCTCAACAAGAAGGTCAAGGACTTGAGCTAAAAGTTTAAGGACATGTAAATCCAAAAAGCCATAGCTAAGTCTTTACAACAATAATCTAACCTTAAGCTAAGTGAGGCATTGGTTAAGGTGGAAAGGTTGAAGAATGAGCTTGTAGCCTCATAATAGGTCGAGTAGAGAGCTATTAAGAACTTCTTTGAGTCCAACGAGTTTTACAACATGTAGACCAATTTTGCTCAGGATCAAGTTTTCGATTCCTTCGAGTTAGCTTTGAAGGAGGTGAAATTCCTCCATGCTGATCTTGACTTATCCTCGATCAACATTAATAACATAAGGTCCCAACAAGTCACAACACCAACTAAAGAAGTCCAGAATGAAGAGGACTTCAATATTGAAGTCATTGTGAATATTGTTTTTGGGGTAAAAGCTAATGACTCATAAGGAGAGGAGCCTAAAGTGGAAGCTCAATCTAGTGAGCCCCAGATGTTGACACTTGAAGAGTAATTAAAGGAAGCGACTTAAAATGGTTTTTTTTTTTTTTGTTTATTTTTGTGTAATTTTTTGTTTAGACCTTGTATATAATACTATTTTTAATGAAAATGAATTTTTTGCATAATCTTTTAGTTTAGTTCTCATTCTCTTTATTTCGTAGCTTATCTTATCAACATATAAATCATAATATATAATTTTTTGAGTCTTAGCTCGGTACTCATGATTAAAAATAAATAAATAAAAGATTAAATAAATAAATGACTAAAATGACTTTAGACTCTGAGCGGGCAATAAGTCTTAGCTTAGAGTTTAACTTTGAGTATCATTTAATTCTCAAATATTTTTTGAGAAATAAATCAAGTTTAAGATCAATCTTATAAAATTTATCCCATCTTGATGAAAGGACTTTAGTCTTTATCTTTTTGTAAATGATCAGCTCTGACATTTCATGATAGTTTGAATGTTTTGATCACAAGTTTTAGATAGGTCTTTGTTCGAACTTGGACCTCAAAGCTTTTTTGAACATTCTGGTAATATCTAAATGCTTTTATTACTTGAGGTTTAATATACATAGTAAACATATAATATGTTTGAATTTTAAGCTTTTATTTAGCTTAGCCATAAGGCCTTTACAGGTAATAAATTTTTAGATTATCTATATTTTATGTCCTTATAATGGAATTTCCATTCGAATCTTACGGCCTATAGGACCTATCTTGGATGACCTATTTAATTATGTAGGGAACCTTTTAGTTCGGGGCTAACTTTTCACATAAGTTATCAACTTCTAATGCTTTCACTTTTCAAAGTACCAAGTCACCTTTTTTTATATTCTTTCATTGGACTCTTCTATTATAATAGTTGGAGACTCTTTATTAGTAAACTACTATTCTTGTTAAGGTAATGTCCTTCTACTTCTCAGCTAGGTCCAAATTGGCCTGTAAGGCCTTCTCTTTTGCTGCTTCAGATCCAGCTCAACTTGTAAACTCAGGAGGTCAATCTCGATAAATACCACGACCTCTATTCAAAAAGCCAAGTTAAAAGGAGTTTTTGCAGTGAGGATTTATGGACATTTTAAAGGCCTACAGCACTGCCAAAAACTCGTTGGTCAACTTGCCTTTAGCTTTATCTAATTTATTTTTTAAGGCTTCGAGTATAATTTTATTTATTGTTTTGGCCAATCATTGAACTAAGGATGTGTGACCAAGGTGAAACTTATATCAATACTAAGGTTGGAACACCATTCCTTGAACTTTAGGATCTCAAACTATCTCTCATTGTCTATTATTATGGCCTAAGGTAAACTAATTGACAAATGGTGTTTTCTTAAATTAACTTCTTAACCTGAAACTCAGTTGTGGTGGCTAGTACCTCAGCTTCAAGCCATTTAATAAAGTAGTCAACAACTACTAGCACAAACCTCCTCTATTCTATGGTTGAAGTGAAATGATCGAGGACATCCATTCCCTATTGCATGAATGGCTAAAGATTGAATATGAAAGTGAGCTCGATCAATAAAAGATGCTTTATATAGGCAAACTTCTAACATTTGTCATATTTTTTCACTATTTCAGTTACATCTTTTTTTATGATCAACTAATAGTATTCTTGTCTATGCACCTTTTAAGCTTATGGCTGATGTTCAAGATGATTTTCATATATCCATTCATGGACTTCCTTACACATATAATTTGGCTCTTTTTCATCTAAACATTTCAAGTAAGGCAAATTAAATGACCTTTTATACATTATTTTATCGATGATGGTATACCAATAAGCCTTTTTCATCAGAGCCTTAGCTTGAATTTTATCCTTAGGTAGCTCACCAGTTATCAGATAAATTCTTATTAGGATCATCTATGACTTTTTTCTTTAATCTAATCGACTTGTTTCTCATTAATGAGCTTTTTTGTTATCTCTTTTATTAAAAAATGGGCCTAATTATCCATTATGATCCCAAATGCTAATTTAGATAATGAGTTAGCTAAAGTGTTCTCTACCTTGGTATCTTTCTTACCTTGGCCGTTGGAAACATAACTAGGTGTGCTAGTGCTTTGTTTAGGTATTTCTTTACTCGAGCCCCAAATTCTCCATTTACTTGGCCAAAGACTAGTTGTGAATCATTGCATATAAAAAGAATTTTTACATTTAGGCCAGCAACTAACCTTAAACCAATAATCAGTACTTCATATTTAGTTTCATTATTAGAGGCCTTGAGCTTGAACTTTAGAACATATTAGAATTACATGTTTTCTAGGCTAATCAAAATCAGGTCGACCTTACTTCTCTGACTTATCGTTAACCTATCAATAAAAAGATTCCAAGTCTTTTCTTTTTTCCATTCATTGGCCTTATTATGCTATTCGTTGATTTCAATCAAGGTGCATTTGACGACAAAATCAACTGGCACTTGTAATTTGAGTGCAAATTTGGGTAAAAAGTATAAGTCATTTTCATTAAGCTCGACCACCCATTTGATCAATCTTTATGACAACTTCGATTTCTACAAAATTTGCCTGAGTGGTTTGTCAACCAGAACGTTCATTGTAGAAGATTAAAAATATAGTCGAAGCTTTTTGGTTAAGGTAACTACAGCATAGGCTAGTTTTTCTATTATAAAATAGTTCATCTCATATTCAGTTAACACTTGACTCATGAAATACACTTCCTTATATTTTTTTTCTTCTTCTTGGACCAGGATCGAACTAATGGCTTGGTTTGTGATTGTAATATAGAGGTATAATACTTCGTTGGGCCTTGGTTATGATAATATTAGGGAAAGGAGACAAACTGTTTAAGCTTTTTAAAAAATTTTGATATTAAGGTGTTCATCTTAAATCTGATATATTTCTAAAATTTTTAAAAAATGACAAACACAAATCTATCAACCTTAACATGAATCTACTCAAGGTAGTAACCCTTTTAGTCAATCTTTGCACCTTTTTCACTGAGGTTGGTGCCTTTATATCAAGATGGCCTAAACTTTCTCGAGGTTTGCTTCTATCCTTCTTTAGTTTATCATGTAGCTGAGAAACTTACGTGATGTGACATCAAAGGCACACTTGCTTAGATTGAGCTTTTTGTTGTACCTCCTAAGTGTGTTAAAGGTTTCTTCCAAATCTTTTAGGTGTTTAGCCGAGGTTTTGCTTTTAACAATTATGTTGTTAACATATATTTCAACATTACGGTTGATCTTAACCTTGAAGACTTTGTTAACTAGCCTTTGATAGGTCGTTCTTGCATTTTTCATGCCAAAGGGCACACCTCATCACAATACATGCCCTTCTGGGTCATAAACGTTATTTTTTCCTTGTATTCTTCTAGCATTTTGATTTGACTATAACCTAAGTGTGCGTCAATGAAGAGGAGCAAATCGTGCTCAGCACTGTCATCTACTAGTCGATCTATATTGAATAAAAAAAACTATATTTTAGGTAGACTTTATTGAGATTAGTGAAGTTAAAGCACATTCTCTATTTTTCACTATGTTTTTTCATTATGACAACGTTAACGATCCATTCAAGGTAGTATGCTTCCCTAATGAAGCCAACCTTTAGTAGTTTATTGATATCTTTTTTTTTTATCTTTTTGGGCAAAATTCCTTTTCTTTTGCTGAACTGATTTCATGTTTCAGTCAATGTGTAGTCTATAGAATATCACCTCGAGATCTATCTCAGGTATGTCAGATAAGGCCCACATAAACAAGTCAATCTTATTTCTTTAAAGATTAATTATTTGTTTCTTATGATTAAGCTTAGCCCAAATTTACATACATTTATTGACATTATTTTCATAAAATGACACAAAAATAAGGTTTTTTATCGATTTTGATTGGCTAAGATTGATCTCAAGCCTTTGATCGATGATTTCTTTTTATTCGATCAGGTCGAGACTATTTTCCTAGCTATTTTCTTTTATTTCCTCGTTTTCTTTAACCTTGACATCAACCTTTTCACTATCCTTGATCTCTTTTGCCTTGGCAGATCTATAAGTTTGCTTCCCAATTTGACCTTTTATAGTTGTAACATAACACTATTGCACCATAGATTGGTCTTTTCTGACCTCTTTAACCCTTTTTGGCATCAAAAACTTAATCTTCATATAAGGAGTTAAGCTAATGATTTTCATAACATATTGGTTACATTGGTCCAATATCATATTTTAAGTTAAGGAAATATCTACCACTATAAATTCAACGATTAAGGTGACACTCTACAACATGATGCCCAATGAGATCAACAATCTAATAGTTCCTTTAATTAGCATTTGTTCACTTCTTAAGTCGATCAAAGTGGTGGTAAATAGTTTCAACATTTCTTTAGCTATGCCTATCCTCAACATTGCAGAATAGTATAAGACGTCAGTTAAACTCTCATTGTCAAAGAAAATCCTCCTTATTACATAGTTATAGACCTTGGCCTAAATGACAATGGCATCATCGTGTAGGAACAACATCTTTTTTAAATCCTTTGATGTGAAGGAAATCGGACCATCTTTTCAACTCTTTTATTTTTTAGCTAAGGATCTAATGGCCATCATTATCTTCTAATCAAATTTTTTTGGCCGACATCAAAGTCTCTTCAGTAATCACATTTATTATTCCTGTAACGGGCTTGTTATCCACATTGTTTCCCTTATCTTATTCCTATTTGGCCCTCTGGTTGCCACAATCTTAAATTTTTTTCTTTTTCTTTATTGTTCTAATTCTTTCCTGTCATTTTTATTTGGTCTTTTTTTCTAAAGTCTCATCTTCCATGCCATTGTCTTTTTCTATTCACAAACCTACCTAGCCAATCTTTTCTTATCAAATTCTTAATCTCGTTCTTTATGTTGATATAGTCCTTAGTGTTGTGGTCATAATCTCTGTGGAAAGTAATCTTTTGTTCAAATCTCTCCCGGTGTTCTACCTCAATAACTTTAACCATTCAAGCTTAAGGTCCCTCTCAATGTGCATCAAAATCTTCTCTTGAGAGATATTCAGTGTAGTGTAGATCTTATGTCGTATGCTTAGATTTTTAGTCCTAAGGTACCTCTCTATTCTTTTTTTTTTAGAAGATCGTAGATTTTTCTTTCCCTTTCACGAGCTAAAGAGAGGGGATAAAGACTTTCTAACCTCAGTTGGTTTTCATTATAGATTTAACACTAATATACTTTTTGATTATGAGTAAGACATCAACTAGAGTTTTCGATGGCTCTAAGGAGAATGTGAGTTTAAAGTGATACTTTCGATCACTTAATTCACTTATTAGAGTAATGATTGTAAAAGCCTGCTCTAAGTTTTTAACTTGAAGATCCTCAGCATTGAAGCATGTTATGTACTTTTTTAGGGATTCATTTTGACTCTAGTAAATTGATATCAAGCTAAATGTAGTTTTTATTGTTCATTGACTACTAACAAATCTAGATAAAAAAATGGTTGAGCTATTTCAAGGTTGTGATTGAACTTAGTTCCAAACTACTTATGAAGTTCAAGTTGCTACTTTTAGTGAAGTGGCCAATCCTTTACACATTAGAGCTTTATCAATTTCTTACATCATCATGTTAGTCTAATAAAGCTTCAAATGATCAAAAAGGTTAGATGTACCATCATAGGTCTCTAAGATTGGCATCTTAAACCCTTTTGAGGTACTACTCAATCAATTTCCTTGGTAAATGGTGAGGTTTCCAATGATCTTAGCTCATTATCAAAAGTGGAGGCTTTATTCTATAATTTCTTCTCTATTACCTTCATTTGAGCTTCTATATCTTTCTTTGGTTGTGGTTCCAAGGTGACTTATTTGAATTAGTTGGTGGTTTGTGTTAAGGTGTGTATGAGGAAATAGGTCATGGGAGTTTCTTTTTAATCATCATAAAATGCTGAAAAGGCCACGGTGCTATCGTAGCTCTATAATTTTTGGACATGTCAATTTTTTGGAGTGATTGGATTAGGTACTTTTGAGGTTTAAGGTGGGGTAAGGTTTTGTATAATTTTTTTTAGAGATTGAAGTTGTTGGTTAAGGGTTTGGAATTGTTCCATAGTAGGACCTAATGCTACAGGTCAATCAAAGTTAGGCTAACTAAGTTGGGTATCTATTTTAACAGTAACAATAGTTTCTTCTTCCTTAGCAACTCTTTTTTTGGGTGGCATTTTAGCTCAACTATATATAAAAATATCCTCTAACTAATGCGTCAAATGTTTATGTCGAACTACATTGCAAGGGTAAAACTTAAAAACATAAAAAAAAAAGAGCAGTTAACGATAAAAGCTGAAGGTGGTCCCAGCATTTGTGCTCTGACATTTAAGTCAAAAATTGGTTTTAAGAGGGTAAAAGAAATAAATAGTGAAAGTTTTTGAAAGTAAGATGAATGAAATGTACTTGGACGGTGCTATTTATACCTATGAAATGAAGGGTCTATGGTACCCTTAGCTGCTTGAGGTCAGCCCTATGAATCTAGAGCTAGCCTAACAAGCTCGAGTTGAGCTGATGGTTGACTGTATATTGAAGGCCTGACAAATTAGCATCCTAAGAGGTTTAGTATATAGATTGTTTAAGGTGATTGAGCTAACGTCACCTGTGAATTCAAGTTGGCCTAACACATCAGCTTGAAAAAAATGACCAAAGTACTCTTACTTAATAGCTGGCTTATACTAATGGGAAAAAAAATTTATTTTACCCTTTGGACCTAAAAATACCCCTAACAGATATCATTAGATTTTACTTAGGCTTAGTTTTTTTATTGATAAAAAAATGAAAAATTTATTCATTATCGAATGAATTAATCTTTGCAATATTGGTGCAAACCCAAAAAGACTAGCTACATGGGAACCAATAATTAAACGGTCTAGCAAAAATTAGCATTATGAACGAGGGAAATATTTTTATCTTTTGGAAGGAGAGTGACATTCATTAACTCTATTCAATCTTGCCTTTCGATATTTTGTAAGTCAGTTTTCAAAAGAGCCATAAGGAAAATCGATCAAATAAGGAAGAATTTCTTGTGGGAAAGTTACAACTTGCAGAGGAAGTTGGCAAAGGTTAAATGGCCTACTATATGTTGACCAAAAACATCAAGTGGTCACTAGGTTACAAACTAAAAATCAAGCTCTTTTGGCCAAATGGAGGTGGATATATGCTAAAGAAAATGAATCGTTATGGAGGAGGGTAGTGGTTGCAAAATATGAAGAAAATATCCAACAGTGGCTACCTTGTGACTTATATATTAGGAAAATGTTAATAGTATGGCATGATGTGGTCAGGCTTTTTGTCGAGTAGAGAGCAAAAAAATTAGTTGGTATTGACTTTTGTAGATGGTTAGTGAGGAATAGGCATGATATTTTATTTTGACTTGATCGTTGGTGCTATGAAAGATCCCTTAAAAAAATGTGTATCCTTTCCTATTCTCTTTTGCTAGGGATAAATTAGCAAAGCTGGTGGACTATTATAGGAACAATTTTTTTTTCCTCAGGATTGGCTAGGTTTATTCAAAAAAACTATTTTTTAGAGGAAGTTAGTGTCATTGAATGGTATGAGCAGCTTGCTTTTAAACTATCACCTATATCTTGGCAAAACTGATAAAGTCACATGGGACCATGACCTACACAGCCTATTCTAGGTTAAAAGGTCTCACGTTTATTAAACTCCTCTCTTGAAGCTACACCTTTTGAGTTTAGTAAGTTGTGGTCTTTTATAATTCCACCAAAGGTTCAGTGTTTTACATGACTGGTGACACTAAATAAACTTCCTTCAAAGTCTTTTCTTATTTTCAAAGGTTTTCCATTGTCCCCCCTTAATTTGTGTCTTTGGTGTAAAAGAACCCTAAAAATGAATCATATTTTGTTTAATTACGCATGGGCCTATAAATCTAGGGATATTTCTTAAAATAGTGGAATCTAAGTTGGTGTCAACTGAACTTATTAAGATCTTTTATGTTAAATTGCTTGGATGCTTTGTTCACTAGTACTTTGAAATCATGGTGGTTCACTTTTTTTAGTAGCTTTGTGGTTTTTATGGTTAGTAAGGAATAAGCTTGTCTTCAAGGATAAGAGTATGTCAACCGTTTATTTTTTTTCTGATAAAATTAAGAGTCCTATGATAGATCAAGGCTACTAAGGAGGATGACTATCCAATGGAATCAGTGTGATGGTTAGACCTTCTTGTTGGCGTGTCAACTATTAATGAGAAAGGAATAAGCGAATTCATCGAGTGGTTACCCCCTACGGTAAGATCATTAAAGTTCAATATTGATGGTTCTACAATAGGAAATCTTAGTCTTGCTGGGTATAGTGGGATGTATTGAAATGATGAAGGAAAAGTGGTGGTTATGTTCTCAAGACCAGTCAATATTGTTATAGCATATCGATTCGAAAACTCGATCGTTAGATTTAAAAATTTAGAATTGTGAAAACACGAGGAGTCACTATCAATCTTTTTTTAGAGTGTGATAAATCACCTAAAAAAATTTATGTTTTTTAATAAAACAATAAAATAGGTTTAAAGGTTATTAAGGATAATTTTAGTCTACGAAAACTAGATTGGGTTCGAAAATCGTTTATGCATAGGAAAGGATTAGCATCTCATAGTACCCATAAAATTGGTATCAATTAATCATGCGTTATTTATAATTTTGGACAAAAATGGTTTTTATATGAAATTTAATTATAATTCCTTTCATTATTTAGAAAGAAAATCAATTAAAAATCTTTATTTAAGAATATTATAAAAATCTTTATATTAAAGAAATACCTTCAAATTCTATCACATAAAGGAAGAATTCAAAAATAGTCTTTTCATCTAATATTTATTACAACATTCCTTTAAATATAATAAAATAACACTCTTTGTAAATAATAATCATTTATGACTCTCCAACATCTAAAAAAAGTACCAACAATTATATTTCACTTAATGTTATTTTTATTTTTTTGTTTAAAATTAATTTTTTAAAGAACATTTTATGCAGTAAAACGAAAAATAATATAATTAATATTAAATATCAATAATTAAAATAAACATATATGTGCATAATAAGTGTAAACATTAATCCAAAAATGAGATTTATGCAAATGATGATAAAATGTGAATTTAAAGATCGGGTTTTTAAACATAAAGAGACTATTTGGACTTTTTAACCTTTAGGCAGAGTTTGTATGCGACTATTTATATTTAAAATTCTATTTTATTATTTATTTTTTTATTAAAATATTTATTTTAAGTTATGAAAATATATGAAAATTCTTAATGAAATAAAACTTTTTAAATATCCATCATCTAGGTGACATTCTAGAACAAATTATTTTATAAAGATTTTCATACAAATCTTTAAGAATTTAAAATGATTTTGGTGTTTTTGGTAGGTTAAAGGTTGCACATTAGGGTTTCGATTAACCTAGGGTTTTTGGGTTATATTTAGAGTTTTAATTTTAGAGTGTTGATTTTTGGGGTTTCATTTCAGGTTATATTTAGGGTTTTAACATTAAGGTTTTAGGTTTTTAGTGATTTATGAACCTTTTTAAAAGTTTCCAACCTCTAAGCAAACATTCAAAATAAACTCGTATTTTGTAATTTTCCTAAAAATCAAATTTTTTTATATTTTCATATATATTTTTTTAAATTATTATTATTTATTTACCCTCATCTATTTTTCTCAAAAAAATGGATTTTTATATTTTACTTACTTTCCTTTTCATTAAACATTTTATCATTATTTTTATTATCATTTATTAATCATTTTATTATTTTATATTTAATATTTAATAATTTTCCAACATTTTGATGGAATTATTATTATTTAAAACACAATTTTTAATTCCCTCTAACATCTAAGCAGATATTTTAAATTTTTTATTTTTTTGTTATATTATCATATTTTAGAACATTTTTACTTTTATTATTATTTTTAAGAAGCATGATGGAATTAATAAACTTAAATGCATAAAAAAATAAATTATATTTAAGGTGACGTACAACATGGAAACCAGATTAGATAAAAAACTAAAATAAGCATAAAAATTAAACTAATAAAGAAATTAAACATATATGAAATTTAAATTGCATTCAAACAACATAAGAAAAATATGCATGAATACAAATGGCATAAAATAAACATAAAAATGAACTTTCATAAAATTAAACAAAACTTTTATATAGAGAGAACTTAGCAAGCATGAATCGGATGAAGCGTAATTTGGACAATAATTTCACATGCAATATAAAAACAAAAAAAAGAAACTTAGCAATAAAAAAAAAAAAAAAAACCTTAAGCTTGAACAAAGCACACAATCCCACATGAAGAAATAATAAACAAGAGAAGGATAAAAGTTGAGCACCATGTGAAAACTGCAAACAGGAAAAAGAAAAGAAAAAGCAAGCTTCAATTTCTCCCCATACAAGACATTATTGTCTGCTTTTTTTGGGTTTTATTTTTCCTATTAAAAACTTTTTCCACGTTAAAACCAAATGGCCATGAACGTAAGCAATATTGGGTTTCTTTCACAAACAAAAAGAGAATGAAACTTGGCTTTGAAACTTTTCCCTTGCCATGCTTTTATCATTCTCATACAATAAAAAAGGAAACAAAACAACTAGCAAACTTAATAGGACAAGCAAACAATAAATATTGAACATATCTATACAAGTAACAACACATATAGAACAAGAAAGAAGAAAAAACGCAAAAAAAAAAAACCTGGTGAGCTACCTTTCTTGTTCCTGCCAGTTTTTCTTCTCTCTTTTGGTTTTTTGGCTCTTTACGCCTGGTTCTGGTTCTCTTTTTTTTTTTTTTTTGCTGTATTTTTCTTACTTTTTGTTATACTTCCTCTCAAGTTTGTTTTTGCTGCATGCTCTACGTTCCTTGCCAATTTTCAGCCGCTGGCTGCTACCAGTATTCCCTCATTTTCCCTAGCAAGGATTCAAATAGCGGTCAGATAGCGGTATCGCGACCGCTATTTCGCGGTCGCGCCACTATCCGCCACTGCTATTGGAGAAAAAACGGAAGAGAATTTGAATCTCGTCTGTAGCGAATGAATCGCAGTCGTGAATTGCGGTATAACGGTGAATTGCGGTATAACGGTGAATTGCGGTATAACGGTGAATAGCGACAATAACGGTCTGCTATTATCCGCTATTACCGCTATTCCTATTTTCATTCAAAAATTCAAAAAAAAAATTCATTTGATTTTTTTAAAAAATTTAAAATAAAAACAACAAGAAAAAAAATAAACATCAATTTACAAATTCAGAAAAAAAAAAAAACCAACAAAACTTAAACTTTCAAAAAAATCAATTCTCTCAAGTTCAACTTCAATCAAAATCAAGTATATGCAATTTAAAGTAAACAATTAATTCAACACTCAAATTATCTTTTTTTTTTCATTTCCAAATTTTCCATGATTTTTTGTGTTTGGGATTAGATTGGGCTATGTTACATTGATAGCAGGAGGCAAAAGTTGCTGGGACTTAAAATAAGAGATAAGAGATGAGAGTGAAACTTGAGGTTTACAGAAGAAGCAGATAGCATATACCAAATAAAAAGAGAACTGAGAGATGGGGATGAAGATGAAGGTTTGGAGAAAAAAAATTATTGAATGCAAGGTGAAGGGATAAGAAGTTGTGTGGGTCTGTGCAATTTAGTCAAGAGACAAAAAAAGTAGACTTGAGGTTATTATTGTTGAAAATCGACCATAACATGGAGGCTGTCAAGTTTGATTTACTGTAAGTTCATAAAAAGTAATTCTTTTGACTCATAAATAATAATGCTCTTACTTAATTTATGAATACATAATCACTTATTATTTAATTTATGCATAATATAGTTCGGTAATAATTTGATAAGTACGGTAATTAAAATTAAATATATTATTCGTTATGATTATTTATTTTTTACGTATTTATTTATCTCTTTTTATTTTTTAATTATCATATAAATAATTTTTTAAATATGAATATTTTACTAGAAATTTTTTTTAAAATAAATAAAACATATGATATAATATAAATTACTTTAAAAATCATAAAATAAGAGGTTTTATGATTAATAATTAAAATTATTATATTTTATAGCAAGTTGAGCAAAATTTAAAAAAATTCACGACCGTAATAACCGCAATAACCGCGGAGGTCTCTGTTATATCAGTAACTGTGACAAACGCGATGCGACCGAAAACGTGACTGTTACCGCAATTTAAATCCATGTTCCCTAGTCACTGCCTTTTTTGCTTTCTACTGCTCTTTTTTCTGCTTGGACCCGTTTCCCTTTTTTTTTTTTTGGTTTCAGGCTTTTTGCTGCCAATTTTGCTTCCTTTCTACTCCTGCCTTTCATTTCTTGATTTGGTTCTTCTTCACGTGCTGTCTTTTTTTTTCTACCACTTAATTCTTTTTTTTTCTTCAATTTTTCTTCAGTTGTTTTTTTTCTACTTGTTCTTCCTCTTCCTGGTGCTTTTTTTGCCCTTTTTTCCCTTCAGGTTTTCTGCTTTATTTTTTCCTTGGCTACTTGCTGGTTTTCTACTTATGCTTTCTGCTACGTTTTTTTGTTTCCTTTCTCTTCCACGTTACTGCTGCCCCTGCTTTTTTTTTTTTTGCTTCTCAATTTTCTGCCTCACCTTTTTCTTCCCTCGCTGCTTTCCAGTTTTGTTTTATGCCCATTCTTTTATTTATTTATTTATTTATCTTTTGTTTTTGGCAACCAGTTTTTTCTTCCACACCTCTAGCCTCCTTCAAACCGTGCACCACGCAATTTCTTCCCCCCATGAAAGGTCCCACGTTCCAGCCGTGCTGCATGCTTTGTGTTTTAGTTTTTTCCACATTTCCCCTCTTCTCATGCAAACCTCCTTTAAGCTACTCCTCATTTTCTAACCGTTCTTTATCTCCCATGCATTGCTTTTCATCCATTCCTTTTCAACATGATTTACATGCACGTAATCAAGTGGCTTCCCTTTGCATTTTTTAGGCTTGTCTCTTTTTTTACATTTTGGGCTTCTCTCTTTTTTATGTTTTGGGTTTTTAAATTTTATTTGTTTGGGCCAAGCCTTTTTTTGTATTTATTAACTTTTATTTATTTATATTATTATTATTTCTTAATTTTTAAAATTTTTAAAATTTTAAATTTTAAATTTTAAAATCTTTAATTTTCTTAATTTTTAATTAATTAAAAATTTTTAATATTTTAATATTTTTTGATTAATTAATTTTTTTAATTTATATTTTAATTTTATTATTTAATTGTTAATGGCCAACATGGGCTTTTAAGAATAAACCTTTATCATGTCTTTTATTGATCATTTTGGGCCTTATACAAAGCATTTAAAAGTGGGCCATGTATTGGATTGAATATTGAACTCAATTACAAAAATCAATCCAAATTAAAAGATGGAATATTTCAGACCAAATTATGTCTAAAATATTCAAGATCCAAACATGGTGGAACTATTGGTGATTAAAATGGTATTGGATGTTTTTAAACAAATAGAGTGGAAGGACAAAATTAACTTAATTATTGAGTTTGATTCAAAGAATACAATCAAATGGGTGCCCGATGGGACTAAACGTCTATGGAGACTTGAAGACACCTTCTTGAAGAATGATTCTTTAGTCAAGGAGCTGATCGATGTCAAGTTCATAAATATTTTTTGAGAAGCAAATGGCATGGCAGACGTGCTAGCAAAAGCAAGGGTTGAGCGAATGGACATGTTTATTGCCCGGTGATAGATGATTTTTATGTGGTTAGATTGTCATTTGTTTTCTATATTTTAGCGCATTGTCGCATTGTGGTGTTCTATTTTGTAATTGTATGAGCATTGAAACTGACTTCATATGATTTTCAACAAAATAATAAAAAACTTGACTTAGCAAAAAAAAAAAAAACCAATTGAATTAACTCTTCTAAATGTATATGTAAATGCAAGTCTTCAAGTAGAAAAGAAAAAGTCAAGTAAGGAATGAAGTTTTTATATGTATTTTTAAAACTAAAACTAGAGAGGGCTTTCATAATTTTCCATTCTATTATGCTAACCTATCCCTCAACAACTTTTTTTCAATCGATGCATTCAAATTACATGCAACATAAAATTATTACTAGAAACATGCCCACGATTCAAGTAAACGATATCAACTTTTATTTATATTAGAAACATGCCCACGTTATGCTGTGAGTTTATAAAACAAGCATTTGTATAATTAATCATAGTGTTAATAATATTGGTCATTATAATATATTTAAAAATTGCTACTATAAAATATAATAATCATGAAATATATAATTATCAAAATTAGATTACACAAAGAACATAAAAAAGATTCATCAAAATTGACCTTACCTTAAAGTTATCAACATCATGGTGCAAACTTCAACCTTTACAAATGAATATAGCCAAATACACATGCATATAAAATTGCATAAGAAACAATTATGTTTTACATTATCAAGTATAGACATATATAAGTCATTCATGTAGACAAAGATATATACTCAAATCATGAAAATTCATGTCAATAGTAGAAGTAATTGAGTTTTTTATAAGAGTTGGCACCAACAACTTGCAATATTGAGAAAGCCAATAAAAAATTTAGTTTAAATGCATTCAAGATACTAAGAAGAAAGAAAAAAAAAGCTCATTAAAAAAAAAGACTATATGGTTAATTAAGTTGTGGCCAAAAAAATTAAATTGAAGTTGATAATATTAAAAAAAAAAGTTTATGCTATCATTTTTTTAGTTACAAAAAACATATGTGATTAAAAATTATACAATGCGATATAAGCTTAATAAAACAATAACAATAATAGGTGAAAGATTCATTAACACAAATACTAATCTAGAAATGCTATGGAAGCCTTATCTAAAAATTCATGAACTAAAAAATCACTCATGGCTATTTAAAATATGTTAAGCATCTAACTTACTACCAATTAGCAATAAGTAAAAATGCCCAACTTAAATATAAAACTACAGGATATTGGATATTTATTAAATATGGGATAACTTATTTTAATAGGCCTCCATCATGTATAGGCAGAGATAGAAGAAGCCCACTACATGAGAGATTTAGAAAAGGCAACAAAAGAAAATAATGGCTTTGATACTATGTTAAGCATCCAACTTACTATCAATTGACGATAAGTGGACGAGCCTAACTTGAATATAAGACTATAGGATATTGAATTTTTATTAAATGTGGGATAACCTACTTTAACAAAATCCACACTAACTAATACCAAATGAGTTGAAATTATAATAAGTGATACCAAAGAAACAATGATCTTTTAAAACATTATAACACAATTTTTTCAAGAAAGCAACATTTTAACAATCTAAAGCATGTTGTTTTCTTTCAAGTCAAAATAGCACTCCAATTGTCATTCCAAAAATAATTATAAAATGTAGAGAAATATAGTTAAAAAGTGAAAAGTGAAAGTGAAAGTCAATCTGTAACCACTCACTTCACCTATGTTGAAATGACATCAAACTTGTCCACTCAAACATGCTTAGATTAGCTCATGCGAATGTCCTTGCAAGTAATCAAATTATGATTTATTTTTATATGAAAAAAGACATTAGAAAAAGCATGTTAATATGATAGCAAAAAAACATATATTCAATATAGGCATTTAATTTTATACTGATTAATTTGAACTTATTCAATTTTTTTATGCTAGATTTGCATGTTATTATTTGAACCAGTTTAAGCATTAAATTAAAATGGATTTGTTCGATCTTATTTCGAATTAGTTATTATTATTATTATTATTTATCATTTAAGTTAATTAAATTAATAAAAAAATAATACATAATAAAAATAATTAATTATAAAAAAAATTAATTATAAATTAAAATTAAATTACAAAAAGGGCAGAAGACAACAAAACTACTCCATTACCTACACTTTATCAGCAACCACTGAGTCACTTCACTGCCATCAGTGTTGCAGGATTACAACAAGCCCAATTACGAAGTGCCATGCCTCATTATCCTATATTCTGAAATTTTTGGATGGTTGTTACAAGTGACCAAATAAAAACTAAGGGAAAAAAAACCATAAGGGGAGGATCGAGCCTCAACACCCTCTACAACAGTCCATCAATTCCCAGAGCCTAACACCATCCCAAAATCGATCTCGGTACAAGCCTTTATGCCATCCTCAACCCTAGCTTCACCGCCATTACCACTAATACCAAGTCCAATAGCTCTCCTCAGCCTTCAACCAGAGAGCCTTCCCCACACCAAACCCTAGTCTCTCCACAACCAACCTTGGAAGCACATACTCATAACAAACCCATGAGAACTCCATCACCAAGCTCAGAGCCTTAACCAATCCCAGAATCCAACCTTCATCCAGTTTCAGTACTAACACCATGACCTAATGCCAGCCTTGCTTAAGACAACCTTGCCCACACCAAGTTTTAGACGACACCCTTGCCCTAGCCAAGCCCCATTACTTTCACCACCTACACCCAATGCCCAAGCCCTTACTGAGCACCAATTCCGACCAACCATTCACACTGGCCTTCGTTTACACTTTTGCCAAACACCATTAATCACCCAAGTCTCCACCAAACCCTAACCATAATCACCTTTATTGTCCTTCCAATAGCCCAAACCCTCAATCTCCACCAAACCCCAACCTTCGCCTAGAAAAACCAACCCTAGCACCTCATCAACACCCACTAGCTTTTACTAGCCCTCTAATCAAACCCTTATGCACTAACTGAAACTACCCACATATCAGTTTTTTTACAACGAACCTTGAGCCCATACTCACCCAAGCCTTCACCCACACTAACCACAACCTTGCCCTAACCCCAGTATCTACCATAACCCTTCACCTAGTAACCATTAATCGAACACCTATTTTTTCAAACAATATAAACTACCAAAAAAAAAAAAAAACAAATCATCACAAGAAAAGAAAAAAAAAAAACATAGTCCTCACTTAGCAAAGAACCCACCAGCAACATAAAAAAAATCATCACAAACATTAAAATTGGATCATTTGGGTTCTGAGGTTTCAAGAGGTTTCAAGCTAAGATTTTTTAGTGGGGATAACATCAAAGGAAAGGAAGACGCATAGTTTGAAAAAAAAAAAAAACCCAAGCGATGGAAGAATGGTATTTTGAATATGAAAAGCCATGATTTTCGTTGTTGGATCTAAGAGATTAGAGGAATTCTTGGGTGAAACTAACTGAAAAATGAAAAAGAGAAAGTCGAGGGTAAGATTTTGGCGTGTTTTAAGCTTTAATTGGTGCCGGTGACTGGTGAAGGATAGTAGTAGCTGAGGCAACCAATGGTTAGCCTTTGGTTTTATTAATTGACCTTTTGGTTTGTTTGAGAGAAAAAAAAAAATTTTTAAATGGGTTCTGAAATGAAATATAAAAAAAGGCTTTTGGTTTTATAACCATAAAAAAAACTAAAAAAAAAAAAGAAAGAAATTTTTATAAGTGCTAAACTCATCGTTTGAAAAGAAAAAAAAAAAAAAAGAGAAAGGCGACTACCGATCCATGACCTACCCAATACACATCGATCCAACCCGCATTGACCCAAACTACCCCAATCCTTAGCCCAGTTCTGGAATCTGGGTCACCTGATCTAGCGCATCTAATCTAATCCAATCCAAGCCTAATCAGATATCCATCAAATTGGGCTCATTTCTAATTATGGATCATATTGGATTTAGGTCCAGTTTAGGTAAATTCAATTTATTAATTAGTTATTTATTCATTTTTGCATGCATTTTATATATATAGATAAACATTTAATTATTAATAATAAAATAAATAAATAAATACCATTATTGTTTATTAAATAATTAAGATCATAATTTTAATTTTACCTTGCAAAATCATATTTATAAATATAGCGAAAATAAAAAATATTATTACGAATTTTTCAATGATAAGACTCCAAGAAATCCAAGTAGTGATTCTCGAGAATTCTTTAAGTGAGAAAATATTGTTAAAAATTACCAAAGTATTGAAATATTTAGAAACTCTTCTCAATTCAAAGATTTTATTTATTTATTTATTCATTTTCTTTTAATTTGAATATTTTTCTTCTTTAAAAAAAAAGAAGAAAAAATGTAAATATTTATAAGAGTGTGTTTTTTTTAGGAAATAAATTTATTTATAGATAATTATATTATTATATGACTTTTAAATATTAATAATTTTTATAAAAGTAAACGAAAAAATCTTTGAGGATGAGATCATAAAGAAGTTTGAGTAGCGAAAAATTCTTTGAGGTTGAGATCGTAAAGAAGTTTGAGTAATGATTCTTTAGAAGTCTCTAAGTGAGAAAATTTATTTAAAATGCTAGCAATAGATTGAAGCACTTAGAATAATTTTCAATAATGATTTCTCGTTTTAGTATAAAAAATAAATTTTAAAAAATATTATTTGATTAAATCATAGTTATCATATTTTATAATATGCTTATTAAATATAAATTGATAACAAATATGAACCATTAAGGATAAGAATTTTTAGAATTTCGAGTATAGATTTTTAAAAATTCCTTAGATGAGAAAGTTTTTATTAACATTACCAAAGTATTGGAATATTTTTAAAAAATTTTCAATAAACAAGGTACTTATTTATTTTTTTCAATCAAGATAAAAAAAATAAAAATATATTTTTCTCTACAATAAAATTTTAAGAAAATTAATATTTAAATACTAAAATTAAAACTGTTTTAGTCATAATTAAAGAAAATACATAATTAATTGGTACTATTTTAAACAAGTGCTGTAGAGGTGCTAATCTTTGCTCATACTTAATCAACGTTTGAACCCTAAATGTTTTCGTAGACCTAAAAATTATCTCTTTGATAAAGTTTTAATTAATTTTAAATTTTTTATTAAAAATGTAAGTTTTAATAGATAGTCAATCACACATAGTCAAAAAAGATTGGTGGTGACTCTTTTTTATTTTTAAATTCGTTTAGCGGTATTCCAAAACCATTACGACATTTAAACTTCAAAGAAAATAAGCAATACAATAACAATATATGTAACTAAATTTGTTGCATGTGAGAAGAAAATTTGATGGAAACTCAAACTCAAACTAACTTTACTATCTAAATGAACCAATCTATAACCTTTAAAATTGTTGCAATTATCTTTTTCATCCTTAAGTCAAATTATGAAGACACACATTTTATATATAGCAATAACTTGCTAATCCTTATCTTATGCTTATAAATAACTAAAGATGTTAAATATCTAAAGATGTTATACCCTTCGAAATCTCCTGATTGGTTGCTTTGGTTGAAGCTTGTAATTGTACTCACATTCAAATTTGACAATCAAAGTATTTAAGTTTTAATTTTATTTTATCTTTTTTTATCAAGTATACATTGTATTCACATTTAGATCTAATAATCAAAACTCATACATTATATTCACATTCAAGTACTACTTGAAGATATGCACCTAAAAATGTGAATACAATTACTATATCTAAGTTTAGACCTACACTAAATACAAACCCATAAAAAGGAAATATCATTTTTTTTCAAAATTATATAAAAAACCATGATAATGTCAATCATTACAACTTAAATATCATGTGACAAAGCAAAAGAAAATAATTGAATGGCAAAAATGGAAATAGCTTTAGATAAAGACAAAGAACAATTAAAAATAGAAATATCTTTAAAATATAAACTTGAACATAAGAAGAAAAAAAAAACATGGTTTAAATTCTTTCATACAAAGCCCTAAAGCTCTAACTCTAGTAAATTCTTGAAACCATAGAAGCTAACATATATGAAATATATAGAAACAAAGTCACATGAAAAAGCAAACTTAAAAAACAAGACTAAGGGTAAATTTATTTTGAAATAAAAATAGAGCATATTTTTCATGAAGATTTTTACCCATCATAACCAAAACTCACCAAACAATGGAAGATGTATTTCAAAACTATTCCAAAACTTGAAAAAAAAGTCTTAAAAAAAGTAAATTAAAAGTATTAAATATCAATATGCATATAACAATATGACAAAAATGGAGTAAACAATATGGTATTAACAATAGATCTCTATTTAGTCAAACCAAACAAAAAAAAAACTAAAAAAATTTAAGTTAAACACAATATTAAAAGTTCTAACCTTAGTGTCAAAGTATTGAATGTCCTAATTTAAAATTGCTTCAAAGTATTTGATCATCATCTTTGTTGTTTGACTCTACTCACTCCATATTCACTAGTATATTTCTGCAACAAATTTTTAAACTTTCTTTTAATTATTGCATCAATAAAATTGTTCAAAAATTTAACGTAAAAAGAAAAAAAAATTTCTTCTCTATAATGAACTATTCTATCCATGAAGCTACCCAAATTGCCACACATAATCCCATTCCAAAGTAAAATGCATATTATAAATCTAGAAAAAAAAACTATTACTTTTTAATGAAAAACTTTTTGCTTAACAAACAAAAAAAAAATTTGTTTGAAATGTATTTATACTTCACTAGAATTGTTATAGAGTCTTACTCAAATCAAACTATACTTTTCATTTGAAAGCAACTTTTGCATCTACAAACCCAAATCCATTTCATCTAAAAAATAAATCACAAATAAAATAAATAATACAAAAAAAGATTAATATACCGAACTTCAAAAATCAATCAATTTCTCATAAATTTCTCTATTTTCTCAATAATCAAACAGAATTTTACCCCATTGAATAAATACACCCATTATACACGTGCACACAACCACAACAATTTGTATTTAAAATCCCATTTTCTATTTCTATTCTTTTATTTAATCTCATTATTATTTTGAGTTAAGGAATTAAATGAAAAACTTAACCAAATAAAATTTTCTAAATACCCCACCCTTTAAGTGGCATTCGAAAAAAAACTACTTTATATGAGATTTTCATATGAATCCTTAGAATTTTGTGATAGTTTTGGGTGTGGGCATAGCCCATGGTTTTTAGGGTCTTGTTTTAGGGTTCTAGGGTTTCAAGATTATGGGATTTTCAAAGAAAGGTTTTATGGTTTTAAAGTTCAAGGTTTTTATTTAGTGTTTTAGGGTTTCAAGGTTTTAAAATTTCAGGGTTATAAGGTTTTAGGGTTTTAGGGTTTTGGGGTTTTGAGGTTTTAAAGTTTTAAGATTTTAAGGTTTTAAAGTTTCAAGGTTTTGAGGTTATAGGGCTTCAGGGTTGTAGGGTTTCGATGCTTTAGGGTTTTAAAATTTCAAAGTTATAGGCTTTTATTAGAAAATGAAAATTATTAATAATTCGAACTTCCCCAATCATCCCCAACATCTTAGCAAATTTTCGATTATTCAAGTTTGGTTTTCATAATTCTTTTTTTTTCCTTAAAAGTTTTTATTTTTAATGCAACATGAAACAAATAAATGATGCAAATGCAAACCAAAAAATTGAAACAGCCAATTCAATCCTTCTTATGCATCTCTAATCTTATACTATTTTTTATCATTTCTTTTCCAAAATAAAAAGAAAGAATGAAAAAATTTTATTTATTATTTATTTTGTGAAGGAAAATTTTCTTTAATTCCCTAACATTAGGTGAAATTCGAGAAAATTAATCTTTCAAAATGTTATTTAAATTTCCTCCAATATCTAGGCAGGGTTTCCAAGATTTTTTTTTCATATAAATATTATTATATTTTATTCCAAAAATTTCCTTTTTCAAAATACATTTTGAAATTACAAAATTAGTTCAATTTATTTTTATTTAAGAACTTATACAAATTTTTTATCAATCTTAATTATCCACAAACAAGTGTTTTTAAGGGTGTACAACATTAAATTAATGCATACAATAACACAATAAAATAAAACAAAAGAAGAAAATATACCTAAATAGAGCTTCTTAGATTTAAACCCAATATGATCCAAAACAAGAAAAGAGCTCAATTTGGTGAATTTTGAATAGGCTTGGATTGACTAGGTAGGCTGTGTTTAGATGGGCAAAATAGGTCTAGTGAAACCAAGTTGGGTCGAGTTGGAATGGGTAATAGGTTGGGTCAGCAAGTTTTTTTTTTAACTATAAATATCAATTTTTTAAACTTCATTTCATTATTCTCTTTTAAAAAATTTCATTTTTTTAAAAAATAGCCATCCCCCACAAACGCAGTTTTCGATAAAAACTTACTGTCACTGTACCTCGTAACCAACATCATCGCCGACTGGCCTCTTTCGCCACCAAAATTTCACCACGACCTCTACTCGACCTTTTTTTCCAGATCTAAGCTAAGATTTGTCTTAAAATGCTTCTAAACCAATAGATCTAAAGTTGAAACTAAACTTTCAAACCACCATAACTCTTCCTTCCACCATCCGATCTTTCTACCTTTTTAGTATGTTGTTCCTCTTTCTTCGATCTTCGTTCTCACTATCATAATGTTTAAGTTGGGAAAATCTATCCATTAGATACAAAAATCATGAAGTCATTACCAATCTTTTTCAACTAGGTATGATTGGTCACTTATGTGAGTCTGTCCTTTTTAAGGTTATCCTAAACCTAAGCTGAAGGTCCCTAAAAAGAATAAGTTCTAGTTTACATCAACAGAACTTAGGTTCAAGAGTCAATTACGTGTAAGGAAAGTATTAGCACCCCTTTATACCCAAAATTGGTACTAAATTAATTATGTGTTATCTAAATTAAACCTTAATCAAAGATAGTTTTATCATGCAAATCAAACAATTCCAATCTCTTATTTATTTACACCACATGGTCATAAAAAAAATTCTATCAAAATCAAATCATGCAATTATACAATTAATATTAAATCATACCATGCAAAAATTATTATGCAAATATCTTATAAATCATACCAAATATCATGTAATAATATCATGCCTAAATCATGCTAAAATATTCATGCAAACATATTAATTATCATGCAATAATAATAATCATATAAAAATATAATATTATGCAAATATATTATCATGTAGTAAGATAAAATACCATACGAATATATTTATAACCATTCATGTAAATATATAATCATGAAATCAAATATATTCACACAAATATATTAGTAATCATGCAATTAAATATTGTCATGCAATTATGTACCAAATAAATGTAGAAACATGCAATTAAATATAATTCAAATATAATATTAATCATGCAATAACATAAAATATCTTATCATTCAATAAATATAAAATCATGCTATAATAATAAATAAATAAATAAATATGTAAATAAATATATTAACAATCATACAATCACACAAATAAATAAATTAATAATCATGTAATTAAATATATAATCATGCAATTAATAATATAAAATATGCAATATAATATATAATCATACAAATAAAAATATATAAACCATGCAAATAAATATGCAATTACATATATAATCATGCAAATAATAATATATAAAACCATGCAAAATATGCAAATAATAATACATAAATCATGCAATCATGTAAATAATAATATATAAATCATGCAAAATATGCAATTAAAATAATCATGCAAATAAACATATAATTAAATATATAATCATGCAAATAAATATATTAATAATTAAGCAATTAAATATATTACTAATCATGCAATCAACTTAAATATAATCATACAAATAAATATGTTAATCATGCAAACAAATATATTAGGCAAATAAATTATAATGCAAATATAATATTAGTAATGCAAATTCATTCAAAAATAAATACCATACAATAAATATAAAAATAAGAGTAATAATTAAATATTATAAAAGTTATGCAAAAATCACAAAAAAAAGAAAGCTAACATTACCTTAATGGATCATGAGTTCCAATAATTTTTCACCTTTCAAAACTAATACTTCCCATTATGAATCTTAACCTTCCTTCCAAAAGACTCCAACCAAATCTTCATGCAAAATTTTTTTTGTTTGATTGCTTCTTCCTTGTTAATTCAAAACTTTGCCCAAATTTTCTTTCTTTTTAATGACCTATGTTTGATTTTAAAGTCAATTGTTGTTAGGCCCCTTTTTTATCTTAAATTCGGGATCCTTATACAATGATTAAATCCCTTTCGATTTGGAAGAAATTAATTCAACCGAATCTAGGATTTCTCTTTAAATTTTATTCTTTATATAGTCTTCCATTTTTCAATAGATTGAGCTCTAAGTCTTTCTAAAATTATTCAACCATTAAAGTTAAAATCTAAAATAGAATCTAAAAGTTGAATTGAGCTGAAGATTTTTCCTACAAAATATCACATTTTTCTTTTTTTTTTCTTTTTTTCTTTTTACCCTTTTTTATTTTTTTACCAATCGACTTTGACTCTTTTGACTAAAAAAACAAAAATTAAACCAAAAATTAAAGTAAAAAAATTAAAATACAAATAAAATTTAGGGCTTAATTTTTAGTTGAAATTTCACTTTTTCAATTAAAGCCTAACTGCACAATCAAAATTAAAATTTGAAACCCAATAAATTTTAAAAAATCTTCAGATAAAATAGAGTGTCTACATTCATCGGTCATGATCGTTTAGAAGCTCAACGTGAAAGCTGTTGCCATCCTTTGTCACCATTGACAATGGTGTTACCTTCCCTCTTTCTCTCATTTTCTCCTTTATTTTCTATTCTTTATTACCAAACACTGAAACTTTCCCTTGTTTTTCCTTTTTTTGGGAAAGAAAACTTCTTTCTTTTTACTTTTCTTCTTCTTTTTTTTGGCTAATTTGGTTGCTCGGCATTGCTTCTCCCCAAATCCAAAGGATGTGTGATTTTCTATCGTTTTTTATTTTTTTCTTGATTTTGGTTGTTGATGGCAATAAGGGTGTTGGGTTTTTGGGTTGTTCACAAGTGGTTTTCAAGTCTGGGTAATGGAAGGGTTGTTGTTAGTGTCATGGCAGGTGGTCATAAGTGATGTAGGGCTAGTTGCTTTTGGGTTTGTTGAATTGTGGTGGTGTTGGTGGTATGAGATTTGTGTGGTGACAGGAGTTGATTATGGAAGTTGTGATCTAAGATGGGATTGGATAGTTGTTTTCTATATGTGTTGTATGCTAACATGTTTTTAGGTTTTATTGATGTGAGTTTTGGGAGCCATGAAGGTTTGAGCATGGTTGAGTTTATGTGATTTTTTTTCTTATGAATTTTTTGCTATGAATTGCTGTGTATTTTCTTTTTGGCCTAGAGGTCTTTTTTTCTACATGAATTCCTTTTTTTTATATTGTGTATTGCTTTGATAAATTTCAGAACTATTGCTGCTGCTTATGGCTCTTGCTAAATTGATTGCAGGGTAGTGGAGCTACTTTTCGTACAGTGGCTATCAACCACTCACATTTGTCCTTTTCTTTTTTTATTTTTTATTTTTTTAATTTTAAATTAATTTAATTAATTCTAAAAAATAAAATAAAAGAATTAGGCTTTAAATCTAAATTTGGACCTAAAATTGGAGTTTAGGTTTGAAAGTTTGATTTGAACTTCTATTGGGCCTTCAAGTCCAAATAATTAAAATTTGAATTAATTCCAATTAAATTGGGCTTTAACCTAAATATAATTGGATTTGGACTTTATCCCATACAAAATTATCAAAAGTAATTAATTTGAAATAAAATATAAATGAGTTGATCCAATTATATCACTCACATTAGCCCAAATCAAATCATTTGAATCAAGCTCAACAATTAAAAAAAGCCAAATTAACCTGAAAATTGGGTGTCTACAATTGGTTTTTGATCATTGAACAATAACAAACAACAAAAAAAAGGCGATGACATGTTTGGCTCTTTGGTTTAAATCCATGACTTTAAGGAGGCTTTTTATAACATCTAAATCGAAAAAGTGAAAAAATATATAAAAGTGAAGAAGTTGCTAAAATTTAAACTAGAATAGGTGCTATAACAATCGTGAACAATGGTGTAAGCAATTGAAAATGGTTGCAACCAACAAAAATTTGTTGTTAGAGAAAGAATGAAAAGGTTAAAAGAATAATGAAAATGTTAAATGAAAGAGTAAAAGAAATAAAAATGATAAAAAAAAAAAAGTAAGTCAAAGAACATTTTTCTATCTAACACATAAAAGAAATAGAAATGATAAAAAGATAAAAAGCAAGTCAAAGTAAATTTTCGATCTAAACACATTAGCCATCCATCACATTTATTACTCTTCACCAACTATTTTCAATTCCGTACTCTTCCATCACATCATTTTTCTTTATTATCTACTTTTTAAAAGGAAAATAGTAGATTTAGTTATAAAGAAAATGAAAAACTAAAAAATGACATGTGGACCGTGGAATATTCCTTAAAAATCTAAAATGTTAATTGTAGGGATATTATTTTTAATACAAATTTTATTATAGTTATTTATAAATTTATAGTATTTTGTTAAATTAGAATATTAAATAATAATTTAATTAATATAAGACATATATAATTAAATAATTAATAAAATATATTTTTTATATGGATCTATAACTAAATATTTTAAATCTATTTTTAATTTTTATGATTTAAAAAAAAATCTCGACCCGATTTTAAATTAAAAAGTGATTCATTATTTTGTCTTAAAAATATGAAAGAAACTTAAAGTGCCACGTAAATAGTCTCCACTTGCTAAAAAAGTCAAAACCTAAAACTTATATTTTATGGATATTATTTTTATTATAAAATATATCTTAATTATTTATAAATATATAATATTTTTATTAAATTATGATATTAAGTAATAATTTTATTAATATAATATAAATATATAAATATAAAATGAAATTAATAATAAAATATATATTTATATATTCTTATGACAAAACACTCTAAATCACGACACACTTTAAAAAAAAAAAATTAACCCAATCTTAAACTAAAAAAATCTTTACTCTTTTGTTTATTAAAAAATAAAAGATAAAAACTTAGAGTGTAGGAGATAGTGTCCCATTGTTTCAAAAATCAAAATCTAAAATTTTTATTATTTGGATATTATTTTTTTAATAAATTATACCTTAATTATCTATAAATATAAAGTATTCTATTAAATTATAATATTAAATAAATAAATAATAAAACATATTTTTTTATATATACCCAAAACAAAATAAGTTAAACCTACCTTCGACCTGCTTGAATTTCAACTGAAATTCTTTGCCCTATCTCAAATTAAAAAAATATATATTTAATTAGGATGAATTGAAACCATCATATATAAGCCTTTTTTGTCATGTTTAACTCTATTATTTTAAACAAAAATTATTTAAAAAAAATAAAAAACCAAAAAATGAAAGAAATGAAGGAGGGAAAAGTGAAATGCCACATAAACATGCTAGTTTTGCTCCAAAATCTATAAGTTTAACTGCATGGGTTTATTAAATATTAATAAAAAATAAAAAATTGTGGAAATGAAAAAAAACAGAAAAAAGGAAAGAGGCATAAAATGACATGTGTACACTCCAATACAGCAGCATTTATATAATTAACTTTAATTATGATTATTATTTTTTTATATAAATAACATTTTAATTATGTATAAATATAATATTTCATTAAATTAATGTGTTAAATAATACATTTATTAATATCATACATATATAAAAATATAAAATTTCATAAATAATAAAAAAATATATTTTTATATATACCATAAGGAGGAGCATTTTAAATTCATCTTCAATCCAATCATGATTATGAAAAAGAAAAAATCACTCCATTCCCAATCTGATCTCGATTTGAATAAAATTGCTCCTATTATATTAGGTTAACACAAAAAGATCATTTGTAAAATCAAAATATGAAAAGATTTATATAAAAGATTAAAAAATAAAAATAAAAAACCTATAAAATAAAAATATATTTTTAATCAATAAGACCAAATAGGTCTCACATGATTTTTTTTAAAATAGATAATTCATTAAATATGTAGAAAAAATTTATTAAATATATAGAGAAAAAATGAAAATAAAATATAATAAAATAAGAAAAGAAAAGAAAAAAGAGTAAAAATAAAGAGAGAGAGAGAGAGAGAGAGAGAGAAAGAGATGGATTGTACCGGTGGATGGATATACGAAAAATAAAAAGAAAATGAAAAAATAGAAAGAAAGCAAAAACAAACATGAGAAACACTTTTGGTATCAAGTGAGTTCTACCAAAATTAAATTCTAAAAAGAAAAACAAAAAAAAAGGGCAAAACAGAAAAAAGTAAAATAAAAAAATTGATATAAGTGGATTCCACCAAAAAAATAAAAATCTTTAAAAAAATGTGCTGATTTTTTGGTAATTTTTAGGAAAAGTAATAAAAAATTTAAGAAATTAAAAACCAAAAATGAAAAAAATTAAATATTTATAAAATTTCAAATAAAATATTTAAATTTTTTAAAAAATTTTGAAAAAAAATTAAATAAATGTAAAAATTTTTGAAAAAAATAAAAAAAGAAAAGGGAGAAATTGCCACGTTGTATCATGAGGATAGAGCACTATGTTACATTTGCAAAATTAAAAGAATAGATTTTTTTTATAATTGTTTTTTATAATTTTTTACAATCTTTAGAAAGAAAGAATAAAAGGAAAAGCAAAATAGAAAGTTTGATATAGCGGGTCTCACATATAAAAATATAATCTTTATAAATATATATATATATATATTTTTATAAATTTTTAAAAAATTTATTAATTTTCAAACGATAAAAAGTAAAAAAAAAAAAGAAAGAAAAACTAAAAAAATAAATGGCCCAACGGGATGGAGACATGGGGCATAATTTGAGTAAAAATATGGCAGCTGTAAATCCACTCTTAAAAGCCAAAAGTCAAAAAAAAAAAAAAAGAACAGAAAAAAACACAAACAAAAAGAAAAAAAAAAAAAAAAAAGGAACCAACGGAGCGTTGATAATAGTAAGGACTAGATTTCTGCCCTAGCTTGGTCATGGGCTATATTTTATATATTTATATAATTTTTTGTTAAATTAATCTTAATACAAAAAATTATTGTAAATTTGTTTTAAAAAGTTTTCACTTCTCTTTTCAGTGCAAACTAATTACAAGTGTAATTGTAACAAGAGGAGATTTCTCTTTTCAAATTTTTTTGTGAAATTGGATATTAAATATTAAAATTTTGTTTAAAATTATATTTTATTTTACATTCCTTTATTGAATTATAAAAAATAAATTATCTTAATTAATGATTTTAAAAGATATTTCATGCTTCCAAAATTACTCTTAAAATAATTTTTAATGATAATACTTAGCTATCTTTGAATTGAGAGTTGGAGATAACTTTTATATATCGTTATAAATTAGGGTGGGACACGCACTTTCTGTTAAAATATTTAAATATAAATTTGTATTAATTAATATTATAATTTTAATTTCATGCAATAAATATATAATTTTGATTTTATTTTTTACTTAAGTTGAAGGTTTGCTCAGATAGTATTTTTTTACAAATTTATTTCAACAATATTTATAAATATATAAGTTTAAGCAAAATGAATCCTGCTCATTCTATTGAAATAACTTATAATTAAATGAATTTTTCAGCTTACCATTTTCTAATTCATTAACAAATGAAAAGAATTTTTTCAACAATGAAAGATTTTAAACAATAATTTTTATCATTATTTATTTATTTTACGTAGTTTATTAACTAACTTCCTTGTTTTTAAATTAATAAAAAATAATAATATGAAAAAATTTAAATATAATTATTAGAAATTATACATCACAAACAATATAACTTTATGAATTTTAATTTAGATTTTGAGTTTGACTAACAAATTCAAAATGAATAAGAACCCAACAATTGAACCCTAAAAGTCATAAAATATCTAATTCAGCTCTTATCAACCTAAAAATATCACCTTCATCCCCATAAAATAAATGTCAACAAAAGAAGTCATGCGATTATGTGAATTAACTTTCATTTATAAAATAGATTTTTTTTTCCCTTGGACGTAAAATGACAAATGTCCAAAATATTTGCGTTTAGCCCAGCCTAATTAGAGCCTAGAGATGTCATGCTCATGCGGGCCAACCGCCATGTCCTCAACCCTCGTAATAGATGCAGGCCCATCTTCATGTACAGAAGAAATAATTTGTTATCAAATGTTTATATTAAAAACTTTAAAATATTTTTTTATTTAATATTAGTACTCTGCAAATTTAGGAGGAAAAATTAATTATTTATAATTTTATTTAATCACACTTTAACTAGTAAAGATATCCATGGATCAAACTGAGATTTGAAACTATCAATATCATATATATTTTTTTAAGTCCGACCGATTCAACAATTCAAGTCTCAAAATTTGTCGTCACCTACCTAAATTAATAAATATTATAGTCCACACCTGCCTAAATCATATTGATAATTAAAACAAATAAAATATGTATTTTTTGTTTAATCTTTATTAAATTTATTTTTTTCTTTATTTAGTTTTAAAACATAATAACTTAATATAATTTTATATATTTATACTACAATATCAAATATATTCCTTATATAATATATAAATAAAAATACAGGTTAAGCTGAAGCTTTGAATATTAGAACCAAATCTGGATCTACTTTTTTGCGAGTCTTTTTTTTTTTTTTTTCTCAAAATCATTTAATAACCTTAATAATATTTTTGTGGGAATCCATCAAAATATTGGATGGGCTTTTGAATTTAGGAGTTAATTCAATTTTTGAACAAGTCTATTAATTAATACTAATGCATTCTAACGCTTTCCTAATTATTTCTTTTTCTTGTATATCAATTACTTTGACTTATAATCTCTAGAATTGAGATAAAACAATTTTTTAATTTCTTAGTTTTTTAGATTTTTTATTAATCAAGAATCATGTAATTTATTAGTAAAATTGTGGATTCTTAACTCTATTGATCAATATTCAATTTTTAACAACTCCTCAAATATCAAATTAAAAAAAAAAAAAACTATTTTTTTACTAACTACTAGATTGATTTTTGTTCTATTCTCCTTTCTTTGTTGCAATTTTCAAATTAAAAAACATTTATCTTTGTCAATCCAAAATACTACTTTTTCTATCTTGCAGCTATGCTTGCATCACATGCTAAATTTTTTTTTTTTTTGTGGCACTTGAATATTTAGTTCATTGATAGAACTGCACATTCTTTATTTTAAAAAAAAAACTAGATTCAAAATTGAAATTTATGCCTTAATTTGAAAAAAAAAATAGTTGTTGTCAAAGATTTTTATTTTTTTTTTTACTTGGGATTACAATATTCTATCAATACACCATGCAATTGTTGACATGAAAGAATATTCAATTATTCCATTCATCCTTTTATTTTACCCTTTTTTTTAAAAAAAATTTTAATTTGTTTGTCTTTTATAAAAATAAAACAATAAACAACATAGACTCGAATTCTCAAACATATAGGCCATTTTTTGTTTACTCACTTAACATTGTATAAAATCCAAAGAAACAACAATGATACAAATGAAACTGAATTACTTTATTTGAATGAAAATAATAAAATAATAAATTTTTAAAATTTATGTAAATTAATAGAGGACAATCTTTAAGGTATGAGGGAGTAATTGTTTTCCTCATGTAATCTAATCCAAGATTTAAAAAAAAAAAGTATTTACATTTTAAGAGTTTTGTTTATGTATAATGTGTCGAATTTTAATTGGAATTTTTCAGAAGTTTTTGGTAAGTGAAACATCTATATTCAAACTTTAATTGCATTGGACCACATATATATATATATATATATTATTTGGCTAAATATGAACGATGAATTTGGCCTACTTCTCTTCCTATTTTTCCACAGTTTGTTGCCAATTTGCTTAGTACAAGCTGTCACAATAAATGGAAAAAAGGTACACATTAGTTGCTTGATGGAAACAACTTCAAATATTTTAAATGGAAGTAAACAGCACAATTTGCCCCCACTCCTTTGACATTTCTCCCGTGAGTTGCCAAGTCTCGTGGGGTTGCTTTTCTTCCAGTCATGGTCTGCTTCTGGTCTCCTACTCGGACTTATAGATTTTGGTCACCCCTTATATCAATTTGCCAAGTTTTATGTTTTAGTTTTTTTTTTTTTTTTTTCTTGAATCTCAACGAGGATTCCACTTTTTTTTTTTTTTCAGTTTTTTCTATTCCTTCATTCCCTTTGTTCCATTATATTTGTCTTGTTGATTTTTTTAATCAAATAAACTTAATTTTGATTATTATTTTTAATAAAATCATGCAATTGAAAATTTTTTAAAAATAAAATTTGGAAACTTTAACTTTTGAATTTTTAAAATTTTAAAATGCCTTTTTTAAATTTTAATTAAATATAAAATTTTAAAAATTAATGATCAAATTTGAACTTGTTTGCTCGAAGAAACCCAAACACCCAGGACAAAAAGAGTATATGATTTTTAAAATTTTTAATTGTTGGGTTAATCTCAGAAGCGGATCTAAGGGTGTTCATGGGCACCTTTAAAGGGTAGAAAATAAAACAAATTAAAAAAATTCGCTGGACATCCCAAAGAGTGAAAAATAAAAAAATTTTAAAGAAAAATTTTCTTAAATACCTCAAAAATTTTTATGCATATTTTTTCATCAATAAAATTGATAAATTCATTAATATTATATATTAATAGACATCCTAGAAAAAAAAAAAATCTGTATCCACCTCTTGTTGACCTTTTCCATGATATATATACATATACCTTTAGGTTGAAGAAAAAAAAAAAACAATTTCAATGATGCCTCCAAAGTTTTTCCGCCTTAAAAATCACCAATTTCTAGGGTAAGCATAAATAAGTAATTAACCATTAAATTTATCATTAATTATTAAAATATTAGTCAATTTAATTTAACTTTATATTATATTTTTTCAGTTATTTTCTGGTTTATTGATTGATTTATTTATTTATTTTTTTGTTATATATGAAAATAATATATGACTATGATTATGATTTAAAAAAAATATTATTCATTTTCTTCACTTAGATTTTTTTTTTTTTTTTGCAAAGCCATTCGATAGGTTAGATTTTGTTTTAATATTGGTCGATGTTTTATTAAAATTTAAATAAAGAATGTAAGTTCAATAACATATATACATAATTAAATTTATATATTGGGTGTGAAAATGTTCATATATATATATATATATATATATATATGAATAGAAATTCACTTACACTTTAAAAAATTTTTTGAACCCTTGAATCAAAATTACTAAATTTAAAAATATTATCTTGATTCAAATGAGTCATACGATTAAAAATGATACAAACATTTTTATATCTAACCAAATTTTTTAATATACAATCAATATGATATTTATGACTCCTCTTTAAGAGTGCCTAAAATCAAAACATAAGATGAGTCATAAATTTTACATCATCTATTTACTAAAGTTTGATTATGTATATAAATATTTATATCATTTTTAATTTATGAGATATTTTTTATGAACAAAATTATGAGACTTAATAAATCAAAATAAATAATATTTTACAAATTGATATAAATGGAGAAAGAAATACCATTTTATAATTTTAAAAAATTCAAGTTGTGTTTGTCTAAGTTTATCGTTATTATATAAATTTTCAAGTAGCTTTAGTACGTAGTCAATACTTAATCTATTTGACTCAGCAATCCAAACAAACCCATTGCATCCCTGTCACTCGTCTTCGAACAGTCTTCCATGCACAAATATCCACTCTTTATCGAGGAGTCGTTACCAAGAGCACGACATCAGACGCTAAAGTCAGACTTTCCATTATGGACCAAATCCTTCTGCAGGAAATCAAACTCTATTTTCACCAAAAAAACTTCTTCTCTATTAGATCATATAATCGTCTCATCTTAATTTCACTAAAAAAAAATTTTTTTTACTTGATTCAGTCATAGGGATCAAACTCTATTTTTTAATTATCTCTGTTTTTTAAAATATATCTTAAAATATGTGTCGTCTTATTAATTTATAGTCTCTAAAAACTCCATTAACAATAAATAATAAATGTTTATATATATAACACTTGAGAGTTGATTGATAGTTATGTAAGTGTGTAGACGATATTCAAATAGAAAAAAAAAAGAAAAAAAATTAATCTAATGATTAAATTATAAAATAATACATGTTATTATGAATCACAATTATTAGATTAAAAAAAATTTACATCTTCCGTGCAAAACATAGGCTAAGTTATACAATTATAGGAGGTATCTCCTATCATAATTTTTATTTCTATAACAAGACTGAAACTCAAGACTTCAAATTAAAACTTCAGCTCATTAAAAACAAAAATAAAATTATAAAGTAAAATTTCAAAAACGAAATTAGAGTTTTTCTTCTTTTTTTAGATGTTCAATGCACCTAACAAATGGGTATAAAGTTCAGGGGTGGACAGTGGTATTGGTTTGAGGGGGGGGGGGGGGGCCCAAATTTTTAAGTTTTAATATTTATGTTATGATAAAATTAAATGGCCCCCTCAAATTAAAATTATTAATTTTATTTATTTTTATGTGATTTTGTAATTTAGTTTTATTCATTGAAATTAAGATATATTAAAATTATATTATTATTTATCTATTTATTTATCAATAAATTATTATCTGTAAATTTTTAATTTTAAAAATTTGTCCCAAGTTTAAATCATAATAATATAAATTTAATAAAAGTCGAATTAACTTTTTAATTTTTCAAATAAAATTAAAGGTCTCCAATCAAGTATCAAACATAAATTTCTATGCTTTTTAATTGATTACAATTCCACTTTTTCATATAATTCTTCCTATTTAATTTATCTTAGATTTTTTCTCTATCATGCAATTTTTTTAACACAAAAGTCAAATTGAAATCACTTTTATTTATAAGGTTAAAAAAAAAACCCTAACTTAAACTTTATTCTTCTAATTATATACTTTATTTTTCTTATTTTGATAAAAAATATGTATTGTTTAAAAATTAATTTACTTGTACTTTTTTTTAAATATTCACAATTGTAAAAAAGATTCACAATTTAAATAAAACTATTTATTTAATGTATTATGTATCATTATACATTATTTATAAATCAATAAAATTAATAATTTTGAAAACATGTATATTTTGTTAGTATATTGCTTGCATATATATATATATTAATAATATAATAAGATACATTTTATTAATATATATATATATATAATATAATAAAATTTAAATATAATATAATATCAATTGGCTTCTTCAAAATCGATTATCAAAATCCATCACTACTAATGTCAAAGCTTCAAAAATGTCTTTTCATTTGCCTTGCAGGTTAGAAAAAGAGAGTGAACTTTAGGCACCAAAATCCAAATCAAAGAAGGAAACAAACAAACGCAGTGGACCAAATTTAAAAAACTACTTTGTGACCTTAAATAAATATTAAAAGTAATGATACTAATAATTTAGACCATTGCATATTCACATGGACCCTTTGACAAAATGGAACTAAATTTTTTATATTGCAATATCAAAATCCTCAATAGATTGTTTTCGAGCCCTTGACAGCTAAATTTAAGTCAATTTGAAATTTGAGATATCCTAAACAAGTTTTTGTTTTAAGTCAATATTATTGATTTTTCATCAAATTAATTTAGATTGTAAAAGAAGCAATAGTTGTTCCACACAATCACATGAAATTAATATTGCATTATTAAATATCAGCTGTCGTGACTGCATTAGATTAGTTAATTTCTTTGCTAGGGCTCAAATGGCGACAATATCAAAAAAAATTTATATAAAAGAAGTTACAATTTAAAAATAAGAGAAAAAGTTGTAAATATGAAGTAAGTAACAGATCTCATATGTTGAAATTTGGATAAATTTTGAAGATATTAAGTGATAAAGGAATAACAATTATACTAAGAAACTAAGTGCTGATATGGATAAAATGTTGTTGATCTTTCTTAACAATAGAAGATCATGACTTATTATATGATGACAATTATCATTTATAAAAATAAGATTGATTAATTAAAAAATTATATAATGACAAACTAAAATATTTTGATTTATCTAATCCAAATTAATTAGTATATCACACACAATCTGTTGAGATCTCTTGAGAGAAAAGAAAATTAAAAAGAGCTATAGAAGATTTTACTAGCATAGAATTTCTCTAGACTTTTATCCGATCTTGGTGAAAGTTCTTTCTTTCTTATTCGAGTGGATTTAAAATTAGAGGTTGGACACTTGAACAATTGTAGATTAATTACAGCAATCAAGTTTGGTATGTCTCTTAGTTAAATTTGTTACACACAACTTGCGAAATCTGCCTCGTCGATTGGTTGCTTGATTGTTTAGTTACTTGTCAACGTGGTTCTAAGAGTTTTGAAATTGTTAAAATTTTAAAATTTCATTGCATTTAACTCGAGAGTTATAGGATCGATTCTCAATATCTTGGTTCCAAGAATTAAGTAGATTCCCATTCCTTCTTCTTCCAATTGCTTTACACTTGATAAAAATAAAAATAAAAGAGTAAGATTTTAGAGGAGATAGGATTGTATGGAACAATGATTAATTAATGTAAGTTATTAAAGTAATTTACATATGAAAATGAATTGAGGGTTCTCTAATATATATGTGATTCATTGACATGGATCCAAGGATGTGAAATTTTTATTGGATATAAACTTTAATCAATTAATTGTATACTTAAAGTAGATAACCTAATGTGAAAAAGTTCAACCTGTTTAGAAATATAAATAAAAGTCTACTGATAGACAGATATATTCTATGGTGTAAAATTAAGAAACCATGTATTCTAAAAAACTGAAACCATGTTTTTAAAAAATTTAAAAACCACAATAAAAATTACTATAATAAAAGATAAAGGTAAAACAAACAAAAGAAATTCATAAGGAGACAAATTGACCAATTTGATCTTGAGATTTAGATCTAATATTTTTTGAAAAAGATAAAGTGATACAATATAAAAATGAAATGAAAGTGATATGTCTAAAATTTTAGTGAAAATTGTATATGAATTTGGTAAAAATCAAAAAATAAATTTTGTATATGAATTTAACATAATAATTTTTCATATTTTGCACATATTTGGTATAATATGAACAAAAATTATAAAATCTATTTAGATTGCAATGGAAACTATTATATATACGACTAATAATTACGCAAATCTCTTATTTGAAACTTGAAAATAATGGATGATATCTATAAGATTGGAGAGGATGTCCCTTTCACATATAGCCCAATATATATACCCAATATGTAAGGAAATTTGAGAAATATTTCTATCCTATTAATTAAAGTTTCTCACATAAGAGCTTTGCTCTTGCATTTCCTTTCCTTTCAAGTGTGGGAGATAGCTGGAAAAAGGAGAGTGGTGAGGGGTAGAATGAGAAAGTGGAATGGGTACGGCAAGAAGCACAGCAGCAATCGATCAGAAGGGTACAGGCATTCGCGTTCAGAGATAGAACAATGGAAAAGAAAGTTACAATCTTTGTCGACAGTATTCATCCTGAAGGCAGGGAAGCAGAACTGTGGGACCAGATCATGCAGTATGGGAGTGAATTCTTGATTTCTACATTCCTCTAAAGAGGAAAATGTCTAGGCGTAGCAAATTTGGCTTCTTTCGTTTTAAGGATCTACGAGAGGCTTTATCAGTCATAAGGGCATTGGATGGATCTGTTTGGAACGATGGAGATTAAGGGTGCGTCTAGCCAAGTATGAGAAAAGTCATAATAAAGTGCCTGCAATCAATCAATTAAAAGAGTCCTTCGTTTTTTTCAGCTGGCCTCCGGTTTGAAAGTAAACTTTTATAAAAATGCCTTATTTGGTATCAAGGTTGAAGCCTCGATTGAGGAAGAATGGACTTCGAAAATCAATTGCAAGGTTGATTCTTTACCTATAAAATACCTTGGCCTTCCCTTGGGAGCCAACCCGAGACTGATCTCAACTTGGCAGACAGTTATTGACACATTCAGAAATAGACTCAGCCTCTAGAAAAGCAAACTTTTGTCTATGGGGTAGAGTTACTTTAATCAAATCTGTTCTATCTAATCTCTCGATATACTACATGTCTATGTTCAAGACTCCCTATGGAGTTATCTCAGAACTAGAAAAAAATCCAGAGACAGTTCTTATGGGTGAAAGTGATGACAAGAGAAAATTGAGACTGATTGACTGGGACACGATTGGCAAGAGCAAAAAGTATGGTGGTTTGGGGATCGCTAATCTACATTACAACAATCAAGCCTTATTATCTAAATGGCTGTGAAGATTTGGTGGAGAGACAAACACTTTGTGGAGGAACGTGATCTGTGAGAAGTATAAACTTCCTCTTATTGATTTGTTGCCTGCTCCTTGGCCGTCCCATTCTTTTGAATTCCAGTTTGTTTTTCTGTGCAGGTGACGGCTCTAGGATCTGATTTTGGAGTGATAGATGGATTGACAGCTACATTTTGAAACACAGCTTTGGAAGAATCTATGCTTTTGTTATTAAAAAAGATGGGTTCATCAAGTAATTTGGAGAATGGGAGGGCCTGACTTGGAAATGGAACATGAAACTGAGGCCTAACCTCTTCGATTGGGAGAAAGATCAGTGGGAAGCCTTTCTAAAAGATTTTAAACTCCGTTTCATTGTTTATTTCGGCCTCAGACAGATCCATCTGGATGCACACTACAAATGGCATTTTCAGTCCTAAATCATTCAGACAAGTGCTGGAGAAAAACACATCTCACAAAGCACCTTTTGAAAAGCTCATTTGGAAAGGTATTGCTCCACCAAAAGTAGAAGTCTTTGCATGGAGAGATTTGAAAGGCTGCATCCGATCAGGGATGTGCTTCAAAGAAGAGAATGTCTAAGGAATACGGAGAACAAATGTCCTTTCTACGATATGGCTGAAATCGTTAACCATCCTTTATTTATTACCACTTCTCTTGAAAAATATGGAACAAGTGGTGTGGGCAGTGATGTATTTTTTGGCCTATTCCTGGGACTCTAAATGTCCTATTTCAATCATGGAAATGCCTTGCAATGTAGATTAGCAACAAGAATATCTGGGATATATACTTTGTTCTATGATATCATTTGGTCAGTATATTTGGCTCGCAACGAAAAGATTTTCAACCAAAAAACCATGTTGACTGATGAACTTTAAAATTTGATCTGCATTAGACTTGGATGATGGTTAAAAAGCCAAATTTCCTGATACAAGCTATTCTTCCCTGGACGTTGTCTCAAACATCCAAAATCAATTGGTACGGTGGCATACAAAACCAGTTAGGAAAAACATCGATTGGACCCCCCAACCCGAAAGAGTGTGGACGTTAAATGTCGACGGCTCTGCAATCGACAAACCAAGTCCAGCAGGCAATGGGGTGGTTCTTCGAGATCACAAAGATAAGATAATTCTGTTATTCTCCAAACATATAGCAATCCAAGACTCTAACTTTGCGGAACTGTTGGTTATCCTAGGAGCTCTCTTCATTATTGTTGATGCTAATTTTGATCCCTTCCTGGAGATTATTGTTGAAGGTGATTCATTGTTGTTTCTTCTTGGTTGAATAAAGTAACCGAAAGCCCTTGGAAGTACAATGATATTATAAACAAGTTGTATAATTTTTATGCTCGTGTAAAAAAATTTTCGTTTGTGCATGCATTTAGGGAAGAACGTTTTCAATAAAACGTGTTCAATTTCAAGAAAAAAAAAAAAAAAAGAAAAGAAGAAGAACGTTTCTCACATCCTTGAACATATTTCTTGAACATTTCTATTTATGACGTAGATACTAGATGCATGCCTTGAATGAAACATAGAAAGAATGTAATAACCTTCCAAACATATTCTGAGAAGACCTTGTCAAACACAAAATCAATCCCATAAGCGAATTCGACTCTAAACCAAAATTAATAATCACAGACTTATCTAGTATATTCATTATTTTGTCACAAAAATTTAGATATGAAAATTTCAAATTAGAAGTTTCCAATCAATCTGTAGATTGTATGCGTGGACTGTCTCAAGCATTTTTATTATCTTATTAGTATATTAATTATTATTCTATAAATAAATCTAAAAAAAATTATTCTATAAATAAGCTTACATGTACAAGCTACATCACCATTTCTCTCTCTAACGTCCCACTGACCCTTTCCACTTCAGCTTATAAAAGCTTGGACAATTTCAAACATTCGTAACACCACGACATCGGCCTACATTTCCCCCTAAAATATCACTGTACAAGAAGCCAAAGTTTACTAAATCATTCTCATTTCACACATTAAATTATCCTCTTTTATTTCCATTGACTTGCTCTCTTTAAATACTTCCAATTGTCCCCCCCTTTTCTCATTGCAGCGAAATGCAATAATTATGCTATTAATTTCTTCTTCATCATCGGTTTTTTGTGGTCTCACTTTTCGTTTTATTTTTATTACTTTCATTCAAAATTCAACATGAATTCATCGGATTTTCCTACTAGCAGATCGCCTAAGAAAGAACTTCAGGGTCCTCGTCCCGCCCCTTTGAAGGTTCGTAAAGACTCATACAAGATCAAGAAACCACCGTTGGCACCACAGCCAGAGCAACAACAACCGACACAAATAAAGCCCCCAGTAATCATCTACACTGTGTCACCAAAGGTGATCCATACAAACCCTCGGGATTTCATGAGCCTAGTTCAACGCCTTACAGGCTCGACATCATCGTCTTCGGGATCTTCATCCCTTCCACCATCAACATCCAATCATCCAGTACCATTCAATGATACCAGTGGTGCAATCTCACCAGCGGCAAGATTTGCTACTATAGAGAAGACACGGTCACCTGCAGAAGGAAAAAAGAAACAAATTAGCGAAGAAAACTTTGAGTTTGTAGAAGGCATAGAGATGAATCCTTGGGTTGAAAGAACAAGTTTCTTTCCAGGAGTATTGTCTCCTGGGCCAACCTTACTACCTCCAATATCATCAAACTTCTTCTCACCACCATCTGATCCAAACTCAATAAATTTCCTCCCTGATTTGAGTCCTTTTCTTCATGGAAACAGGAATTTCATAGAAGGCAGTTTCATGCCTAGTCCTTCAAGCTCTAATATCTCACCTTATTTAATACCGTCTCCTACTACTCCATCAACAGACCCTTTCAACAATTTCTTTAACCTTTAAACAAAATTTTCACTTTTTGCAAGATATAGAAATATAAATTCTTTTCCCTTTGCTTTATGGGGTTTTGAAAACACAAAAGCAGATGTTTAGTAGTTGTGGATTGCATTTTTGTGCAACTTGAACTGATGATGAAGGTGGAGGACAAAAGTGGAAATTTGATGTTCATTTGGTAGGTTAGCTAGTTTGAAACTTCTTAATGGCCTTATCTTTTTATTGTTCTTCCAATTTTAATATGATGGGCCATCTACTGATATGGCAGTTCTGGCTCAAAAATCCTGTGATAACCTTCGTTTTTTTCATTTTTTCTTTTTTCCTTTTCTGATACTATTTTTGTCTCATATATGTAGCAGCAATGTTCATGTAATCTGAAAGCATTACCATTACACTTTTTTTTCTTGCAGTTTCTATATGCTTTTGCATCATCATTTTTTTCTTGATTTCTAGCAAATTTTGTGTTTAGCTTTAAAAATATCACATTTTGATGAGTTTTAAATTTTATTTATTTACATTCATCAATTTAATTTCTTTTAGCTTGATAGATACCATCAAACACGTGCAACATAATTGCAGTATGTTTTAGTCCACTTTCGTTCTCATTTTCATATACAATGAGAAATCTGCTTAAAGTTAGGCTGGGAAAGAGAAATCAAGAATGAAAGAGACTGCAGAATAGCATTTTAAGTACACCTTTTAAAAAAAATGTGTTTTAATTGATCAAGAACACACACACACACACACCAAAAAAAAAAAAAACAAAGGTCTACTAATGTTTGGATAAATGAATCTAAAATATACAAACGAAAGCTCTAAATTATGAAAAATATTTATTAAAGAACAAGTGTTCCTTCAATTTAGTCTAAATAAAAGCAAGCGAATTTGGTCAAGAAAAAGAATAAATAAAATAGTTAAAATAACAAACTAAACAAAAACCCTTAAAATTAAATAAACAAATAAAAGCAAAGTATACATTATTAAGATAAATTGTCTCGTACACAGACACAGACTGCACCAATGGAATTAAAAGATTAGCACATACCCTTCTAGACTTAAGAGTATATTAAAACAAATAAATAACTAATCTAATTAAAAAGATACAAATGATGATAATTTTTTTAAACTAGTTGTAGAATTTAAAACAGACGTACACAATACAAAGTTTTAAATTACTCCTCCATCTACAACAAATATCCCTGGCACTTGCACACATACACGCTAGAAAATTTGATACATCCACAATATGGGTGGGAAAAATTAATGTTTTGAAAAAAAATATGTAAAAAAAAAAAAATAGTAGTAGTAAGGAAGAGATCCTACAATTTTGAAGTTTTAAGTTTAAATCCAAAAATTTATGGATTTGATTGTTTAGTTATATTATAATTAATTAATTAATTAGTTAATAATTATAATTTGATTATGATGTAATAATTGATTATTTAATTAATTATAATTGTACCAATTTTAAAAAAAAGATGAGTAGATTTTTTTAAAATAAAATGTAAAAAAAGGGTGTATAATTTTTTTTAAGTAAATAGACATATGTATCATTAATTTTAAATTTTTTATGATAATTTTATTTAGGGTTTAGGTCAATTCATGAAATGAATTACAATCGCTTGACTCGTGACACCGAATTTAATAAGATATTTTATATTAATTTAACATTCCAAGTTTCAGTTTCTTTTGTTATGATTAACAATTTCTTACACATTTTAAGAAAAAAATTACTTTTTTACTAAAAAAATAATTAGTTTGTATTGCCTTCAAGGATACAGTTCAGTTTTCATTGATGTAGATCCTACAAAATTTAAAGAATTGGTTAGTGGTTTTGATGATTGATAGTGATAGAATCGAGGGTCAATGATGCTAAGGTTGAAATGTTAAGTGGGGAACTTTTGTTTCTATAAGTTTGAGTGTCATCTAACAACACTTTTGGAAATGTGAATTGTTGGGTCAAGTTTAAGTGTTTCCACTACATGAGTGGATCTTGTACATCATAATATTTCATGGATTTATATTGTCATGTGATATTCTCAATTTCTTTTAAATTTTGAACTCATAGGTTTTCTTTGAAAAAAAATGGAAAAGAGGAGAAAATGTTAGATTTAAATAAGGTCCCACATAGTTAGGTCCAAAGGTAAATAATAATAATAATACCTTGAAAAAGAAAAAGAAAGAATAACAGAGAAAATTTTGAGTCTTAGAGGAGTTAGTGATCACTATTAAGAATTTCTTAAATACCTAAACACCAATTCTTAAATCATCCAAATGACTTTATTTTATTAGGCATGACCTATCAAAAGCCATGAATTAGAATTTGTGAACCTTGTTTTCACTTGATAACATTATGACATTAGACAGTGATATTCTTTTTCAAAGCAATGAACAATGAAACAACTATTTTTAAAAAAGACAAAGAAATTGGGATTTCTAGAAAATCAGACATGCATGACATTTTTTAAAAAAATTCAAATATGGTAATTTGATATGTCAATGTTATACTATAGTTATAAAAATTTTCAAAAATCAAAGTCAACCCAAGTTCGATAAAATGACCTCAAATTTACCAATCTTACAGTTTTCTACCCAAAATTAGCCTGGTCCAATGTCTTGGGAGCACACTAATTAGAAAAGAAAAATCTCATTGCCTTTAAAATAACTTGAGTTATGAAGCCCATTCATTCTTTTTTATAAAGTAACATGAACCATCTGACACCTTAAATGGGTTTATTCTACATGACCTTTTTCTTTTTTTTTCCACGTGACCTTTTTTTTGTAATATATTAATGGTAGTTTGTTAAAATGAGGCATCTTCCATGAATCACATTACTAGTAAAGCAAACTTATGTATGATTCATGGAGAGGTTGGTTAAAAAAAAAAGTAAAAAGGCAATAAGAAAAGAGAGAAAAAAAAAGACAAAAGAAAAATGGTTATGACATCATAAACTTAGAAAATTTGAATAAATCAAAATAAAGTCATGATAAATTCAAAGTTTTGAAAAAGGGACAAGAAAAAACCAATAATTCTAAAAAAAAACAAAAAAAAATCTTTTGAAATGAAAACTTTTCTTCAAGTTCATTTTCCTAAAGAGAACTATTTTTCAATTTAAGTGTTTATGCTTGAAATGAAAAATGACCGTCTTTCATTATCCCTTCATAAATGTAGAAAATTATCTCTTGTTACCCATTTTGAGCCTAATTGAATTCTTCTAAAATAAACTCTAACTAAAGATCACTTTCAACACTAGAGGGCAAAAAAAAACACGTTTAGGAGTTAAGAATAGGGATGTCCAAATGGAATCATGTGTGTTAGGGCAAAGGCCTAATATAAAAGTTCACAAAAGTTTTGAATGCATTTAATAAAAAATGCAAAAGAAAAGGTAAAAAAAAAGTGAAAAATGAAAAGAAAGGAAGAATAAAAGAAGGAAAAAAAATGAGTGGGTGGAAATAATAAGAAAATAAAAATGAATATACCTTAGAGTATATCCTTCAAATGAAAAAATGATTATTGGTTTTAAATACCCTTAAATAATTATTTTGAGCCTTTCTATCCTTGTTTTTCTACAATCCTAAACTTTAACTTAAAATTAAAAAGTTTCTCTTAGAAAAATGACCATGAATCTTTTAGGTCTCTGTTTATTAACTAATTTCTATTTAGATCATTAACCCTTTTTAAAAAAATTATTTTCCTCTTACGTATAAGGCCGAATTCTTAGGTGTATGGTATAATAATAAAAGAGGTAAAAAAAAGCAAAAAAAATAGTTAAAAAAGAAAGAAAGAAACATAAATGTGGTTTTACGATAAAAACCCAAAAAAAAGTAGTCTAGAGTAAACATTAAGGGTCATTCTTAATGTTAAATATTGTGGATACTGAATAAAGGTAAACCAAACCTTTTTAAAAGATCCGAAATATCAAAGTCCCAGAAGTTTAAAATAGGTTGATTTCAAAAAACTCAACTTCTATCCATTCTTAAATAACCTTTCAAAATCTCAAGCTTTTATAGTAAACCTTGATATGTATCAAAATGTCGCATTTAGAGACTAAGAAAAATGTTGAATATATTTGGTTTTCAAAGAATTCATTTTTTAGAAAAACTTATGTTTCATCTATGAACTTGCATGAAAAATTATGTCTCTTTTATTCTTTTTAGGTGTTGAAACCCTTTTGAATAAATAGGAATCTCCATATACAGAATTATTCAATCCATTTGGAAAGAAAATTTTGACCTCTTTCATTTTCAATAAAGATTGCCAATTCTTAAAAATTTAAGCCAAGTTTAGTTGGCACATAGGTTTTAAGCCCAGATTATCTGACACCAATGAAGTCTTAAGCCTAGTTTAATTAGCATTAATAAATATTTAGGCCTAGATTAGCTGGTACATAAAGCCCAATATTATTTTGCATGAAGAAGCCATAAGCCCATATTAACTAGCAATAAGCCTAGATTAGCTATCATATAAGCTCAGTTTAACTAACACATAAGCCCAAATTAGCTTGCACATAAATCCAAATTAAATGAAAAAATATACACCCTTTTTATCTCCTTTAAGTGATGAAGTTTTTTTAAATTAGCAAGAATCTTTAGGTGTAGAATTATCCAATCTATTGAGAGTGAGATTTTTTACTTCTTTCATTTCTAATAAGAATTGTCAATTTCTCAGAAAAATTTAAGTTTACACCAAGTCTTAAGCTCAATTTTTTTGGCACTAAAAAAATATTTAAGCCTGAATTATTTGGCATACCATGAAAAGATTTTAAGCCACTGTAATTAGCACAAAATGAAAATTTAAGCCCAGATTATCTACTACCTAAATTTAAACACCATGAAAAGATTTTAAGCAAGTGTAATTAGCACCTAATGAAAATTTAAGCCCAGATTATTTGCTACCTAAATTTAAATCCAGTTTAGCTGCATGCAAGCTTAGATTAGTTGGCATGAAAGCCTAGAATTAGTTAGCACGCAAGCTCACATTGGAAGTCACCTCATTCGACCTATAGTTTAATCTCAGTTATCCTTTATTTTTTGACTTACGGTTTAATCCCGGTCATATTTATTTTTTGACTTGTGGCTTAGTTTCGATCATTTTTATTCTTCACACTTCAATCTCAATCATTTTCATTTTTTGACTTGCTATTCAATCTCAGTTATCTTTATTCTTTGACTCGCGATTCATCTTAATCATTTTCATTTTTCAACTTGCAGTTCAATCTCGGTTATATTTATTCTTTGACTCATGGTCCAATCCTAGTTATATTTATTCTTCGATTTATGGTCCAATTTCGGTCACTTTTATTTTTTAATTTGTAGTTTAATCCCGATTGTATTTATACTTCAACTTACGATTCAATCCCATTTTTTTTGACTCACGGTTCAATCTCGGTCATATTTATTCTTTGACTCGCGATTTAATCTCGATCAATTTCATTCATCGACTCGTAGTTCAATCCTGATCATTTTCATTTCTTGACCTGCATTCAATCCTAATCATATTTATTCTTTGACTTGTAGTTCAATCCTAAGCATTTTTCATTCCCCAACTCGCTGTTCAATCTTGATCATTTTCATTCTTTGACTTACGGTTCAATCCAGTCATATTTATTCTTCGACTCATGGTTCAATCTCGATCATATCCATTCTTTGACTTGTGGTTCAATATCTTTCATATTTATTCTTCAAGTCACGATTCAATCTTGATCATTTTTATTCTTTAACTGGAGGTTCAATCTCCATTTTAGGACTTATGATTCAATCCTAGTCATTTTTATTTTTCGACTTGCGATTCAATCTCGATCATTTTTATTTCTCGACTTGTAACGCAATCTCGGTAATTTTTATTCTTTGACTCATGATTCAATCCCAATCATATTTATTCTTCAATTCACGATTCAAACCCGATCATTTTTATTTCTTGACTTGCGATTCAATTTCAATCATATTTTCATTCATTGACTTGCAGTTAAATCCTGATCATTTTTATTCTTTGACTCACGGTTCAATCCCATCATTTTTATTCTTTGACTTGTAATTTAATCTTGTTCATTTTTATTTTTCAACTAGCAATTTAATCCTATTCATCTTTTATTTTTGATTCATGGCTTAATTATGAACATTTTTATTTGCTAACTTGTGTACCAATCCTAATCATTTTTTGCAATTTATGAACTTATTTTTTTTTAAAAAAAGAAGAGATCCCTTTCTCTTTCACTCGAAAGCATCATTTCAACAAAATCGTTGTCTATGTCTTTGTATTATTTTTTATTCTCATAAATATATAAAGAGGGGCTACTCTAGATATCAAATTTTGTCCGAAATATTTTTTTAGCAAAATTGACCCAAGCCCATTTGCGAACATGGGTCGAAACCATTAATTTATGATCATTATGTAAACCATTTAGAGACCCAATTACAAGCCTAACAATGCCCATTTGAAGCCTATAAGAAAGCCCACTTTAAAAGCCTATAAAATGCATTGATATTTAGGCTTATAATAAACAAAGAAAAATGAGAGCCGTAGGGTTGCTATCAAACGCTTTTGCATGGGATTTATATGGAGACTACCTTTTCACATAGATTCATGAGAAATAAAGAATAAATGAAGTGATTAAACCCCAAAGTAAATCGGATCAAATCTGGTCAAACTTGATCAATAAAGATAAAATTAGTCAAATAAAGTCAAAATTATGTAAAATTTAGTCAAAATAAATAGACCTTGGTCAATTCTAAAAATTCAAAACCTAATTGAAATCAATATAGTTAAAGTTAAAATTGATGATTTTTAAAATATTAAAAATATTTATTACACTTGGGAAAGTACAAAATTATTAAAATACCTTTTAAGGGGATTTTCATAATTTGACTTTTTCAAGATCGACTTTTTTCATAATACTTTTTAGATCTCAATTTCATAATAGTTCATGATTTATGGTGCATTTAAAATCATAGCAATACCTCAAGAGGTGTGAAATTATCAAAATATCCTTTTAGGGGTATTTTTGTAATTTGGCTTTCTCGAGCTTGAATTTTCATGAAACTTTTCAGATCTCAATTACAAAATATTTCATTACTTTGTTGCATTTGAAATCACAGCAGCACCCCAAGAGGTGTGAAATTACAAAAATCCCTCTTAAGGGTATTTTTGTAATTTGGCCTTCTCGAGTTCAAATTTTTATAAAAATTTTTAGATCTTAATTTTATAATATTTCATGATTTTTCATGCTTTAAAATCCTAAAAATGAGCATGGAAACATTGATTTCTAAGAAAATAGCCTAAATATGAAAAACTTTGTACTAAGGGTAAAATGATCTTTTCATTTGGTTTAGGACCAATAAAATTCCAACCATTGTAGCAAATAATATGGATCAGTAGATCTCATATTGAATCTTAATCCAATGGCTAAATTTTTCTCCTTGATAAAAAATGATGAACTTTAGCCTTTGGATAAGATTTGATCCAAAGGCTTATATTCAATCTTTCAAAGATATTTTAGTGGCTTTTTTCTTTATAAGAAAAAGTGATGCTGAAAAAAAAAATGAAAGTCTAGTTTTTGGAGTTTAGGAAAAGAGAAAGCCAAAGGGAGAAGCCGTTTAAGATAACAACAAGGCTAAAAAAAAAAAGCAATGAAGGAATTGCTGTAAAGCTTAGAGCTTTACTGTATTCAAGTTTGTTAGATTTTTATTGGTATGAGTTGTTGTCTGCTAGCTTTATTGTCCATTGAGCTTTGAAACTTCACATCCTAGAAGACTTTCACACATATTCCCTCTTTTACATGGTGGCTTATGAAAAATTTTTCAGCTAGCCTACAATTCTAAGGCCTCACTTCCCATATTTTGTTTTATACCGTATGCAAGGGGTAAAGAAAACTCAAAACAAGACTTGATTTCAAGGTTCCATCATTATTGTTTCATAGCCTAGGCTTTATCAATTAATAAATTCGTCTATTTCAAGTTCTTTTAAGTTCAATTTAAGCTTAATAATAATAATAAAAAGTTCCCATTGTGAAGAAAGCTTAGAGCTTTCATACTTTTTTTCCTAAATGGTAAAGAAAGCTGGAAAATGACATGATTTCAAGGTTCCATCATTCATGTTTTATAACTTAGGTTTTTTAGGTTAATAAATGTTATAATACATTTACCATTTATATACTATATGTTTTTTTTTCTTTCTTCATGTTATTAAGTTAATTTAGGCTTATATCTTATATATTATGATATTTGTGTGGTTTGAATCTGTATGCTAAATTTAATTCCATGCAATTTATTTTGTAAATTATTTTTTATTCAATTTATTTTCTATGCATACTAGTTTCATGCAAAATAATAATAATAATAATAATAATATTATTATTATTATTATTGATATTAATAATCATATTAATATTAATAACAATAAATTTTATGCAAAAAAAAGAAATAAATGAAACTTTTTTTAATTACTTTCCAAAAGAATTATAAAAACGAGTTTGCTCTGAAAGTCTACTTAAATGTTGGAGATTTTTAGAGAGATTTTTAAATTCTTAAAATTTATACCCAAACCTACCAAAAATCCCAAACTCGTTTTAAATTTCTAAGGATTTGTATGAAAACTTTTATGTAGTAATATGTTCCTGAGTGTTGCCTAAATGTTAGGGTATTTACGATATTTTATTTCATTAAGAATTTTTATACATTTTCACAACTCAAAATAAATTCATTTTGTTAAAATAAGAAATATAAAAATAAAATAATAATAGGATAGAATTTTAAATTAAAAAAATCTTACCCAAACTCTGCCTAGATGTTGGAGAGTTTAGGTGAATTTTTATATTTGAAAACCCGATTCTTAAATTAGTATTTTATCATCATCTACATATAACTTATTTTTTAGAATAATGTATACATACATAATTCATATATATGTTTATTGATATTTAATATTAATTATATTATTCTTTTTTTAATACATAAATTTTTTTTAATTTTTAGTTTTGAACAAATAAAATTAAAATAATATTTTGTGAAATGCAATTATTGGTATTATGGCTAGATGTTGGATAGTCATTAATGATTATCATTTACAAATATATTATTTTATTATTTTAGAAAGAATGTTATGATAAATCTTAAATGGAAAGATTATCTTTGAATTTTGCCTTTATGTTAGAGACTTTAAAAGTATTTCTTTAATTTGAAGATTTTCATAATATTCTTAAATAAAGATTTAAAAAAAAAGAATTATAATTAAATATAAAAAATCCTTTTTATCTAAAATTATAAACAGCGCATAATTAATTGGTATCAATTTTGTGAGCGTTATAAGGTTGTTAATCCTTCCCCACACGTAATCGATTTTCGAACCTGATCTTGTTTTCGTATACCAAAACCGTCTTTTTAATAAAACTTTAAACTCGTTTTATTGTTTTATTAAAAAGATAATTTTTTGGGTGGCAATCATACCTTAAAAAAGATTGATAGTGACTCTATTTGTTTTTCATGGTTTTTAAATTTTTACATCTAGCGATCAAGTTTTCGATCCGATATGTTATGACATACATATTATTCATGATGATATGTTACTTGTATCTTCAGTTGTAACTTTTTTTCCAAGTCTTGGTTAAATCTATGATGAAACTTCCAAAAAACATATATGAAACAACTTTAAAGTGTGCTACAAATGCTATTTTTCTTAAAGTTTATTTCATTTTTACCAATTACTGTATGCTAAAGGTATTTTATTGAATAGCCTTCTAAATACAATGAAACCTATATTTCATTTATTTTATATTAGAAAATCCAACTCATTAAAATCTCTTTGATGAAATATGGAAATATCTAAACTTTAGCAAAGTTTTCTTATAATAAAATAATACCAAAAAGACATGCCTTTTATTTTAAACAAATGGAGGGATGAAGAAGAGTATTTGTTCATATCTTGAACTTACTGAATTTGTTACAAATGAACACACATAATCTCTATTATAGAGATCAAATCTTAAAGTTATGATTATTTGATTAGGTTATTTCATTTAAAGATCACTGCCTTTAATCAGAAAAATATCTTTCTAAATCATTAAAGTTATATTAGTTCATTTGAATGATCATTTTTTTTCATTCCAAAAGGAATTATTTTTCATGTTTCAAAAAATTATTGTAGACACCCAATTTGGTCCAGGCCCAGATCAATTGGGCTTGGTCTAAATGGGTAGGTTCAATTTTATCTTTGTCATTTTTATTTTTATTTTATTTTATATTTTATGTATATCCTATGTATTTTATTATTTATGTATTATTAGTAATATATATTTTTATTATTTTTTATCTTTTATTTTATTTATTTTTGTATTTTTATTTATCTAATTATATATCTGATATTATTTTTTTTATTATTTATCCTATAATAATTTTTTATTTATCTTTTCTAATTATCTAGTTTTTTTTATTTTGATTTTTGGAGGGCTGAGATTGAAGTTGAAGAATCCCACTGGGAATGGGAATTCAATCAGAAGAGTCCAGTTGGATTCAAAGATTGAATTCCCATCCAAGGAGGAATTGGGATTGATCAGGAACTCCTGATCAATCCCTATAAAAGGGACCCTTTGGAACAGATGAAGAACACACAAAAAACAGTAAGCAAAGCTACTGATTTGAGAGAAAAGGAGGCGTATAGGAAGCTAAGAAAAGTTTAGGAGTGTTCTGGGAGTGAGAAAAATTTTTTAGAAATTTTTGGCGAAATTTTTTCTGGAAATTTCTGGGAAATTTCCAGATTCTGACGAAAATTCCGGCGAAGTTTGAATTTTTCGGTGAAATTCCGGCCAACCTTGAAGTTTCCGGCGACCAACCCAGTTTCCGGCGAAGAATCCCAGAAACCGGTGATCTTCCGGCCAACTTTCGGTGAAATTTCCAGATTCCGGTGACTTTTTCCAGAATCCGGCGAAAATTCCATCGGTGTTCTTTAGTTTTTAGAGAGAAGGGAGAGGAAAAAGGAAGAAGAGAGAGAGAGAGAGGAGAAGGGTTCTGTCGAAAAACAAAAGGAAGTGCCTTTTATACCCTTTTAAAACGACGTCGTTTTGGCCTTAAGTAACCTAGAGGATCCGCGCGTTTTGCCAAACCCGACCCGACCCGGACGTCGACCCGCTTTCTGACCCGCCCGTGCCAGCCCCCCTCCGAGTCGAGCCAAGCAGAGCCAAGCTACCAAGCTGCTCCCCCGAGCCGTTTCCCTGCCTTGAGCCGAGCGAAGCCGAGCCACGATCCGAGCCGCTCCAGGTTTTTTTTTTTTTTTTCTTTGTTTATTTGTTTATTTTATTTTTTATTTATTAGATTAGGTTTATGTAATATTCTTTTTATTTATTTTTTTTATTATTCTATTTTCTTTAAATAAAAATAAAAAAATTCCAAAAAATATATATTTTTAGGGAAAAGTTGAAAGTATCAATTTTCCTTAGAAATAAATTTCCAAAAAATATTTTTGGGGAAAAGTTGAAAGTATCAATTTTCCTCAGAAATAAATTTCAAAAAAATATATTTTTAGGGAAAAGTTGAAATTATCAATTTTCTTTAAGAATAAATTTCCAAAAATATTTTTAGGGAAAAGTTGAAAGTATCAATTTTCCTTAAAAGAAAAATAAATTTCCAAAAAAAATATTTTTGGGGAAAAGTTGAAAGTATCAATTTTCCTCATAAATAAATTTCAAAAAAAATATTTTTAGGGAAAAGTTGAAAGTATCAATTTTCCTTAAGATCAAAGTTTCAAAAAAAAATATTTTTGGAGAAAAGTTGAAAGTATCAATTTTCCTCATAAATAAATTTCAAAAAAAAATATTTTTAGGGAAAAGTTGAAAGTATCAATTTTCCTTAAGAATAAATTTCCAAAAAAAATATTTTTGAGGAAAAGTTGAAAGTATCAATTTTCCTTAGAAATAAATTTCCAAAAAATATTTTTGGGGAAAAGTTGAAAGTATCAATTTTCCCCACACAAGAACAATCATTCTCTCCTTCCTTTCTATTTTGATTTTGATTTTGATTTTGTTCTTTAACTAATCCGACGACGGAGCCTCTGCAAGTGAAACAGTAGTTTTTCTTGCATACTCTTAAAGTGAGGGAATTTTCTCAATTTTCTGCTAAAAGTATTAGAGTCAATTGAGAATAATTTTCAATAATTAATTACTTGATAAAATTTTAAGGCTTTTGGATAACACAAATTCAAGCTGGTACCATCTTTTGATGGGCGTTGTGAGGGTGCTATAACCTTCCTCACACGTAACCGAACTCCCGAACTCTGTTCTGGTTTGTAGACCTGAACCTATTCTTCTAGGGACCCTTAAACTTAGGTGTTCCCTAAAAGGACAGATTCCATAGGTGGCCAATCGCACCTAGATAAAAAAGATTGGTGGCGACTCCCTAAAGTCAATGTCTAGCGATAGATCCCCGGATCTAGACTTTATGACAATTATAATTTTTCAACTATAACAATCAACTGTTCCTAAAAGGCAATCGATTGCCTCTTTGTAATTTACATTTCTAGAATACTCTATGAAGCAAAAGAGTAGACTACTGCCTTAGGGTAGTTCGTTTCTCTTAATTCCATAATACTCAAAACTTAAAGCAATCATTAGAGTAATCGATTCCAACCATAGCAATTGATTCTCTAGATTAAGTAGTTAACTGCTCCTTTGATAAGTTTTGTACTAAGACTTTGGTAACATTTTGGGATTTATAGTAGTTGACTCCTTTATCATAAGTAACCGACTTCTCCTTAGGCAAGAACATGGCAGTCGATTGCTCTTACTTATGAAATCAATTAGTCTTATGGTAAGCCTTCTCACATTGATTTTTTAAGTCTAGAATTAATCCAATTAAACATAAAACATTACCTTAAGCTATTAAATAGCTTAAATTAACATGATTTCTCTTTTGATTAAGTCTTTAACCATTCTATTTTCATATTTTGAAAATATTCCTAATATTCCCCCACATATTTTAAAGATAGGGTAAGTTTGGTATTTTTGAAAATCTTATATATAAATGAAGTTATCATACCATATGATTTCAAAATCTCCACTTTAGTGATAAAGTATTATTAAGTTAGTCAAATTGAATGATAGATCTTTGACCTTTGAATTAACTAATTTATGTGACTAATCATGCATTAAACCACATATAAGATTTTAATATCCCATCAAAGTGTCATTTAGCAATGCTTTGACACAATTTCAATGGACATGTGTCTTATATATTCATGAATTATTTCAGAGCCAAGCCCATTGCTTTGAGAAGCGACACCACTCTCACTCATATAGGTAGACTTCATTAAGAATGCAACTATATAAGCATTCAAACACTATATTAACATGTTATTAAACCATTAAGAGTTTAAACTCATTATTCTTTTATAACATATGATTCAAATACTTATCTTACTTTGGGATGATATTATTTTAAGTACTTATAGCCATATCCAAATGATTACTTTGTGACTCATTACAACTCAAGATTTAACATGAAATTAAACATTGAATTGAGATTCCATCATGTGTGACTAAATTATTAAGCTTGTTATCCATCCTAAAAAAGGTTTCTACATCATTCCAATACAATTCATTTATCAAAAGATTTGATTCTTTGGTTTTGACAAAATATATGATACACCCCTTATCAATTTACACATAGATATATTTTTAACATGTTTAGAATTTTCAATTTCCTTGGCTTTAAGCCTTTGATAGTGTAGCTTAACTATCACTATCAACTTTGTAGTATATTGGCTTAGACCCTAAAGGAAATTTAGATTTACTTTATTCCTTACTAGCCATTTCTAATAATATAAATTCAACAAAATAGTATGTCTTTTTTATATTTTCTTGTTTCTTTAAATTCCAAGAAACATTACCTTCGCCATTCATGCATATCAATCCATTTTTGGATTATTATAATGTCATGTTGGTAATGAATCTTGCATTGGCTTGTCCTTTTATTATTGAAGGACTTCAATATATAATGTTATATTACATTGCTTTAAAACCTTTCAATACAAACCTTATTTGTTTATTTATCTATTATCCTTTTGCTAATCAAAAAAGTAAATTCTCACCTAGTGTATGTTTTTAACCATACATCAATCATTTACTTTTGTATATTGTGCAATTATCTTTTCTTTGCTATTGTTATACCAATTACACAATAATAAATTCCTTTAGAATATTCTTTTCTTGAGACAATTTACATGTTTATTTATATAAGTGTAACATGACACTTTATATAACTTTTTATTCCCAAATCATATGTACAACGCTTTTCATTTCATAGACAACCTTTTGGTATTTAATAAGTTCTCGGTCAATACCAAAATTATCATGTCATCATCATTTTTTCAAATGATGACATTTTATTTAACTTACTACTAATACATTTAAACATATCATATTTTATATGTTATCATAAACCAAAATTTATCTCTTCCAAATGATACTATCATTTGTTGAAAGTTTAAGTTCAATTAAGAACTTAACTAATTTACATATTCTTAAAATCCATAACCTTTAAGGTTATTCCATATATATACACCTTTTAACTTAATTCACCATATTAGATACATATGAATTTCACATTCTTTCATGAATTATCATGAATGCAATAAACTTTCCTTTGTAGCCACTATATTATGATGTATATAATTATTCCATACTATGTAAATTATCAACATATTTTGGCTAAATTCTTTGTTCATAATTTTATCAATTCTATGAAATTTCATTTGTAACCTTTATTTGTTTGCAACAAAGAGATTAAGCCTACTAATATGGAAATGTTATTATCCATGATAGTAAAATAATCATTCATAACTTATTTAAAAAAAGCTATTTATAAAGACTTTATTTGTCTTAATAAAACTTTAAATTAAATTTCATAATTAACATTATTGTATAGGTTTATATACAAATTCTCTTGTTTTTCTAAAAAAAATTTTTATGAAATCTAAGTTTTATGATTTTTTATTGTTTAAATAAGAAACTTGAATCACATAATCATTTTTCTAAATCTTGACAAGGTCTGTATATTCTTCTATTTGAATATAGTGTTCCAGTACTTGATGGAGCCACCCTTTATCTCCATATGTTCGTCATTTTCTACTCCCCAATGAAAGTCTAAAGATCTCCACACCTCCTGAGCCCAATGGCATTCTTTAACGGCATGATACACTGTTTCGTTGTTATCTCCACATCAATGGCACACTGTGTTAACATGGGATTTTCCTCCTAAACAGGTTGGTCGTTACAGGAATAATTTCATGGCACACACACCACATGAAAATTCTGATCTTAGGTGGTACCTAAATTGACCATATGCTTTTCCAAACATCTCGAGTGTTCCTCGATGTCTGGTTGATTACTTCGTCTGTAGCGTTCACATGAGACAAAAAAAATTATTTAATGATTACATCATGATTACTTGACTACATCAAGACAAAACCTTTTATATCCAACTGCAAGGGTTTTGCACCTAAAATTAAGACCAACATTTTATTATATTATTCTAATAATTTCTAAACTTGGAGTTTGATGGCGCACTTTTATTAGGATCACAAAGTCAAATATAACTCTTTAATTACTGAATTAATCTTTTCATAATTATCTCTTTATTATTTTATTGCAAAAGATTGATGGGAGTAGTTAAATAATAGCACGTTAAGTAAGAAAAAAAACCATCCTTTCAAAGATCAAGTCGCCATTATTATATTAGCTAGTATTTGAAAACTTTAACCGTGAAAGCAGAAAAGTTAGATCTTGATTGGCAAGACATAATCTGGCTGTAATATATAATATTAATATATTTTTTGCGGTTTGAGTACATTATTATCAACCTAAAACACCCAAAAGATTGAATTAATTTATAAGATGAAGAAAATCACAAGAACATATGGTGAATTTGTGAGTGTGAGCTAGACTTGTTCAATCTCCAATTATAATTCATTTTAATTTGATTTCATTTAATGATTATGATTTGTTGAAGAAACCAGGCGTCCAATATCAAAGAACCTTACCTTCATTTTTACTTTGAAATAATTAAATATATACTATATATATATATTAAAGTTTAATTTTTGCTTCAATCACTAAGTTGAATTATTTCTATAAAGAAGAGGTATTCACTTACATAATATAAAATTAAAAAGTTTTACATTTTTTTTAATAATTAATTTTAATATATTCAAATAATGAGAAAGATAAGTAAAAAAAATAAAAAAATGATTTAATCTATTTTTTGGATATATTAAAATTAATTATTAAAAAATATATAAATTTTCTAATTTTATATCATGTAAATTAATTCTTCCTCAAATTTTTAGATATATATATATATATATATATATAATTTGGTCTGTAGGATCATGCCTGCATGACACCTGTTAAAGAAGGGACATAAAAGAGATTTTTTTAATTTGTTGGGGTTATTTGATTGGCAAAGATGGGAAGAAAAGTTTAGAAACACGTGGGGTAAGGTTGAGAAAAATTTGCATGTAAAGAAAGAGATAGGAAAGATGGAGAGAGCTGGTGTCCTACTTATTCTCATTTTTATCTTTCTATTGAGATTTTCCTTTTTGTTTTTCTACCTTTTAGTTTATAGACTTTTCTTTTTCTATTTTGATATTTCGTTTATTATCTGAAAAATTTTGTTTACTAATGTAAAATTTCGATGAATTCAAATTTTTATAATTTTTTTTTTTTGTGATTTTTTACAGGTTCTAAATTGGAGTTGAGATACACAACTTTAGGTATGTTTTATATTATGCCTTTATGATTGATATTTTTTCCTTATCTACATGCAAGTTGTTCATTAATTCTTTTTAATTTTCTTTTGTTGCAAAAAAAGGACAATAAATAAACAATAAAAAAAAAAGAAAAGCACATAAAAAATGAGAGAGAGGGAGTGAGGTTTGAATTAGAGAAAAAAAAGCCACGGAGGTTGAAAAATGGAGAGGGAGGAGGGTTGGGCTGCGAGATGATGGAAAAGTAGAGGTTAAGGAAGGCTGAACTTAACAACGAGAAGGGAAGAGGAAAGGGGAAAACGAGATGGAGCGAGAAGAAAGACAGAAAAAGAGCAAGAGAGGGGAAGGGAAACCTTATCTGGCCTTCACACCATAACTTTAATAAGGATTTAAGAGGTATGTTTTGTTAATTTTCTAATTTTTGTTTACAAAAGCAAGAATTGAAACAAAAAAAGGCATTTTTATTGAGTTTAGTTTTTGTTTTTAGGTGTGAACATAGTGAAGTTTTTGAGTAAATTTGAAAGGTAACTTCAAAAGCTTAGTCCTTTAAAATGAAACAAAAAAAAAAAAAAGAGTTTAGTTTTTGTTTTTTAGGTGTAAACATAATGAAATCTTCAAGTGAATATGAAAGGTAACTTTGAAAGCTTAGTCCCATGGATGGGCATATATAATTGGCAAAGGTTTTAGCTGGTGGTGATCCCTTCATTTTTAAAAATAATTATTCCTTCAATTTTTCTAACTATTGTGAAAATTTTTAAGTGATGAGGAGACACACAATAGAATGCAAGTTTTTTCAAATACTTTTCTAGTATCAATGATATACAGCTTGCATTTGATGTTTGTTTAATTTGTTCTTTTATCATTGGCTACAATATTAGTGTTTGTCATGCCCACTTTGTAGACTTATGACAAAAGCTTGGTCATCAATTATTTTACTTATCCATTCTCTTATTTTTATTTTTTTACCTTTAAAACTTTATCTAATAGTTTGTAGTAAGAATTTTCAAAATATGTTGAAAAAAAATTACCTTGACTAATTTAGAAAGGAATATGAGTTGCTAGAGTTTCAAAAAGCCAAAATATTTGAATAGAAAAAGAATTTAGAGATTGGTGTTAGTATAAAACCACTCCCTAATTGAAGGAAGTGGGACTTCGGCCTATTGCATTGGATCTCAGGTGGTATATTATTAATCTAATAGATATAAATGCTGTCACCACATTGAGAGAATATTCAAAACCATCAATTTATTATCTAAATATTATTTAATATATATTGATTTTAATATATTTAGCCATAGTTTAATGGTATAACTTTTTTAAAGGATTTAATTTATGCTTGAAAGAAAAAAAAAAAAAAAAAGGATCACATAGTTTCTTCCTTATGTTTGATTGTCAAAGTGAAGAGTTTGGAACATTACCCTATTTTTATGAATTTTAATTTGTTGCTGAACTTGCAGGTATTAACAAAACATTACCCATATTAATTGCTACTATGAATGATTTCCAGAATCCATAAGTACAAGTTAGTGGATATGTAATTTTGCTATCATGATTTTAAATTATACTTTTGATTGTTGCTAGAGATTTGTTTCACTATTATTTTCACATGGTATTAACTCAGTACTTATGTGATCTTTAAGTAAAAAAAGTAAGGTACGTTTGATATCATGCTTGAGTTTTATTAATCTGAAAAAGCTTTATCATATTTTAATTTATTTTGATTTATGAATTAAATCCAAGTTAGTTAGTTTGGTGGGTCACAACAAAGGAGGTGCATGTCTTGCTTATGCATTAGAGGATTTCTTAGAAAAGATCTCCAAAGCATTTTTCCTTTATGCTACAATGGTGTCTAATGGTTAGAAACATTTTCATGTGTTTGCTGAAGATATATAGAAAATGATATTCCATTGCTGAGTAGCCAATCAGCAGCACTGGAAGAAGAAGAGATGAAAGATCAAGATGGAGCCAAAAGCAATATTGCACTGAAATGTACTTCAAAACTACAACGGTTTTCTAACAGGACTCTGGCAAAAGGATTGATTAGGGTATGCATTTTTATGACGTATGAAATTATAGTAGTGTGAGCCATGTTCTTTAAATGGTATGTTATTTATTTGTCTTTATAAAATATTTGGTGTAATATTATAAAATATTAGTACTCTTAAATCACTGTATTTAATATTATATGAAAAAATAAATTTTATAATACAAAATATTCAAAATAACATTGCAAAAAATATATATTTAATAGTTATTAAATCAATAATTTATAAAACAGTTAAAGTTATTTTATAAAAAATTATAAAATATAAATCAAGTTTGATAAAAATAATTTCTAAAAAAATTATTAAATAAATGCATTATTTTTTTAGTTAATATAAATTAATAAAATAAAATCATTTTTGGAATAAGTGATAACAATTTTTTTAAAATTTTTAATGGCTAATTTCTTAGGATAATGTTTCATATATTTTTTGTGGGGATAAATTCATCAAAAAATAATATTAAAAATTACTTTTCCACGATGATAAAACTTTCTCATCTCTTGAATAAGAAATTGAATCACTTTCCAAGATAATGATATTATCACCTCCAATGATTTAAAATCAATGTCACATAAAATTTTTAAATTACTACCAAATACGGTAATGTAATTATTAAATATAAATTATCGTAGTTTTTAAATAGATTACAAACAAATGTATGCTGGGAATAAAGGAGGAAAAGACACATAAAACTAGAGTTAGAGAACCATCTGCATGTAGACCTGTATTATAAAACCTTCTAATACAGCCCTAAATTTTGTATGAACATGAAATTTAGTTCTATCAGTTCATAGCATTTATAATCATTGGAGTTAATATCCTACAAATTTAAAATTTAAAATTTAATACATGCAACTTCTTTTGTTGCAACTTCTGTGCGCTAAAAGAAAAAACCTTACAAATCCAACCCAAAACTTTGCCTTGTTAGGCAAATTTGCCCCATATCGTCCTTGCTAAGTAACATTCCTGGTAGCATTTTTCATAATACTGCTAGTTTCTCTCCGCTCTTTTCTTTCGCATCGAACTAATGAATTGATAAAATTATGCTTAACATTTTCACTGACACCATAACAGCTGTCCATCCGACATGGCCTTTCCTGGGATAATTGGGGTAAATGAAGTAAAAATGGTAATTAGTCTATCAGCAGTCTACTAATAACTCTCTCCCTCTTTCTATCTCTGAACTCTATTCTCTTATATGTAAGACCTCTTGCTTAATTGAATAAGTGGTAACTGCAAATGACAGATTAACCAAGAAGCACCACATGTTACCCTGCCTCAAGAGAATAATACAGCTAATGGCTTACATGAACTGGCATGTAATTAATCATGCAGATAACTATTCTGTGGGTCCATATATATCTTGTAAACATGAAGGTGGCAAAAATTCTTCCAATCATAATTGATCAGGATGGTGAGATTGCTAAAGATTGCCCACTATCAATCCACATACGTTCTCGTTTATTGGGGGTGGTTTGGCTACAGTTCCATGTAGACATCCAATTTGGTTCAGACTCGGATTATTTAGATTTGATTCAAATGGATAGGTCCACTTTGTTTTTTTATTATTTTTATTTTATATTTTTTTCCTTTATATCTTATGTATTTATATTTATTTATTAATATATTTTTTTTATGTTAATATATATATTTTTTATTTATCTAGTTATATATTTATTATTTATCTATTTATATATTATAATTTATCTATTATTATATTTATCTGTTAATATTTTGATTTATCTGATTTTTTTTCTTTAATTATCTATTAATATTTTTATTTTATTTTTTATTTTTTTTATTTTTTCGACTGGAGATTGGATTGGTTTGGAGAAATCCCAACGTGAATTGGGATTTAATCAGAGTCCATATTGGATTCAATCTAAAGAAGAGTTGGGATTGATCAAAAATTCTTCTGATCAATCCCTATAAATAGACTGACGGATCAAAGCAAAATAGGACACACAGAAAAAGAGATACTGGCTGAGAGAAAAAAAGCAAACACAGAGAAGATTTAAAAGCTGAAAAAAGGTTTATGGGCGTTAGAATAGCTTTAGGAATCGGTGGGAAATTTTTGGAGAATTTTCTACGATTTTTTTCTGAAAATTTTTGAGAAATTTTCAAATTTCGGTTGAATTTTTCGACGAATATTAAATTTTTCGGTCAACTTCCCAGTTTTCGGCAACCTTTCCCAAAAATCGATCAGTTTTTCGATGCACTTTCGAGAAAAAACTCAGATTCCGATGAAATTTTTCAGAATCTAGCGGGCATTCAACCGGAGTTCTTCGGGATTTAGAGAGAGAGGGGAAGAGAAATCTGCTGAAAAAACATAGGGATTAGCCTTTTATACACAGTAAAAACGACGTCGTTTTGGCGTTAGTAAACCTAGAGGATCCGCTCGTTTTGCCAAGATCTGACCCTACCCGAGCGTCAACTCGCTTTCGACCCGCGTGCGACCCTACCCTAACCGAGCCGTTAGCCGAGCCGAGCCGCTAAACCAAGCTGTTCTCAGTTTTTTTTTCATTTTATTATTATTATTATTATCATTATTATTATTATATTAGATTTGTTTAATATATTTGTTTATTTTTATTTTATTTTATTTTTATTTTATTTTATTTTATTTTATTCTTATTTTTATTTTATTTTATTTTATTTTTATTTTATTTTATTTTATTTTATTTTCTTTAAATAAAATTCAAAAACAATATTTTTGAAGAAAAGTTGAAAGTATCAATTTTCCTTGAAAATAAACTTTCTAAAAAATATTTTTGAGAAAAAGTTGAAAGTATCAATTTTCTTTGAAAATAAGCTTTCTAAAAAATATATATTTTTAGGGAAAAGTTGAAAGTATCAATTTTCTTTAAAAATAAATTTTCAAAAAAATATTTTTGGGGAAAGTATCAATTTTTCTTAAAAATAAATTTTCAAAAAAAATATTTTTAGGGAAAAGTTGAAAGTATCAATTTTCCTTAAAAATAAGTTTTCAAAAATGGATTTTTGAGGAAAAGTTGAAAGTATTAATTTTTCCTGCACAAAAGCAATCATTTTTTTCTTCCAATAATTTATTTTCTTTTCATTTTTTTTAATGTTAAATAATCCGACGATGGAGCCTTTGCAAGTGAAATAGTAGTTTTCTTGCATACTCTTGAGGTGAGGAGATTTTCTCAATTTTTTACTAAAAGTATTAGAGTCAATTGAGAATAATTTTCAATAACTAATTACTTGGTAAATTTTTAAGGCTTATTGGATAACACAAAATTAAGTTGGTACCATCTTTTGATGGGCGTTGTGAGGGTCTATAACCTTCCTCACACGTAATCGAACTCTCAAACCCTGTTTTGGTTAGTAGACCTGAACCTATTCTTTTAGGGACCCTTAAACTTAGATATTCTCTGAAAGGATAGATTCCTTAGGTGGCTAATCGCACCTAGATAAAAAATATTGGTGGCGACTCTTTAAGTCAATGTCTAATGATAGATCCCCGGATCTAGACATTATAACAGCTTGGCGACTGCACTGAGGAATCCGAGAGTCAGGCCAACAAATAAATTTGTGTTATCCAAAAGCCTAATAAAATTGAACCTTTTTGTATATATTTTATTTATTCATTCATGTTTATTTACTTTATTAATTATGTCATTCATATGCATGTGCATAACATGAGCTCTATACCCGAGCTCTGTCCCTCTATACCCGAGCTCTGTCCCTCTATGAGGGAGTAAAGTACTTATTGCTTTCATGAGGTCTAATGCCTCCGCAGTGGCTAATGAAATACTCTCACTCAAATTGAACCTTTTTCGCTTGTAGCTTGTAGTGGGTGAGGATTAGCGTGCTTTACTAGTCTGTGATGGACAATGATGTAAGGAACAATTTGGGAACCTTTAGACTTTAACCTCAAACCACATATAGTGAACCTTAAGAGTGCCTAACCTATAGATAGAGCCATCACTCTTTCCTTTTTAGAATTGACCAAAAGAATAGGATTCATTCCTCTTATTCTATGTGATGTTTTAATTCACTTAGTTATTTATTTATATCTTTTTTTTTTCTGGGCATACTAACCTTTTCTCTCATTTTTTTGCATTGGTTTATGCTCATATCATAAAGTTGCATAAAGAACATTTGCTTGAGAGACGGTCTTCAACAAAAATTTTTCATGGACTCCTCAGAAGAACTAGTTTGTTCTTCATCTGTATTAGCACCTTGTGAGACACCAAACGAAGTAAGAATCCAATTAGAAAATATTCAACTGAAAATGGGGAATTGTTTACCAATCGGATATGAGTCTACTCTGTCTCAAAAAACATCTATCCTCTTCAAACAGAATAATCTAGAGGATTTGGTTGACATATGGAAGAAGATGAGTCCGTCAAGACAAGAGTAGTTTTGCCAGAAACACGATCATATAGCACACCTTCTAGCAGTAGTTATTGATGATCAACTAATCAAAGCTGTAACACAATTTTGGGATCCTGCATACAAGTGTTTCATCTTTAATGAAGCTGATATAACTCCAACCATTGAAGAATATTCAATTTTATTAGGTTTGCACCTCAAGGCTCCTGACAAGATATATGTCAAAAAACACAAGTCAGGATTTCGTAAGGGTCTAGCTCAACTCGTGAGGATAGACAAAGAAATTATGGATTCTCATACAAAGAAGAAATAAGAATAGGTTTGCTTACCTTCGAAATTCTTTCACGAGTTTTTAGTGTAACATGCCAATGAAGAAAGGGGCTTAGATATATTTGCCTTAGCCATATACGGAATGGTCATCTTCCCAAAGGTTTTAGGTTATATGGAGATAGCGGTGGTTGACTTCTTCGAGAGTGTGATCAATGGCTGTAATCCTTCAACGATAATATTAGCAGAGACTATCAGATCTTTGAGTTACTGTCATCGAAATAGAGGGCATTTTATAGGTTGCATACAGTTATTGTACTTATGGATGAAAAGCCATTTTGAATGGGGAAATGGTACTTTCTTGAAGCTTTATATCCATTGTCATAATGTCTAGATCCGGAGATCTATCGCTAGACATTGACTTGAAGGAGTCGCCACCAATCTTTTTTATCTAGGTGCGATTGGCCACCTAAATAATCTATCCTTTCAGGAAACACCTAAGTTTAAGGGTCCCTAAAAGAATAGGTTTAGGTCTACTAACCAGAATAAGATTCGAGAGTTCGATTATGTGTGAGGAAGGTTATAACACCCTCACAACGCCCATCAAAAGATGATACCAGCTTAAATTTGTGTTATCCAATAAGCCTTAAAAATTTACCAAATAATTAGTTATTGGAAATTATTCTCAATTGACTCTAATACTTTTAGTAGAAAATTGAGAAAATTCCCTCACCTCAAGATTATGCAAGAAAACTACTGTTTCACTTGCAGAGGCTCCATCGTCAGATTATTTAAAAAGAAAATAAAAAAGAAGAAAAAAAATAACTGCTTTTGTGCAAGGAAAATTCATACTTTCAATTTTTCCCCAAAATATTTTTTAGAAATTTTAATTTCGAGGAAAATTGATAGTTTCAACTTTTTCCCAAAATATTTTTGGAAACTTTAATTTCTAGAAAAATTGATACTTTCAAGTTTTTCCCAAAAATATTTTTTAGAAAACTTTAATTTCGAGGAAAATTGATACTTTCAACTTTTCCTAAAAAAAACCTTTTTCGAAAATTTATTTTTAAGGAAAATTGATACTTTCAACTTTTCCCTGAAAATATTTTTTGGAAAGCTTATTTTCAAGAAAAATTGATACTTTCAACTTTTCCCCAAAAATATTTTTTTTGGATTTTATTTAAAGAAAATAAAATCATAAAATAAAATAAAAGTGAAAATAAAAATAAAGAAAAGTAAAATAAAAATAAAAATAAAATAAAGATAAAGATAAAAAAATATTAAACAAATCTAATCTAATAATAATAATAAATAAATAAATACAAAACTTGAGAACGGCTTGGCTTAGCAGCTCGACTCGGCTCGGCTCGGCTTGAGAAAAAAAAATAACTCGGAGACTCGGCTTGAGATTCTAACACACCAAAACCCTTTTTCTAACTTCTGTTTCTTTTCTGTGTGTTTTTTATGTAGACACCCAATTAGGTCCAGGCCCAGATCAATTGGGCTTGGCCCAAATGGGTAAGCCTAATTCAATTTCTACTTTGTATTATTTTTTTTCTTTTCTTTTCTTTTTTTTTGTATTTTATGTATTTTATTATTTATTATTATTATATGTATATTTTTATTTATTTATTTATTTAATATTTTTTTCCTTCTTTTCTATTAATATGTATATGTATTTTTATATAATTATATATTATAATTTATTTATTACTATTTTTTATCTTGTAATATTTTTTGGGTTTATCTTATTTTTATTATCTGTTAATCTTATTTTTATCTGATTTTACCGATTATCTGATTATTATCATTATTTTATTTTTTTTCTTTCTTTTCTTTTTTTGAGGGCTAGGATTGAAAGTTGAAGAATCCCACTTTAAAAGGGAATTCAATCAAGAGAGTCCAGATTGGATTCAAAGATTGAATTCCCGTCCAAAGAGGAATTGAGATTGATCAAAAACTCCTGATCAATCCTTATATAAAGGACCCTTGGAACAGATTACTGGACACAGAGAAAACAGTAAGCAAAAGCTACTGATTGAGAGAATAGGGACGTATAGAGAGCTAAGAAAAAATTTATGAGTGTTCTGAGAGTGAGAAGAATTTTTTTTTAGAATTTTTGGCGATTTTTTTCCTGAGAATTTCTGGAAAATTCCAGATTCCGGTGAATTTTTCGGTGAAGTTTGAATTTTTCGATGTAAATTCCAACAAACATTGAAGTTTTCGACAACCTACCCAGTTTTCGGTGAAGAATTCCAGAAACCGGTGATCTTCCGACCAACTTTCGATGAACCTCCGATGAAATTTCTAGATTTCGATGACATTTTCCAGAATCCGACGAAAATTTCATCGGTGTTCTTCAGCTTTTAGAGAGAAGGGAGAGAAAAAAGGGAGAAGAGAAAGAGGGGAGGAGCGTTCTGCCAAAAAACAGAGGGAAGTGCCTTTTATACCCTCTCAAAACGACGTCGTTTTGGACTTAAGTAACCCAGAGGATCCGTGCGTTTTGTCGAGATTCGACCCGACCCGAGCGTCGACCCGCTTCTCGACCCGCGCGTGTCGGCCCCCCTCCAAGCCGAGCTGAGCCGAGCTCCAAAGCCGCTTCTCTGAGCCGTTTTTTTCTTCCTTGAGCCGAGCCGCGATTCGAGCCGCTCTAGGTTTTTTTTTTTGTCTTCATTTCTTTGTTTATTTGTTTTTTTTATTTTTTTATTTATTAGATTAGGTTTATTTAATATTCTTTTTATCTTTATTTCATTTTTATTTTTGTTTTACTTTTCTTTATTTTTATTTTTATTTTTTTATTATTCTATTTTCTTTAAATAAAAACCAAAAATTCCAAAAAATATATTTTTAGGCAAAACTTGAAAGTATCAATTTTCTTTAGAAATAAATTTCAAAAAAAAGGTTTTTGAGGAAAAGTTGAAAGTATCAATTTTCTTTGAAAATTAAAATTTCCAAAAAAAAATATTTTTAGGGAAAAGTTGAAAGTATCAATTTTCCTTAAAAATAAATTTCCAAAAAATATTTTTGGAGAAAAGTTGAAAGTATCAATTTTCCCCACACAAGAACAATCATTCTCTCCTTCCTTTCTATTTTGATTTTGATTTTGATTTTTCTTTAACCAATCCGACGACAGAGCCTCTACAAGTGAAACAGTAGTTTTTCTTGCATACTTTTGAGGTGAGGAAATTTTCTCAATTTTCTGCTAAAAGTATTAGAGTCAATTGAGAATAATTTCTAATAATTAATTACTTGGTAAAATTTTAAGGCTTATTGGATAACATAAATTTCAGCTGGTACCATCTTTTGATGGGCATTGTGAGGGTGCTATAACCTTCCTCACACGTAATCGAACTCCCGAACCCTGTTCTGGTTAGTAGACCTGAACCTATTCTTTTAGGGGTCCTTAAACTTAGGCGTTCCCTAAAAGGACAGATTCTTTAGGTGGCCAATCGCACCTAGATAAAAAAGATTGGTGGCGACTCCCTAAAAGTCAATGTCTAACGATAGATCCCCGGATCTAGACGTTATGACAGCTTGGCGACTCCACTGGGGACCTTGAGAGTCAGGCCAGCAAATAATTTGTGTTATCCAAAAGCCAAATGAAATTGAACCTTGTTGTATATATGTGTTGTTATTCATTCATGTTTTATTTGCTTTGTTAATTATGTCATTCATGTGCATGTGCATAACATGAGCTCTACACCCGAGCTCCGTCCCTTTAGGAGGGAGTAAAGTACCTATTGCTTTCGTGAGGTCTAATGCCTCTGCAGTGGCTAGCGAAATACTCCCACTCAAATTGAACATTTTCTGCTTGTAGCTTGTAATGGGTGAGGATTAGGGTGCCTTACTAGTCTGTGATGGACAGGGATGTAAAGAGCAATTTGAAGACCTTTAGACTCTGACCTTAAAACCGCATGTAGTGAACCTTAAGAGTGCCTACACCTAAGATAGAGCCCTTTCTACCCAATGATAGATATACCCTGAAATTAAGACACAAAAAGGGTGTTTGTCTAATCATTTTGATTGTTTAACTTTGTGTATTATTTTTATCATATGTAACATTATGCACCAGCATCACTTTCATTTCATCCATGGAACTAACTATGTTGTTTGTATGATTGTATGCATCTGCATTATTTTCATGATCATGTTTTAACACAATCATTTACATTCATTTCATACTAGATTTTTTTCAGAAAAATGTACATTTCATTTGTGTATCAAAGCATCATACATAAGGCACAGCATAACATTTCTAATCATAAGTATGGTACTCCAGGTCCGAGGATAGCTCCATCTAGCGAAAACCCTGCTCATCCATACAACACAAGATCCAGAGCAAGGCGAATGGAAGAAGAAAGTTCTCATAGATTTGAAAAACTAGAAAAAGCTCAGGAGAAGATTGAAAGTGAACTAAGCAAGATTCTGGAGGCTCTTAATAACATGAATAAAGGAAAAAGAGTTGAAGGAAGTATAAGTCAGCAAGAAGTGTCTGACCCTTTGTACCCTTCAGGTTTTGGCCCACCTCAAGCCCAACCTGCCCAAAAGGTCCCACCATAACATTTTGCATATCCAACATGTCCTGAAATACCATCAGCTTTCAACCCAGGGCAGTATAATAGCTATATAAATCCTGTCTTCACTGAAAAGGTAACAGAACCAATTCCTGATCTAGATGATGTAAAAGAGAAGGACAAGGAAAAGATAAGGGTGGAAGCTGAGAAAAGCTCCAAAATTAGCATGCTAGAGCAGAGGCTACGGGCTGTGAAAGGATTTAGCTTTTATGGGTTAGTTGATGCTGCTGGGCTCTGCCTAGTTCCTGATGTGGTTATCCCTTATAAGTTCAAAGTATCAAAATTTGAAAAATATGACGGTACAAAGT
>NW_019167937.1:24402561-24614876 GCF_002303985.1 Durio zibethinus | reverse complement strand
CTTTGATCTTCCATCTATGTGAACCATTTGACTTGGATCTTTTTCTACCAAAATCACCCTTTCAAGTTTTCAATTTGAATCTCTTTTTTTTTTTTATTTTCTCATTTTTTTCTTCTTTCTTTCTTTTTTTGCTCTATTTTTTTTCATCATCTTTTTTTTTTCTCATTTTTCATCCATTGTTAATATCTTTCACACATCAAACTTTAGAGCAATGTAGCATGATTCCATTGTTTCATCATGAGCATGCCTTCGCTCAACATATGATCATTCAAGTTGAGCATTCACACTTGATTCAAATGGACTTTTCAAGGTTATAATGTAGGTCAAGATGAGGGGTCATAAAAGAAATGGATATAATAGGCTTAAAACATATATTAAAAAGGTTCAAGACCAAAGGATCATTTGATGCAACTTGGCATTTTGCCCCCACATCATTTCACTATTTTTTTTCTCACACAAAAGATTCTCATTACTTTGCCCCAAATCATGTGTGGCATTTATTTTTTTTCTTTTGCTCTTCTTTCTCTTTTCATCTTTGAGACCTTTTGTGATTTTTTTTTTCAAAAATTACCCTCCAGTGTAGAGAGTGATCCTTGGTTGGGGTTCTTTAGAAAAAGAAATCATAATAGGCTCAAAGGGGTAGCAATGAATGATTTTTTGAGTGGTAAAAGAAAGATGGGCATTTTTCATCTCAATTGTGAATACTTTTCTTGAACATCATCTATTGAACAAAGCTTATGAACCTATATAAAAGATTACACATCTTCAAGACATATCTATTTCACCTCTAGTAACAGCTTATTTTTTTACTCAAATCATCTCCTCATATTAATGTGGATGAGTTCTCAAAATTAAATCCCAAAATTATTGTTATCATTGTCTAAATATTCATCATCTGAAATTTGAGAATGGAAATATAAATTTATGAAAGGTAACAGAGCATGGAGTAATGGTCGAGTGAAAGAGAAAATGTAATGAAATGCATTAACTTGCCTTTATTAAAATGATAACAAGTGAAATCATATTGCAAAAAAGAAACCTAACATTACCTTAAAAGAAATCCTAAAATGATAAGTAACATTCAACCAGTTTTAACATCCTTTTTTAAAATCATGCCCCTGTGCAATCAGGTGAAAGATTTTTATCTCGTCCCCTTGATTCATTGTGACTCTTCAGGCCTTTTTGAATTAACATATTCTTGATTCTCATTCAGAGCATTGATATTATGATTAGATAATGGATTACCACTAATATTAGGTGTTATTGCTCTTTTTTGATCAAAACTTACCATTCCATTCTTGATTAATCGTTGCACTTTATGCTTTAAAACAGTGTAATTTTTAGTAAAATAGCCAGCAATTCCATAGTGATAATCGCAGTGAGCTGTAGGATCATACCACTTAGGGTAGGATGGCTTAAGTGGCTCCACATGGCTAGGGGCAATCAAACGGCTATTATAGAGTTCTCGATATAACTTCACATAAGTTATAGGGATTGGATCAAATACAGGTTTTTCTTGAGTAATCCGTTGCTCTCGTGAACCACTTGCTAGGTTGGTAGGATGAATTTAGGCTACTGTAGGAGTTTGAATGTTAAGGCTATATGTAAGATCTTGAGGGCTAAAAATTGATCGATATGTGGATGAATAAGGTGGTTGTGGAGCTAGCTGGTATGGGTAGGATGAGGCATTATTCACAGCAGGATAGTATGGAGAGTAACCTTGGGGTGGATAGGGTTGATAACCCCTGAATTGTTGCCTATCAAAGCTCACAGCTTGAGCTTCAATTTTTTTTTTCTGATGCTTTCTTGGTTTCTCCTCATTTTAACTTACCATTCTTGATGGCACTTTCAATAATTTCTCCAGAGATAACCATGTCGGTGAAATTCTTTGTTGCATTCCCTATCATCCTTTCATAATAGAGAGATTTTAAAGTGCTGATAAACAACACTGTAATTTCTTTTTCAGTCAGAGGAGGTTGTACTTGAAAAGCAATATCCCTCAATCTCTGGGCATACTCTTTAAAAGTCTCATTGGTCTTTTTCTCCAGGTTTTGTAAAGACAAACGATTAGGGGCCAAATCCATGATATGTCGATATTGACTGATAAAATCATAGGCCATGTCACTCCAGGAACGGATGCGAGCTCTGTCTAACTGGATGTACCATTTAACAGTAGAACCAATAAGACTATCTTAGAAAATATGCATTAGTAGCTTTTCATCATGAGCATGGGCTGCCATCTTTCAACAATACATGGTAATATGAGTTTTTGGGCGCTTTGTGCCATCATATTTTTCAAATTTTGGTACTTTGAACTTAGGAGGAATGACCACATCAGGGACTAAGCAAAGCCCAGCAGCATCAACTGAACCATAGAAATCAATTCCTTCCACAGCCCGTAGCTTTTGTTCTAGCATACTAATTTTAGAGTTTTCCTGAGCTTTCACTTTTATCTTTTCTTTGTCTTTTCCTTTCAGTTCATCCAAATTAGGGATTTGAATTGGTTCAACTGCCTTTTTAGTAAAGACAGGATTCACATAACTATGGTAATGCCCTGGATTTGAAGCTGATGGCATTCCAGGATATATAAGATATGTAAAGTGTTGTGGTGGAACCTTTTGTATAGATTGGACTTGAGGTGAACCAAAACTAGGTGGATATAGAAGGTCAGTCATTTCTTGCGATGCAAGGCTTTGTTGGCTTGTGTTCTCTTCTACTCCTTTTCCCTTATTTAATTTGTTGAGATAATCCAAAATTTTACATAACTCATTCTCAATCTTTTTCTGTGCTTTTTTTAGCTTTTCAAATCTGTGAGAATTTTTCTATTCCATTGTCTGGCTCTGGCTCTTTTGTTGTATCGATGGACAGAGTTCTCGCTAGATGGAGCTATCTTTGAACCTTTGACACCATAATTATGATTAGAAATGCTATGCTATGCTATGCTTTATGTATGATATGTTGATGCACGAATGAAATGCACATTTTTATGGATGAAATCTAGTATGAAATGGATGCAAATGATTGTATTAAAACATGATCATGAAAATAATACAGATGCATGAAATCAAAAAAACAACATAGTTAGTTTTATAGATGAAATGAAAGTGATACCGATGCATAATGTTACATATGATAATGAAAATTATGCATAAAGTCAGACAATCAAAATGATTAGATAAACATTTTTCTTGTGTCTTAGTTTCAAGGTATATCTATCATTGGGTAGAAAGGGCTTTATCTTAGGTTTGAGCACTTTTAAGGTTCACTATATGTGGTTCAAGGTTAAAGCTAAAGGTTTCCAAATTGCTCCTTACATCATTGTCCATCACAGACTAGTAAGGCAACGTAATCTTCACCCGTTATAGGCTACAAGCGGACAAGGTTCAATTTGAATGAGAGTATTTTGCTAGCTACTGCGGAGGCATTAAACCTCACTAAAGCAATAGGTACTTTACTCCCTCATAGAGGGACGGAGCTCGGGTATAAAGCTCATGTTATGCATATGCATATGAATGACATAATTAATAAAGTAAATAGACATGAAAGAATAATAACACATATATACAAAAAGGGTCAATTTTATTAGACTTTTGGATAACACAAATTTATTTGCTGGCCTGACTCTCAATGTCTCCAGTGGAGTCGCCAAGCTGTCATAACTCTAGATCCGAAGATCTATCGCTAGACATTGACTTGAAGGAGTCATCACCAATCTTTTTTATCTAGGTGCGATTGGCCACCTAAAGAATCTATCCTTTCTGGGAACACCTAAGTTTAAGGGTCCCTAAAAGAATAGGTTCAGGTCTACTAACCAAAACAAGATTCGAAAGTTCGGTTACGTGTGAGGAAGGTTATAGCACCCTCACAACGCCCATCAAAATATGATACCAACTTAAATTTGTGTTATCCAATAAGCCTTAAAAATTTACCAAATAATTAGTTATTGGAAATTATTTTCAATTGACTCTAATACTTATAGTAGAAAATTAAGAAAATCCCCTCACCTCAAGAGTATGCAAGAAAACTACTCTTTTACTTGCAGAAGCTCCATCGTCGGATTATTTAAAAAGAAAATAAAAAGGAAGAAGAAAAAAAATGACTGCTTTTGTGCAGGGAAAATTGATACTTTCAACTTTTTCTCAAAATCCTTTTTTGAAAATTTATTTTTAAAGAAAATTGATACTTTCAATTTTTCTCCAAAAATATTTTTTAGAAAACTTTAATTTCGAGGAAAATTGATAATTTCAACTTTTCTCCAAAAATATTTTTCTAGAAACTTTAATTTCGAGAAAAATTGATACTTTCAACTTTTCCTCAAAAACAATCTTTTTTGAAAATTTATTTTTAAGAAAAATTGATACTTTCAACTTTTCCCTAAAAATATTTTTTGGAAAGTTTATTTTCAAGGAAAATTGATACTTTCAACTTTTCCCCAAAAATATATTTTTTGAATTTTATTTAAAGAAAATAAAATCATAAAATAAAATAAAAGTGAAAATAAAAATAAAGAAAAGTAAAATAAAAATAAAATAAAGATAAAAATAAAAGAATATTAAACAAATCTAATCTAATAATAATTAATTAATTAATTAAAAAAACCTGGGAACGGCTCGGCTTAGCGGCTTGGCTCAGCTCGGCTTGAGGAAGAAAAATAGCTCGGAGACTCGGCTCGAGATTCTAACACACCAAAACCCTTTTTTAACTTCTGTTTTTTCTCTGTGTCTGCCTTTTTTCTGTGTGTTTTCTTTTATTCTTCCAGCACCTATTTATAGGGATTGATCAGAAGAGTTTCTGATCAATCCCAACTCTTTCTGAGATTTGGATTCAATCTTTGAATCTAATCCCAACTCTGTCAATTCCTAAATCACAGCCAAATTCATTCCAATTTTTTATTCTAATCTTAACTGAAAATTAATTAAAAATAAAAAGATAAATATATTAATAGATAACAAAAAAAAATAATTAGATAAATAAAACTATTAATAGATAAATAATAATAATAATAATAGATAAATAATAATATGTATATCAACAGATAAATAATAAAAATGAAAATAATATATATATATTAATAGATAGTGATAATAAATAATAAGTAACTAAGATACAAAAAATAAAAATACCAAAAAAAAATAAAACGAGCCTACCCATTTGGATCAGGCCCAATTGATCCGGGCCTAGACCAAATTGGGCGTCTACATCCATAATCGAGCTCCGATCAAAGAATTATGTGAAAGTGGGTGGTCAGAATAAAAGTCTAAAAAGGAATGGATAACTTTCTTACAAAAGTTGATCAGTACCGATGTAAGATGGTTGGCCCCATGGATGAATCGTGAACCTATGTTATATCAATGTAGAGATAATACAGTGGTCTCACTTCTGGGTTTATGGGGAGCGATAAATTATGTACCACTCCTAATGAGAAGGCAGTTTGAGGCAGAACAGTTCATTCTTATGACTTATAAGCTTTATCAGTTAGATTTCTCTTACAGTGAGCCTAAAGCATTTCAGAGGATGAATGAGATGATTAAAGCATGGAAAAATCCCCGAAGAGTGAGTTCTGGACCGTTTACTGATAAAGTCACTCTAGGGTACATGGTTTGGAGAGCAAAATGAAGACAAAAAATGGTATTCACTTATGAAAGCTTTCAACCGCCAACAGAAGAAAAACTTGAAGAGACACCATCAGAATTAGAACTTGCAACAAAAGAATTTGAGTCTGAAAAGGGTAAGTTAAAGCAAAAAATCCAAAAGCTTCAAGAAAAAAAAGACCAGTGGAAAGATAGAGTTGAAAGTCATGAAGCTAAAGTTTGTAAGATTGCTAGAGAACGTGATACAGCTGTTGAAGACTTAACAGAGCTACACCAAGAGCATAAAAGGTTATGTGTGAGAGAAAGGGTCAAAGAGATAACCATTGTTGAGCTAACTGAAAAAAATGCAAGATTGAAGCAAGAGTATGTTGAATTGGAAGAAAAAAGTACCCAAGTATAGACAGAGAATAACATGCTAGACAGTTATCTGAGTAGGCTAAGACAAAAGTTGGATGAACAAAAAGACCACATTGCTGCATTGGTTAGGGAGCATAGAGAGTTATTATACCAAGTCTGGTGTGGTAAAAGAGAGAACTTGGAAAGACAGAAATACATCGAGCACCTAACGACCCAAATCTGTAAAGGGGTATGCAAGGCAAGAGAGATGGTGGAAGAAGCAGAGGCATTGAAACAAATGGTGACCCCAGTAGAAGAACATGGACAACATCTGTTGAACTTCATTGAGGAAGCCAAGGCCTAGTATGAATAGATCAAGCAATTTTATGGTTATAGTTCTAGGATGATAAACTCAATGTAAATAAAAGTCTTTTTTTGGAATAAATGAAATCTTTTAGTTGAATACCATTTTTAAGGCAAATGTTCTTTGCATACATGCATTTTTCATTCATTGCATTCTCATTCATTACACTTAACAAAGTAACGATGTGATAGTCATGCAAATTTACTAATTCTAAGATATGGTACTCAAGGTTCAAAGATAGCTCCATCTAGCGAGAACCCTGTCCATCGATACAACATAAGATCCAGAGCCAGACAAATGGAGTAAAAAAATTCTCACAGATTTGAAAAGCTAGAAAAAGCACAGGAAAAGATTAAAAATGAGCTGAGTAAGATTTTGAATGCTCTCAATAAGCTGAATAAGGGAAACAGAGTTGAAGAAAATACAAGCTAATAAGTTTCCCCATTACAAGAAGTGGCTGACCCCTTTGTACCCTCCAGGTTTTATCCACTTTAAGCCCAGTTTACAGAAGAAGTTCCACCACAACACTTCGCATATCCTACATATCTTAGAATGCCATCAGCCTCTAACCCAGGGCATTATCATAGTTATGTAAATCCTATCTTTACTGAAAAGGCAGTAGAACTGATTCTTGATCTAGATGATTTGAAAGAGAATGAGAAAGAAAAAACAAAAGTGATAGAGTCTCAAGGAGATCTAAAGATTAGTATGTTGGAACAAAGGCTACGAGCTATGGAAGAAATGGGTTTCTATAGTTCAATTGATGCTGCTGGGCTTTGCTTAGTCCTTGATGTGGTCATTCTTTCTAAGTTCAAAGTATCAGAATTTGAAAAATATGATGGTACAAAATGCCCTAAAACCCACATCACCATGTATTGCTAGAAGATGGCAGCCCATGCTCATGATAAAAAACTCTTGATGCATATCTTTTAGGATAGCCTTACAGGCTTCGCTGCCAAGTGGTATGTTTAGCTAGACAGAACCCGCATTCGCTCTTGGAGTGATATGGCTCATGATTTCATCAGTCAATATCGACATATTATCGATTTGGCCCCTGATCGTTTGTCTTTATAGAATCTAGAAAAAAAGGTAAATGAGTCTTTTAAAGAGTATGCCGAGAGGTGGAGGGATATTGCTTCTCAAGTACAACCTCCTCTGACTGAGAAAGAGACTATAGTGCTGTTTGTTAGCACTTTGAAACCTCTCTATTATGAAAAAATGATAGGGAATGCAATAAAAAATTTTGCTGATATGATAATTTCGAGAGAAATTATCGAGAGTGCCATCAAGAATGGTAAGCTGGAAAGAAGTGAAGCATCTAACAAGAGAGTCTCGAAAAAGAAAGAGACTGAAGTTCAGGCTATAAGCTTTGATAGACAACAATTTGGGGGTTATCAATCCTACTCATCATAAGGATACTTTTCATATTACCCTACTATAAATAACACTTCCCCTTACCTATACCAACCACTTGTACAATCACCTTATCCCCAAACATATCAACCTCTTTTTAGGCCTCAGAACATTGTATATAATCCTAACACTTAGCCTACCCCAAGACCCTAGACTTGTCCAGCTAACCTAATGGGTGGTTCGTGAGAACAACGAACCACTCGTGAAAAATCTGTATTTGACCTAATCCCAATGACTTATACAAAACTATATAAGGAGCTTTACAACAGTCATTTGATTGCTCTTAGTAAGTTAGAACCCCTCAAGCCACCTTACCCCAAGTGGTACGATCTCACAGCCCATTATGACTACCATTATGGGATTGCTGGTCATTCCATCAAAAATTACACTGCCCTAAACACAAAGTGCAACAATTAATCAAAGATGAAATGATTAGATTTGATACATGAGAGGTGACTGCATCGAATATTAGTGGCAATCCCTTGTCGAATCATAATGTGAATGCTCTAAGTGAAGAACAAGAGCATCATGTGAAGAAAGAAGTGGCAGATATTAAAACACCTCTTAGTTAGCTGTTTGATATTTTATGGAAAGCTAACATGATACAACTAGTGAGTCCACACAGTTATTATGAAGTATATATAGCTGGCACTCTTTGTAAATATCATAGTGAGGCAATAGGCCATTCTATTGAAACCTATGAGCAGTTTTACCAAGAATTACAAAAACTCTTGAATTCATACCAGATAGAGGTTTATGAAAGAAGAGAAGACTTAAAAAGTGTTGAGGTATCCATGACTGATAAGCTTGCAAAGCTGTTTTCAAAGCCAGTGACAATTCATTGTGGGAACAAGCCAAAGTCTATCATAGACAAACTCATTTCCAGGTCGATAACTTTTAAAGTCTTAACTTTTTTTTCATACAAGGATGATAAAGCTATACCCTAGAGATGTGGCTATAATACAGTAGTTTAGAGGCAAGAAGGGGATGTCTCTAAAGCTGATGCTTTTAATATAACTAGTGTAAGAGGTATTACCCGAAGTAGAAGGTGCTACACTCTAGAAATGTTAGAAAAGGCTAAGGAAGGAGAAAGGCGAAATAACCCTAAAGTAGAGCCTGAGGAAGATCGCCCAAAGTCGATGTCAGAAAAAAAGATTTGTGAATTTCTAAAGTTGGTAAAACATAGTGAGTATTCAATTGTTGAATAGTTGAATAAAATGCCAGCTCGAATTTCATTACTATCACTGCTATTAAACTCAGAGCCACACTGAAACGCACTATTAAAAGTTTTGAACCAGGCATATGTGGCACACAATGTATCTGTTGAATATGTGAACCACCTGGCGAGAAATCTAGTCATGCCAAATCACATTTCATTCAACGATGATGAGATTTCCTTTGAGGGAAAAAGAAATGCTAAGGCTTTGTATATTACGGTCAAGTGCAAGAGCCATATCATAGCCAAAGTTCTTATTGATAATGGCTTTACTATCAATGTCATGCCTATGATAACTTTGGTGAGGCTACCTATTGACTACTCTCATATAAAAAACAGTCAGATGATCGTGAGAGCTTTTGATAGGACCAGAAGAGAAGTCTTGTCGGATATCGAGATACCCTTACAAATTGGGCTATGCACTTTTAATGTGAAGTTTCAAGTAATGGATATCTATCCATCCTACAGTTGTCTATTGGGAAGGCCATGGATTCACATAGTAAGAGTTGTGCCCTTTACCTTGCACCAAAAGATCAAGTTTAATGTAAAAGGTCAATTAGTAGTGGTAGTTAAGAAAGAATACATGCTAGTGACCCAACCGTTGAATACTCCGTATGTAGAGGCTATCAAAGAAGCATTAGAATGCTCTTATCGATCTTTTGAATTGGTTAATTCTATAGGTAAAGGACTTAAAAATCAATTTTTTCAAGAATAGTGATGAGCCAAGTTATCAACAAGGGTTGGTATCTAGGATTAGGGCTGGACAAGAACTTGCAGGGAATAAAAAAACCCCCGATGGTGATAGACAATAGCGATAGGTTAGGCCTAGGCTATGAGATGGTAGAATGAGAGATTAAGAGAAGGCCAGCAAGAAAGACAGCAAGACTAATGGTTATCCTGTACCTGTATGAGATTTTTAGACCTGAAGGATTTATGTACTCAGTTACAAGAAAAAGTATGGAAAATATTTTTGCCCAGTTAACCATTGATGCTATTGAAGATGAAATGGAGATTAATCAAGAGAGGCGGGTTCGCCTTTGTCCGCCAGATTATGAGTTGAGCAACTAGAGTGCCATCAAGATGCCTGTGATTTTTGAAACTAATACAATGTAATTGTAACATCCCAATAGCTATTGCCCAAGGCATTGGGGTGATCTTTCTTGTTTGGGTCATTTATATTTTATTATTTTTAATAAAAATTAGAAAGGATGCATTTTCATTCATTTCTTCTTGTGTCTTCATTATTTCCATCTTTTCAAACACATCTTGCCAACATATCTCATTTCATTCAATTTCAGGTCTTTAAATGAACATGAAGATAATCATGATAACAATCAAGATGTTAGTTTTGATAATTCAATTAACACTGATGAACTTGACAATGAAGAGAATTCTGAGGAATATGTTATGCCTCCGAACCTAATGAGATTGATTGAACAAGAAAATAAGCCAATTGAGCCTCATCAGGAGATATTGACTTAGTGAATTTTAGAGATGAAGAGAATAAGAAAGATGTCAGAATTGGCACTTCACTCTCATCAGGAGATAAACAACATTTGGCAGACTTACTTCGAGAATTCATAAATGTGTTTCCTTGGTCTTACCAGGATATACCAGGGTTCAGTACGGAGATAGTGGAACACAGATTACCCCTAAAGTCAGAGTGTAAGCTAGTTCAATAGAAACTAAGACGGATGAAGCTTGAAATGCTACTAAAGATAAAAAAAAAAAGTGAAGAAACAGTTCGATGCAGGTTTTCTACATGTGGCCAAGTATCCAGAGTGGGTAGCCAATATAGTACCCATTCTTAAGAAAGATGGAAAGGTGCGAATGTATGTAGACTATTGTGACTTGAATAAAGCTAGTCCAAATGATAACTTTTCTTTGCCTCATATCGACACGTTGGTCAATAATACGGCCAGGCATTCAATCTTCTCCTTCATGGATGGTTTTTCCGGGTATAATCAGATAAAAATAACTGTAAATGATATGAAAAAGACTACTTTCGTGACTATGTGGGGACCTTCTGTTACAAGGTCATACCTTTTGGGTTAAAAAATGCTGGAGCAACATATCAAAGGGATGGGAATATGATCCAATTGTGCATGTTTCTTATTTCTAAGTTGTTTTTTGGCAATAGACTATCTAGGAGTCCAAGTATTTGATAGTGGTGCAAAGGATTAGGCTTCGGACATTGGTTGAACAGATGGTTAGAGAATAACAAGCTGAGGATATGAATTTAGATGCGAAATCCTTAGAGGTTACATAAAGTTTGGGGGCTTGGTCCTAGGCATTTGAAAAAGATATTAAAAATAGGGACCCTAAGGTTGAGTGCATGTTTAGGTTTGAAACAATTTATGAGGGTTGTAGGAGACCTATGACTCTAACTTAGTTGTCAAATTTTGGACTTCCTTCATTTGTATAGTCAACTTATCCATTTCTTTCTTGAGCTTATCCAAACTCCAATTTTACTCAAGCCACCACATATATCGGTGTTCTTTTAAGGAATGTTGGACCTTGTAAAGATTGATTCAGCTTGACTCTATGGATTCTTTGAATTTGATTGAGTTGGAAATGCTGAAGACCTTTGAGTAGAAATGAATTTGATTTCTTCATGACTTTTAACCATTTCTACTAACAAGATGAGCTACTATTTCATCTCTTGAAACTCATGCCTAGATTTCTCATGACTCAATTTTAATGCACTAATCCTTACTTTCAAGTGATCACCCATTTTCACCATTTTGATACTTTTAAAACAAATATTTTTATTTCATGGATTTTTAACAAAAAAGCCCATATTAGTACTCTTATTTATTATTTACCAACATATCTCATTTCATTCAATTTCAGGTCTTTAAATGAACATGAAGATAATCATGATAACAATCAAGAGGTTAGTTTTGATAATTCAATTAACACTGATAAACTTGACAATGAAGAGAATTCTGAGGAATATGTTATGCCTCCGAACCTAATGAGATTGATTGAATAAGAAAATAAGCCAATTGAGCCTCATTAGGAGATATTGACTTAGTGAATTTTAGAGATGAAGAGAATAAGAAAGATGTCAGAATTGGCACTTCACTCTCATCAGGAGATAAACAACATTTGGCAGACTTACTTCGAGAATTCATAAATGTGTTTCCTTGGTCTTACCAAGATATACCAGGGTTCAGTACGGAGATAATGGAACACAGATTACCCCTAAAGTCAGAGTGTAAGCTAGTTCAATAGAAACTAAGACGGATGAAGCTTGAAATGCTACTAAAGATAAAAAAAAAAGTGAAGAAACAGTTTGATGCAGGTTTTCTACATGTGGCCAAGTATCCAGAGTGGGTAGCCAATATAGTACCCATTCTTAAGAAAGATGGAAAGGTGCGAATGTATGTAGACTATTGTGACTTGAATAAAGCTAGTCCAAATGATAACTTTCCTTTGCCTCATATCGACACGTTGGTAAATAATACGGCCAGGCATTCAATCTTCTCCTTCATGGATGGTTTTTCAGGGTATAATCAGATAAAAATAACTGTAAATGATATGAAAAAGACTACTTTCGTGACTATGTGGGGACCTTCTGTTACAAGGTCATGCCTTTTGGGTTAAAAAATGCTGGAGCAACATATCAAAGGGTCATGGTAACATTTTTTCATGATATGATACACAAAAAGATCGAGGTGTATGTAGACGATATGATTGCAAATATTGTGAGGATGAAAATCATGTCACCAGTCTCAAAAAGTTATTTGAAAGATTGAAAAGGTTCTAACTCAAGTTAAACTCAGTCAAGTGCACCTTTGGGATAAAGTCAAAAAAATTACTAGGCTTTGTGGTCAGTGAAAGAAGAATTGAAGTTGATCCAGATAAGATACGGGCTATTTAGAATTTGTCACCTCTGAGTACACCAAAGAAAGTTTAAAGTTTTCTAAGAAGATTGAATTACATTTCCCAGTTTATCTCTCAGCTTACTTATAAATGTGATCCCATATTTAAGTTTCTCCGTAAGAGTAATCCTGAAAAATGGAATGAGAAATGTCAAGTGGCTTTTGATAAAATTAAGCAATACTTGTCAAACCCTCCAGCGTTGGTACCACCTGTTCCAGGGAAACCTTTAATATATATTTAACAATATGTGAAAATTCAATGGGATGTGTTTTGGGGCAGCAAGATGAGTCTAGCCGAAAAGAAAGAGTTATTTACTATCTGAGTAAAAAGTTCACAAAGTACGAATCTAAATATTCTTCATTGGAGAAAATATGTTGTGCATTAGCGTGGATTGCCAAAAGACTCAGACAGTATATGCTCTATCATATCACATGACTCATAGCAAAACTGGATCCAATTAAATATATCTTCGAGAAGCTTTTTTTATCCGAAAGAATTGCTAGTGGCAAGTAATGCTCTCAGAGTATGTTATTATATATGTGAGCCAAAAGGTAATAAAAGGGGGTGCTATAGTGGAGTTCCTTGTAGATCATGCTACTGAAGAATATGAACCAATGAGGTTGGAATTCCCTGATGAAGATCTAATGACTATTTCCCAATTAAAGAAATGAGAGCATAGAGAAAAATGTTAGAGAATGTATTTTGATGGAGCTACTAATGTTTTAGGACACGAAATTGAGACAATTCTGATCTCTCCAAAGGAACAATACTTTACCCTATAATAGCAAGGTTAAATTTCAATTGCACAAATAACATTGCTGAATACGAGGCATGTGTTATGGGCTTACAAGCTACTATAAATAGAAGAGTGAAAGCATTAAAAGTGTTCGAAGACTCAGTTCTAGTTATATATCAGTTGAAAGGGGAATGGAAGATGAGAGATTCAAAACTCATTTCATATCATAAGTATATTCTAAAGTTGATAAAATAATTTGAAGTATCCAGTTTGACCATTTACCTTGAGAAAAAAATTTGATTGCCGATGCATTGGCTACTCTGGCTGTAATGATTCGAATTAATGATAATATTAATATTCAGCTCATCAGGCTAGATGTTAAAGATATGTCATCTCATTGCTCCAATGTAAAAGAGAAAGAAGACGGGAAGCCTTGGTATTACTATATCCTACAATATGTTAAGGATCAGCAATACCTAGTTCAAGAATAAAAAATGATAAAAGGGTCATCCGATGGTTGGCTGTGAGCTTTTTCCTGGATGAGGATGTTCTGTACAAAAAAAATAAGGATCAGGTATTATTGAGGTGCGTAAGTAAAGTTAAAGCGAGAAAAATCATTAAAGAGGTGCATGATGGAATTTGTGAGGCACATACCAGTGAACATATGATGGCGAGACAGATCATGAGAGCAGGGTATTACTAGTTAACAATGAAGAGTGATTGTATTGATTATGCTCGTAAGTGCCATAAATGTCAGATATATGCTGATAAGATCCATGCTCCACCATCTACTTTACATGTTATGGCACCACCTTGGCCATTCTCAATGTGGGGCATGAATGTCATTGGTCCTATCACTCCAAAGGCTTTTAATGGGCATAGATTTATTTTTATGATGATAGATTATTTCACAAAGTGGATGGAAGCAGCATCATATGCAAGTGTAACACGATCTGTGATTTTCAAGTTCATAAATAGAAAGATTATCTGTAGATATGAACTTTCAAAGAGAATTATTTCAGACAATGCCAAGAATCTAAATAGTAAGATGATACAATAAATATGTGCTCAATACAAGATCAAGCATCATAACTCGATACCATATCACCCGAAAATGAATGGGGCAGTTAAGGCAGCCAACAAGAACATAAAAAAGATTCTGGAGAAGATGACCAAGACATATAAAGATTGACATGAGAAGTTACCATTTGCATTGCATGCATATCAAACATCAGTACGTACCTCGACTGGGGCAACCTTATTTTTTTTGGTATATGGGATAGAAGCTGTACTACCAGTAAAAGTAGAGATCTCATCATTAAGGGTTCTAAAAGAAATTGAATTGAAGCTGAATGGATTCAAGAACGTTATGAACAGTTAAATTTCATAGAAAAAAAAAGATTGATTGCACTGTGCCATGGTCAGCTATATCAAAGAAGAATTATGAGGGCTCATGATAAGAAGATTCGACCCCGTTGCTTTCGAGAAGAAGAGTTGATCTTGAAGAGAATCCTCCAAATCCAGCACGATAGTAATGGAAAATGGACTCTGAATTAGAAAGGGTCGCATGTGGTGAGATGAACTTTTTTAAGTGGAACGTTGATACTGACTGAGATGGATGAAAACGATTTATCCCATCTTATAAATTTTGATGCTGTGAAGAAATATTATGCTTGAAATAAAAAAAAAAAAGAAAAAAGAAATGAAAATGAAAAATGAAAAAATGAAACAATGAAAAAATGAAAAAAAAAAAGTGAATGAAAAAGGAAGACTCAAGGCGAAAACCCTAAAAAGGCGGCTTGAGTCATAAGAGGGTTTGTCTAAGTTGAAAACTTGAAAAGGCAGCTTAGATAAAAAGAATACAGCATCAAATTTAAAAATCCATTGGCTTGGAGACTAGCAAATTTGAAAGAGCTCCAAGTTGTTAAACACATCAGATGGTTGGGTTTTCAGAAAAACCTTGAGATATGTTATCATGATTATCTGATTGTTCATCTTTGGGCTTTGTTTCCCTACCTATCCTTGTAATTCTTTTTTGGCCAAAATTCGCCTACATTTTGTTCATAAAAGACATTTTATTTCACTCTTTGTGTCCCTATTCTGTTGACGGTTTCTCAACCGTTCTTATTCTTTTCCTTTTAATACTCTACAATGGAAGAAATGTTCAAATGCATTCTTGCTTTTTGAGTTTGAAATAATGATTGATGAAATAATGGCATGAAAGATTTTTTACATTACATTGAATAAGTCAAGAGTGATAAAGGCAGAATCGAGATGTTCAGTTCCTAATAAGGACATTGAATTTGGAAAGAGATTTCTTACAGAAAGAATGTGAGTGGAAGAGATTATTGAGAGCTACACTGACTCGATCTTAGAAGAGCAGCGTAATCTGGTTTTTGAAGAATCAAAGGGTTCGATGCCCAAGAAAAGAGCTTGAGAAATTTGAGTACCACAATTGAATAGGAATCAAGTAACCAACATTCGCATAGCATGCATTGAATTTCACATGCATTGCATAACATATATTACATTTAAGAAAATACAGTGCATAAATTCAAGAGCAGGGGTATTCCAACATTCCACATAGAGAAGACAGATGTAAAGACATTTTCAAATTTGAGAAAAAGCTTATCAGGTAAGTTTATAATCCTGGAAATAGGATGTCTCTTGGTATCAGGGTTGATTTATAAGACCTTCGGGCATAATCTCCTGAAATTCCTTCAAACACAATTTTCAACTCCTTTGGACATGATTTTCAAAGAGCCATTTACTTTTCAAAGTTGTTGAGCCTTTGATTAGAGAAGCTATTTACTTTTTAAAAGTCGTTAAGCCTCTGATTAGAGGAGCTTTATTTATTTTTCAAAGTTGTTGAGCTTATGATTAGAGGAGCCATTTACTTTTTCAAAAGTTGTTTAGCCTCTGATTAGATGAGCCATTTATTTTTTAAAGTCGTTGAGCCTCTGATTAGAGGAGTTGTTATTTTTCAAAGTCATTGAGCCTCTGATTAGAGGAGCCGTTTATTTTCCAAATTCATTGAGCCTCTGATTAGAGGAGCTTTGTTTATGTTTTTTAAAGTCGTTGAGCCTCTGCTCAGAGGAGCCTTGATCAAATCTTAAACCAAAAAAAAATGAAAGAAAAAAATGGGGTCGAGTTGAGTCTTGAATGAGTGTCTACGTCTTTGCGCAATTTTTGTTTTACAAAAATGTGCAAAGAAGGGCAGCTGTAGACACCCAATTTGGTCCAGGCCCGGATCATTTGGGCCTGGTCCAAATGGGTAGGTCCACTTTTTTTTTATTATTTTGTAATTTATATTTTATTATTTTATTATTTATATTTTATATTTTTTCCTTTATATCTTATGTATTTATTATTTATTTATTTATTATTACTATTTATTAATATATATTTATTTTTTTATGTTAATATATATTTTTTTTATTTATCTAGTTATATATTTATTATTATTTATCTATTTATATATTATAATTTATCTATTATTATTTTTATCTGTTAATATTTTGATTTATCTTATTTTTTTCTTTAATTATCTATTAATATTTTTATTTGATTTTTTATTTTCTTTTTCTGATTTTTTCGGTTGGAGATTGGATTGGTTTGGAAGAATCCCATCGTAAATTGGGATTCAATCAGAGTCCATATTGGATTCAATGATTGAATCCCAATCCAAAGAGGATTTGAGATTGATCAGAAGAGTTATAAATAGATTCACGGATCAAAGCAAAAGAGGACACACAGAAAAAGAGATACTGGCTGAAAGAAAAAAAATAGATACAGAGAAGATTTAAAAGCTGAAAAAAGGTTTAGGGGCATTAGAATAGCCTTAAGAATTGGTGAGAAATTTTTGGAGAATTTTTTATGATTTTTTTCTAGAAATTTTTGAAAAATTTTTAGATTTTGATTGAATTTTTCAGCGAAGATTGAATTTTTCGGTAACTATTTCGGCCAAGTTTGAATTTTTTGACCAACTTCCTAGTTTCCGACAACTATTTCTAGAAAATCGATCAGTTTTTCGGTGAACTTTTGACGAAAAACTCAGATTTCGATGAAATTTTCTAAAATCCGACGGGCATTCAACCAGAGTTCTTCAGGGTTTAGAGAGAGAGGGGAGGAGAAATCTGCTGAAAAAATAGAGGGATTAGCCTTTTATACCTAGTGAAAACGACGTCGTTTTGGTGTTAGTAAACCTAAAGGATCCGCGCGTTTTGTCAAGATCCGACCTAACCCGCGTGCAACTCGCATCTCCGAGCCATTAGCTGAGTCGGCCGACACTCCTGAACCGCGTCTCCGAGTCGTTTTTCTTCCTCAAGCCGAGCCGAGCCGTTAAGCCGAGCCGTTCTCTTTTTTATTTTATTTTATTTATTTATTATTATTATTAGATTTGTTTAATATATTTTTTATTTTTATTTTATTTTATTCTTATTTTATTTTTATTTTTCTTTATTTTTATTTTTATTTTTATTTTCATTTTATTTTCATTTTATTTTATTATTTTATTTTTTTTAAATAAAATTCAAAAAAAATATTTTTGAGGAAAAGTTGAAAATATCAATTTTCTTTAAAAATAAATTTTCAAAAAAGTATTTTTGGGAAAAAGTTGAAAGTATCAATTTTCCCTGCACAAAAGCAATCATTTTTTTCTTTTTTTTTATTTTATTTTCATTTTTTTTAATGTTAAATAATCCGACGATGGAGCCTCTGCAAGTGAAACATTAGTTTTCTTGCATACTCTTGAGGTGAGGGGATTTTCTCAATTTTTTGCTAAAAGTATTAAAGTCAATTGAGAATAATTTTCAATAACTAATTACTTGGTAAATTTTTAAGGCTTATTGGATAATACAAAATTAAGCTGGTACCATCTTTTGATGGGCGTTGTGAGGTGCTATAACCTTTCTCACACGTAACTAAACTCTCGAACCCTGTTTTGGTTAGTAGACCTGAACTTATTCTTTTAGGGTCCCTTAAACTTAGGTGTTCCCTGCAAGGATAGATTCCTTAGGTGGTCAATCGCACCTAGATAAAAAAGATTGGTGGCGACTCCTTAAGTCAATGTCTAGCGATAGATCTTCAGATTTAGACGTTATTACACTCCATAAACTTCTGTCTGTAGCTCTCGAAAATATTCAGAGTCATCATTCACATTCTCTTGATTCTATTATAAGGGATGCTGAAAGTGTTCATATGAATTTGAAGTGGCTTCGCCACTGGCTTGCTTTACTCAAGAATATTGCAGCTCTGCTTCAGCTTTACAAGAAAATTAAAAGGGATTTGACTGAGGTGAATCTATAACGGTAGATCTTGATACGAAAAGTGCTATCTTGAAGAATATAGAAAATGATATTCCATTGCTGAGTAGCCAATCAGCAGCATTAGAAGAAGAAGAGATGAAAGATCAAGACGGAACCAAAAGCAATATTGCACTGAAATGTGCTTCAAAACTACAACGGTTTTCTAATAGGACTTTGGCAAAAGGATTGATTTAGGTTATGCACTTTTATGACGTACGAAATTATAGTAGTGGTATGTTATTTATTTGTCTTTACGTCCTTTCTTTCTCTTAAATTGATCTTAGAATAGTTAGTTTGTAATGCTTCTATAAGAATAGCACTGCAAGTCTAGAGCAAGCTGTAACGCTGATGAACACTCCATCTCCAAGCTTGCAGTGTTATAACCAGGGTGACCAATTTCATCAGCTATGATGACCCTGTATGCTGTTGAATCTCAATTTCAAGCATAAGATTCCAATAAGCTAACAATCCTGCTCCAATCTGGATGAAATTTTGATTATTTCACAATACAGGACTTAAAAACTAGTCAAATAATAACTTGCTGGCTGGAGGTGTTTCAGGAGCATATATAGGTCGAAAAAAATGAAGTGAAAGCAGTGACAGAAGACACCAAAGGGAAGACAAGTAGATTGATGAAACAACTAACGAGTATTTTCATTCTGCTGCATGAGGTTGCAATAAGAACTCTTTTTAAGAGCTCATCCTGTGGAAGTGAGATGGTCGTGTTCTCTATTGATAATGAGCTCATGCATCTATGAAATAGAGTGGACCATTAAGGAAAATGAAACTCTGTAGTGGATAGCAAATGATAGAACGAAAGAATAGAGAAACTTCAGGAATTCTGAAATATCTTTCTCTACAAGTGCATATACACTTTTTCTGGAAAGGTTTCAAGCTGAAAACAGTCAGCTATATGGGTCTAATTTCTGGGGACTTGAAAGAGGAATAAGCAGAATTAGAAAAAAAAAAGCTTTTAGAGGGTGTTTGGGATGGGATGATCCGTTTAAAAACTATGATGATATGTACTTACTAATTACATCACTTTATTTGCTAGTAATTTAGAAATCCTATGTGACAATGATTTTAAATCACTAGAGTGATAAAATCATTGTCTTGAGAAGTCATCTGATTTTCAACTTAAAAGATGAAAAAATTTTATCTTCATGAAAAGTAATTTTCAGTTTTATTTTTTAACTAATTTACCCTCACAAAAAATATAATTAATATTACCCAAAGAAATTAACCACTAAAAATTTAAAAAACCAGATTTTTTTAATCATTTATTCTAAAAAAGTCTTACATTATAAATGTATATTGATTAAAAAATAATAAATTTATTTAATAACATTAAAATATTTTATAAATTGTTGATTTAATAAATATTAAATATTTTTTTAATATTATTTTAGATATTTTGTACTATATGATTTTTTTTATATAATATTAATCAAAGTAATTTAAAATCATTAGTGATTTATAATATTGTATCAAACATATTAATTTAATGTCACTTGTGGTCAAATTACTTAATGATCTTATTACAATGATAACTAGATGAGTGAGCTGATCTTTAAAATATACCAAATGCTACCTTAAGTATAGTTCCAGCCGGCAATGACACAATTCGATAGCTTCTTCTCTAGAAAAGAAAAACTAGAATCCACTCAATTTCATATGAATTACAAGTATACTATACCATTTTCCTGGGATGCCCCCCCTATATACTGGTAACATCTCAAACAAGCAAACCCTAACAACATCTTAGATTATAAAATCATCACAATATTACAAAACCTAAAACGGTGAAAATAGAAGAGAAAATGAAAAGTCTTAGTCAAAATATAAAGCTTCAGATATTTCTTATACAAGGCACAATTTATTTCTTGCACACACCTTCATGTAGTTTTCTGAGCTAGGCCTTGCTAAAATGGCTCCTGGGTGTCAACCATCCAGCATCATCACCACCAGGACTGTTATCTCCACCGAAGTTCAAAGTATCTTCACAATCTGCAAAGAAATTAGACCTGAGCGTCACTGTTGGTCTCATTGATGGCAAAAGTGGAAGTGCTGCTTCACCTCTGAGAATCCTAGCAGCTTCCTTCACTGTTGGTCTCTTCTCATGGTTCGGGTGCACACAACAAAGTCCCACCATGAGCATCCTCTCCATCTCTAGAATATTGTACCTTCCGGACAGTCTAGAATCGGCAGCCTCAATTAGTTCTTTTTTAACCCATAGGTCCCAAACCCAGTCAACTAACACAGCTCCATTTTCATCCACAGGCCTCTTTCCTGTAGCAACCTCTAGTACAACCACGCCAAAGCCGTAAACGTCCGTTTTCACAGTTGGAACACCAGAATAAACATATTCAGGAGCAAGATATCCCATTGTACCAGCTGGTATTGTAGCTTCTCTTGAAGCGCAACTATGTTCATAGACTTCCGCTAAACCAAAATCCCCAAGCTTGGCATTGAATTCATCGTCAAGCATTATGTTGCAAGTTTTCACATCTCTATGGATTATTTGTCTTTCACATTCTTCATGTAGAAATGTAAGAGCAGAAGCAACCCCTAGAACTACCTTTAATCTTAAGCTCCAAGAGAGGAAAGTTGATGAATCTGAGTTTCTATGAAGGAGTCTGTCAAGGCTTCCATTGGGCAAGTACTCATAGACCAGGATCAACTCAGATCCCTCACAGCACCACCCTTGAAGCTGAACCAAGTTCCTGTGCTTTAAGCAACCCGCCATAGTGGCAAACTCTGTGGTAAAAGGATTATTAGTGAATGCTTTTCGGTTGGACTGATCAAACCGCTTCACTGCCACAGCTCCACCAGAAGGAACAGACCCTTTATAAACAACTGCTGAAGCACCTTCACCAACAATTCTGTTCCTATGAAACCCCATTGTAGCTGATTTTATCTCCGCAAGTGTCCATCTTGTTGGTACATTATTCATTGGAACTCTAGTTTTTTCTCTTTTGCTTCTTCTGTCAACACCCCTCTTCTTCCTCACCACAAAGAAATAAATGAATGAAATTGCTGTTACAAGGACAAGCGATAAAGTTAAGCATCCCAATACAACAGCCATGTTCCCAATCTTGAGACTTCTCCTATGAGGACCATACACATGAGGTCTACTGTTAGATGAATCCTCTGGAGAGCACATGAAGCAATACCCTTCTTCAAATGCATCCGTTGGATTCACAGAAGGCCGGTAAGTGTTGAATGTTTTGAACCGCCAATGTTCAACAATGTGCATTGCAGAACCTTGTCCGTTAGAAGCAGAGAAAGCAACATGCATATACTCCTTGAATTGGTTGGAAAGGTCAATTTGGGAAACAAGAACAGGACTTGAAGGCTTAGTTGATGAATAACTAACCCATATCTGAATCAACTTGGCTGAATCCCTATACTCAATCCAGGCTGTTATCTGTTTCCCACTTTTAAGATCAACCCCTTTTGACACAACATCAACTGAATCTAAAGAAACAACCGTGTTAACATCAACCCCAATGTGATTACCGTTGACGTCACGAACTGAAGGATTAAAGCTCGTATCAAACTCCACAGCAAAGTAAGAATCTTGAGAGTATAAGTCAAGCTGTGGAAGTCCCATGTGGCCATTGGAGAAGCTGAAAGAATCAGCATTGGAAGTGATCAAGAAAACGATGCCATCTCCAAAAGGACATACGGGGTTACGGATGATGGAAAAAGAGAAACGGCTAGAGAAAGATGCAGTGGCTTTGCTTTTGAGATCAAGAAAACGAATGGGGTAGACGTAGAGAGCTCTTCCAATGGCAGAAGGAGAAGAAGATGGCAGGCAGCTGGTTTCTTGAGTAAGACTAATGCCATTGTTTCTAAAGAAAGCGCTACCATAGAGGGTGATATTTTTTGGTTGCAAGACAAGAAGAGAAATTGAAGGAAATGTGAAGTTTGAGAGGAAAAAGAGATGGACCCAGAAGACAAATAGACAAGAAAGTTGCATTGTCTACGTTGTGGAAATGAAAGTTACTAGGAAAGAGATAGATAGTTCTTGAGAGAAACAGAGGTTTTACTGTGAAAATCTTGGAATAAAGTAGAAACAAAAAGAGAATTTCTTGCTTGTTTGATCTGCCATCTCCAATGTTTTTGTTGATGAATCGTGTTTATCTAGAGCGTTAACCAATTAGAGTCCAGGATAGAGAGCCAAGAGTGAGGGAAAGAAGAGAGGCTTTGGAGGGCGATGAACCCGGATTGCCTCGAAACTTTGAGCCCTGCCTCCTCTTTCTGCCCACACAAAAGTTTCTTAGATTTTGCTTTTCTCTTTTCATTTGCCGTCTTTTTTTTCCCTTCTGAGTGAATCTAATCTAAAAGATTTGTGAAGTTACAGAGATTATTTGTTGTTTTGGGGAGAAAAAAAAAGTAAACAAGAAAAAATGGAAAGTTTAATAAGAATAAAATAAATTGCATTTTCTCGTCCAAATACTTTTAAGACCCATAAAAAAAACCTAAATAGAAAAACCAAAATGAAGTAAAATAACGACACAAATGTATTTCTTTCTTTTTCTTCAAGTTTTTAGGTACACATATAAAATTTTCATTAATAATCGATTGATGTTATATGTTATGCCAAAGCATAAAGAAAAAAAAAATCTTATGCTGTTAGTCCACATTCTACTTGAGACAAATGTCCTGTTTTCATTGCTACAATGTAGTGCAGTTTTGTGTCTCTCACCCAAGGCTGGGTTTCTAGCTCATCCAAACCAGAAGCAAACAGGCGAATAAAGGTCATTTCTTTGGTAGACTGTTACTTCCAGGTCCAATCAAATCTCTCTACAAACTTAAAATTTTGTGGTAATGGAACGGAAACTCTACCATCGTGACGGCGGCGAAGAAGGAAAATAAAATAAAATAAAATAGGCATAGCTAAACGACATCATAGGTATTGGTGTTCCTACCAATGAAACAACATCGTTTTGACCATCCATTCAATGAGTGGTTAAAAGAGAAGTGGTGACAGAAACGGCAAAAACACGCAAAGTTCTAGCAATGGAGGCGAGACTCTCTGCATCTTTGGGTCTCCCTTCTCCTGACCCAAATCACCATCTGCCAATAACCACCGACTTCCCTTACCTTTTCACCCATTTCACCCCTCTCATGTCCTCCACACAAAACACTCAAAAACCCCTCAAACCTTCCCAACATAACCTCTCCTTTGCCTCAACCTCCATTTCCGCAGATCCTAAATCAAATTGGCCGAAACCCAATTCCGTAGAACCCACCAAATTTCTCAAATTCCCCAAATGGCTAGAACCCACATCCAGAAACAGCCCCAAAGTGCATACCCTAATGAAAAACTTATCCGTTTTCGAAAGAGCTCTTATTGGTGCAGGTGGTGGTGGAATTGCTGGTGCATTTACTTACGTGTGCCTTCACCCACTGGATACCATCAAAACCAAAATGCAAACCAAGGGTGCCTCAGAGATATACGCCAACACTTTCGACGCAATAGTTAAAACATTCCAGACAAAAGGTATTCTAGGATTTTACAGTGGAGTTTCAGCTGTTATTGTAGGATCCACTGCTTCTTCAGCTGTTTATTTTGGTACATGTGAGTTTGGGAAGTCCATTTTGTCCAAATTGGAGTATCCAGCTTTGCTTATTCCTCCAACTGCTGGTGCAATGGGAAACATTATTTCATCAGCTATAATGGTACCTAGAGAATTGATTACTCAAAGAATGCAAGCTGGTGCGAAAGGAAGATCGTGGGAAGTCTTGTTGAAAATTTTAGAAAAAGATGGGATTTTGGGTCTTTATGCTGGTTACTCAGCTACGTTGTTGAGGAATTTGCCTGCTGGGGTGTTAAGTTATTCCTCTTTTGAGTACTTAAAAGCTGCGGTTTTGAGTAAGACACAGCAGACTTATTTGGAGCCAATTCAGAGTGTTTGTTGTGGTGCTTTGGCTGGTGCAATTTCAGCTTCTTTGACAACTCCACTTGATGTGGTGAAAACAAGGTTGATGACTCAGGTTCATGGGGATAAAGTTGCTGCTGCCATGTATAGTGGGGTTAATGCAACGGTGAAGCAGATTTTTAAGGAAGAAGGTTGGATTGGTTTGACTCGGGGAATGGGGCCTAGAGTTGTTCATAGTGCTTGTTTTTCTGCTTTGGGGTATTTTGCATTTGAGACTGCTAGGCTTACAATTTTGCATCAGTATTTGAAGCACAAAGAGAAGGAGCTGTCTGAAATTAATGTTGCATCGGCATGATTTATAGTTATTGGTGATAATGCTAATCATTTTCTTTATTTTGTTAAATTTGTTTCCATTGAGAGTAGTTCAAACAAACTGATTTTTGGCACTACTTTATCATATATTTGGTATACACAGGTTGTTTATTGATTAAATGTTCATTTTTTCCAACTAATAATATATTGCCAGCGTAAAATAAGTTTGATTAATGCACCAATGCATGAAGAACCTTCTTTTTTCAAATTACCTCAGATTAAATATGCTGAATATTACTTTCTGGTTCTAGTACTCAGTACTATCTCTACTACTCCATGCACATTTGGAGTCTTCACTTAAAGAATATGGACCATTTAAAGTAATAGTTTCAAGTTTCTAAGACTTCCAAGTCGACTAGGTAGTAATGGCACTTTTCTGGTCTTTCTTTTTCTGGTCGTTTAGATCAATCTTGTATGAATTAGTGGCATGCGATTCTTTTAGTGAATCCATACACAGTGATTAATAGTGCTGCCGTCTGTAATGTAGATTCTTTTTATTAAAAGGCAACTGTACACTTCACAAGTTGTCGTCCATTTCCATCATGGGTAGAGGTTTCTGGTCTAAGAAGGGTGGAGATAAATGGGTCGTATCGGTTTAAGACACATGATTGATTATGGTTTGTTATTCTGTTTGAGATGAATGCAATTTGTTGTTGTTTTTCCTCTATAAAATTTCCCTGTCAAGTTATGCCTGGAGAGTGCTTATAGAATCAACCCACAATAACTAGTTCTTATTGTGTTTTTAGGTTTAGAAACTAACATTAGCTACAATTGTTTTTTTATCTTACTTTGGCTGTCAAGTTTGTTGCAAAGTATGAAAGCAAGGTACTTGCGTATTTGTAGAACTTTACTGTTGTCCTGCTAGATTATTTGCCTATTGCATGATGAGTGAAAAATCATCAACTTGTTTCTGATGCTAGAAAATGACAATTTAATTTATATTTATATGAGTACATGCATGAACGAAAGTAATTCTCTCTGGTGTTGGCCGATATCACGTAATTTATCTCTATAGAAACTCTATGGATTTGATTCTCTTTGCAAATATTTCCATGCTGTTGGATGATAAATGGGAGAAAATGGTTTCTTTAAGTCTCTGTATGAGTTCAGTTTCATTATTTCTCATGTGTCAGATGGCTGTTGCTTTTGGTATTCATTGGATGAAGTTGACTTGAAAATTTCATTTGAATGGTGATCAAATATGGGAATGGAGAGGAGTCATGGCCTGAACATAAGCTTAATAGATAGTTTGTTCTGTATACGACTAAAGCCTGCTTTCTTTCAGTAAGTACGGCGTGACAAAAGGCAAACTGCATTGCTCCCAAAATATCATTATTTAGGTTCCAGGCGTTCAGTGGCTTTCGGAATATAGAAAGAAGGCTTGTACACATGTATGAATGGGTTGTGCTCTGCTTGCAACAGAGGTTTTGGGATTGAGATAGACTTGCACCCCTAGCTTTTTACTTTCCCTAGAAATGATTGAGCCAGGAACTAGCTGTTGTGGAATTGTAGAATTTGTGAAATAGAATAGCATATGATGCACACTCTAGGATTCAGAGCAACAGGGAGATATTCTATGAAGCGCATAACTGGTCTGTTTTGCATCTGTACAATTTATGGAAGGCATGTTTGCAAGATTTCAGTTGGTAAAATATGTAATGCCCTATCGTTCTTTTGGGAAATATGTAATTCCCTTTTTGTGGAGATAGATGGAGGTTAAGGCAAATGAAAGTGATTCTTTGGAGGAGATTTTGGGGTTTTAGGTGCATGTGAGAGTGATGAAATGGGTGGATAAGGGGTGAAAATTCTATTCGACCCTGGAAGTAATAACACACGCTCCCAGCATGGTAAATGGGAAGCGTGAGGATTTGATTTCGGGGGACAATTGCCTATTGGCTATTGAGAAGGCTCGAAAAGTCAGGGAGACCACAAATCCTGCATGGCAATGGAGGAACCGCGACAAGTTTGCTACGCAGCAAAGCAAAGTATGTTCAAGTAACAAAAAGTTGTTGGGAATTATAAAATTGAACAACATTTTTTAAAACCAATGATTGGTCTGCTCCTGTCTTGAATAACAATGAGTTGTTGGTTTTATTTTGGAAATCCATACATTTAATTTTATTCATTTCACCTTATCACATCTTCTGTTCCTGAATTCGCTCACTCTCTCACAACTATCTTGAAAGAAAACAGCAGCCTTTCCTTCGCCGTCGCCTCTCGTTTGCTGACGATAGATTTTCTTCAAAATTTAAATTCAAGCTCCTCTCAGTTCCCTCTTCACATCTATCCAGTTGGATTTTTCAAAACGACTCATAAAAGCTTCAATCGAAACCTAAAACCACGACTTCAAACACCAAAAAACTCCACTTTCGTCCACTCAAATGGATTGAAATTTTACTATGTGATTCCCTCCCATTGCTCTTCCATTCCACCATTTTAGATTTCCCAAAATCTTCCCCGAAAATTCACCGTTATTATTACCGTCAACTGCTGCCTATATCTGACCTATGTCACGCAAATTGGACAATGTTTTCTGCAGTCCTAAATTTGCAGAGAGACTTGCACGCTAAGTCCAAGTGTTGGGTGGGTGAAGTACACTAATGATTCAAAATCCACAAGCAATTTAGCAAAGTTTTAATCTTTTGCTCTTTTAATGGTTGCTCATTTATGTTTTTATGTTCAGGATGATTTTGAAGATCATGGGAAGTGGCTTGTGTTGAATTTGCTAGCTATAGTGGCCTTTTAACACCATTTATTAATTTTGATGGATCAGATGACTTGCAAAAACGTTAACAAAGGCATTCTTGAAGGGAGTTGAAACATGAAAAAAAGAAAGTATAAGAAAGTATGCTGAAAAAGGTAATTTTTTAATTCGTAGTCCGTTATATGATGTGTTGAGAAGCTTATGCTCTGTTATTTGTTTCTCCGCTCCATTGTGATTTTAAAGAAGAATTCCTCCCCATAAGTTCTTTCAATTTTCATGAATGAGAAATTAAAAAGTTTTCAAGAATGTTTGATTCAAGATATCATAATTGCTGACAACTTTTTTATCCCATAGTTTTCAAGTTTTCAAGTAACTAAAAATATGAGGATGCTAAGAACTTACACCCCCATGATATATGAACTTTCCGAGTGTCTAATGGCAATGTTCTTGTGGCACCCGAACCAAAGATTTAAACTTAGAATATCTTTTTCTGTTTGCCTTGCAGTGTGCCCGAAAGAAGAAATTGCGATTCTGCTCACTTGATTTGGGTTTTTTTATATGTCCATCTTTTATTTCTTCTACAAAAAGTTTGTAATCTGGGGAAAGTGTTCGGATGGTTGAGAATTCCCCCTAAATATCCATGGAGATGAGATTCTTTATGTTGATGGTCATATTTATTCCGATGTAAAACAATCCAAAAGTCTATTTAGGATGGCCAACTGCATATTTATCGAGAATTGGAGGAAGAGGCATGAATAAGTTCTTTTATTATGCTTAAGATTTCTTTTATTGTACATGGAAGTAGAAATTTACGTGTTTTAAAAGTTCAGTTGTTCTATTTTGTGCCAATGTTTTATCGCAATGATTTGCTTACATAGTAGTCTATTTAGGATGAATATAATCTGAACTATAAAGTGAAGCAAAAGGGCATCATTGAAATTGAAGTAATGTTAATTACTAAACTTCTGCTGTTGAAAATGAGGTTAATTTTGAAAAGTAATTTTGGTTTGGACTATGAATAATACTGAGTGGTAATGCATAATTGTAAATCCTCAAAGGCTGAGAGGGTCTCTATAACTACGGTATAACGCTTTAATACATAGAGCCATCGTGCAACTCTGATAAAGCTTATAAATCAAAAAGAGGTTATAGCGGATCTTTTTAACCAACAACATTTGGCTCTACATTGGCAAACCAAAGGACGCCTAGCTCAGTTGAATTCTTCCTATTATAAAATGCCCTTTATGATTTATGCTTTGATGTTAGATCCCTGCTTCTTCTTATTCTTCATGCTACAATGTAATCCCCACTTAGTATGATTTCCTTTGTGAAATATTTGATGTCAGATACCTTTTTACTCTTCATGCTGTAGTCTCACCCCTAGAAAGTGATTTTCTAAAATTTTGCATGTCATACCAACTTATCTCTTTTTTTCCTATCGTAAATAATCTCTCTAAGGGCCACGACATTTTCACTCTCTCTAGCTTCTTACAGTATTTCATGCATTTATTCAGAATTCATGCCCAAATTTGCCTTACGCTATTCTTTCAACTAAATTGTTACCATCATAAAAGGTTTGCACCATGTCGTAACGGTTTTGAGATCATCAGATGTAAATATATTTTAAAATCGAAAAAAATAAAATGGAGAGTTGCCACCAATCTTTGTTAGGATATGATTGACCACCCAAAAATTTATCTTTTTAATAAAACTATAAAAACGGGTTTAAAATTTATTAAAAATATAAATTTTGGTTTACGAAAAATCAGGGTTGTGTCCGGGAGTCGATTAACTGTGGGGAAGGATTAGCACCCCTACAACACCCATAAATTGGTACCATTTAATTATACGCTATTTTCGGTGTTGAATAAAAATGATTTTGACTTGAAATTTAATATTAATTTCTTTCGTTTTAAAAAATATTTTTGCTACAATTTTTATTTAGAAATATTGAGAAAATCTTTAAGTTAAAGAATTATCTTAAAATTCTCCAACATCTAGGCAGAATTTAAAATAACTAAGCTTAAGATTTAACAAACAATCCTTAAAATGAAATAGCACTCTTTATAGAAAATTATTGGTGACTCTCCAACATCTAGACAGAGTACCAAAAATTATTTCTTTCGGAATGTTAATTTTATTTTATTTTGTAATATCACAATTTTTTTAAAAAAAAAAGTATTATTTTTTTTTTATTATAAAATATTTTATCACCAAGTAGTAAATAAAAATTAAAGACAGAATAGTGCAAATAAATATTGATAATAACATGCTAACGTATGTATGCCAATGAATATTATATAGGATGAGATGCAATTTAAAAGTTGGATTTTTAAGTATAATGAGGTCACCGACTTTTTAACATCTAGGCAGAGCTTAGATGCGACTGTTTATATTTAAGATCCAATTTACTCTTATACTTTTTATTTATTAATCTTATTATTAATGCGAATTAAGGAATCATGTGAAAAGACTTAACGAAGTAAAATTTTTTAAATACCCATCATCTAGGCGACATTCGGGAACAAATTGCTTCAAATGAAATTTTCACACGTGTCCTTCAGATTTTTAGGATGTTTTGAGTAAGGGTTTGAGTAGAGGTTTTAAAGGTTAAGGTTTCAAGATTTTGAAGATTCAGATTTTAAGGGTTTGGATTTAAGTTTTTAAAGTTTTAGGGTTTGGTTTTAAGGTATGGAAGGTTTAGGGTTTTAATTTTAGAGTTTGAAGATTTTAGGGTTTCGGTTTTAAAATTTGAGGTTTAGGGTTTTAATTTAAGGGTTTGGATTTAAGAGTTTAAAGGTTTGAAATTTCAGATTTTAGGGGGTTTAGCATTTTAGGGGTTTCGAATTTTAAGGGTTTGGATTTAAGGGATTTTGGATTTTAGGGGTTTCGGATTTTAAGATTTTAGATTTTAGATTTTAGGGGATTTTGAATTTTAGGGGTTTTAGAAACCTAAGATTTTGAAAATTAAAAATTAGTGTTTAAGATTTTGTTTTTAAGAAAATACGAACATCTCTAAAAATCCTCAACATCTAGGCGGATTTTCGAAGCAAGTTCGATTTTAATAATTTTTGAAAATTAATTAAAATTTTCTTATATTTTTTTATGAAAATTTATTAATAATAATTTATCAACATCTATGCGGAATTATTCTTTAGAAAAATATTTTTTATTCCCTCCAATATCTAGGCAAGAAAAATAATAATAATTATTTTTTGGAGCATTTTTAATATATTTTTAATTATTACTTGTTTTCAATTTTATTATTATTAAAAAAATTAAACATTTATTCTAACAAATTTAAGAATTTATCATGCATTAATATAAAAAAATACTTAAAATAACAAAAATAATGACATATAAAAAATTAGAAAATTAAAAAAAAAAAATTTACCTGAACCAGACCGGTCAACGGTCCGGTCAACGCTAGTCTGGACCGGTCAACCGGTTCTGCCATTCAGTCAGTGATTCGGGTTGACGATCTACAGTTCGATCCGATTCAAACCGGTTCAATTGGACCGATCAGCAGCTGTTAGAAGAACGGGTCTACGAGTCAGGTTGCGGAATCTCGGGTTGGATTCGAGTCAACGCGCGGATCCTCATTGGCCTAAAACGACGTCGTTTTGCTCCTTAGTCTTTTATATATAACTGAAAAAAAAAATTTCATTCTTTTTGTCGTTTCAAAAAAAAAAAAAAGAGCTCCAGAGCTGTCTCGCAGTCCGGTTGCCGAACCAACGCGTCGCTAGTCGCCTGGGTCACCGCGAGTCGAAATTATGCTCGAAGATCTTAAAAATAATACCCAGAGGTCTTACAGAATCGATTAGGATAATACCATAAGTCGAAAAGATAAAGAATCGATCGGGATAACATTGCAAATCGAAATTATGCCCGGAGGTCTTATAGAATCATGCCCGAAGGTCTTACAGAATCGACTGGGATAACACCATAAGTTGAAAGATAAAGAATCGATCGGGATAACACCGCGAATCCAAATTATGCCCAGAGGTCTTAGAAATCATGTCCGGAGGTCTTACAGAATTGATTGGGATAACACCACAAATCAAAAATAAAGAATTGATCGAGACAACATCGCGAATTGAAATTATGCCCGAAGGTCTTAGAAATCATGTTCGGAGGTCTTACAGAATCGACTGGGATAACACCACAAGTCGAAAGATAAAGAATCCATCGGGATAACACAACGAATCGAAATTATGCCCGGAGGTCTTAAAAATCATACCCGAAGGTCTTACAAAATTGATCAAGATAACATCATAAGTCGAAAGATAAGAAATCGATCGGGATAACATCGCAAATCAAAATTATGCCCGAAAGTCTTACAGAATCGACTGGGATAACATTGCAAGTCAAAAAATAAGGAATCGATCGAGATAACAACGCGAATCGAAATTATGCTCGAAGGTCTTAGAAATCATGCCCGGAGATCTTACAGAATCAATTGGGATAATATCGTAAATCGAAAGATAAGAAATTGATCAGGATAACACTGCGAATCTAAATTATACCTAAAGGTCTTAGAAATCATGTCCGGAGGTATTACAAAATCAACTAGGATAACATCGCAGTCAAAAGATAAAGAATCGATCGGAATAACACCACAAATCAAAATTATGCCCAGAGGTCTTAAAAATCATGTCCGGAGGTCTTATAGAATCGACTGGAATAACATCGCAAGTCGAAATATAAAGAATCGATCGAGATAACACCACGAATCAAAATTATGTCCGGAGGTCTTAGAAATCATGTCCGAAAGTCTTACAAAATCGATTAGGATAACACCACAGTCGAAAGATAAGAAATAGATCGGGATAACACTGCGAATCAAAATTATACTCGGAGGTCTTATAAAATCGACTGAGATAACACTACAAGTTAAAAAATAAAAAATTGATTGAGATAACACCGCGAATCGAGATTATGTCCAGAGGTCTTGAAATCATGCCCGAAGGTTTTACAGAATCAATTGAGATAACACCGCAGTTGAAAGATAAAGAATCGATCGGGATAACACCACGAATCAAAATTATGCCCAAAGGTCTTAGAAATCATGCCCGAAGGTCTTACAGAATCAACTGGAATAACATCATAGTTGAAAGATAAAGAATCGATTGGGATAACACCGCGAATCGAAATTATGTCCGAAGGTCTTAAAAATCATGTCCGAAGGTCTTATAGAATCGACTGAGATAATACCGCAAGTTAAAATATAAGGAGTTGATCGAGATAACACCGTAAGTCAAAAAATAAGAAATCGATCGGGATAACATCGCGAATCAAAATTATGCTCGGAGGTATTACAGATCTCAAAATCTTTGAATGCTCCTCATAATTAGAGGCAATGAAACTTTAAAATTTTGAAAATCTTTTTAATCATGGCTTTCGCCTGATCAAAGATTTTTTAGACTCTAAAGGTCTTTTCTGAAGAAGGTTCCCTCTAAACAAAAGCTTCAAAATTTTTTTTGAAAAAAGTTCCTCTAAAACAGAGGCTTTGAAATCTTGATTGAGAACGGTTCCTCTTAGACAGAGACTTTAAAACATTAAAAACATGTTTTTTTTTTCTTTTTTGTTTTTAATACTTACAAAATTGATAATGCAAACATGATACAAATGTCTATTCTCATCAAATGATACTAATGGAAATGTCGATGCAAATGTCAATGCCAACGTAAGAATGCAAATGCTTGATACATTTGACTTTTTCACAAAACAAATGACAATGTCCTTTTCATGTAGATGCCCCTACAAATACATTTTCTTAGGATGCAGATGCCATGATGCAAATGCAAATTCTTCTTATGGTGTGAATGCAAATGTCTTATACAAATGCCAATGCAAGTGATGCAAATATGAATCTCTTTCTTGTGATACAGATGCAAGCGATGCAAATACAAAGACTCTTCTTGGCCCCCTTTTTTTTTGAAAAATTTTTGTTTAAATTTTTATTTTTTCATTTTCACCCAAAAAATGATCTCAGTATTATGTACAAAATGCTTAAATAATCTTGAAATTTTTAAAAGTGATAAAAAATTACCCTATATAAAGTATCTTCGCAATTAATGAAAAATTTAGAACTCAAGACTTTCAAATCTCTTGGAAGTTGTTGACTACTATTTGAAAAGCTTATGGATGAGAGGGTAATTGATAATTCAACTCCTTTTACTGGTGGGCATATCTCATGAAAAGGCTCGATGAAGGTTGCAACGATTTTTCTTGGGCTCCAAAAGAGATAATTTTTTCTCAAAACACTTTTCTATTATTGAAAATACGATACTTCAATGTGAGTCAAAACTAGCCATTACTTTTCAAATAAGATGTGGGAAGAGGACAAGACTATTTTTTTTAAAAAAAGAAAGGTATTTAATGGGCGCTGGCCTTTTAAAAGGCTTTGCATCGAGATTTTTTTATTTCGAATAGAACCTTGAAACTTTGAAATTCATTTTGGGGCTTCAAAAAAGACTTTAGCACTAAACTGCCCTTTTAGGGTTTTCACCTTAAAGCTATATTTTCTATCAATGAAGAATTCAATAAGTATATACAAATTCAAAGACATTGCTATTCAATCCAAGTGTCAACATTTGATCAAAATAGACTTTTTAAGGTATGTAATATAGGCCAAGGTTAGGGGTTTTGAAAGAATAGATAAACAGGCTCAAAATATGTTATTCAGGGTAATTAGGCCACGGATCTTGATGAGCATTCTCTAACTTTCTTCCTTTGCCTTTTTTTTTTTTTTGAAACATTTGGCTTTAATTTCAACAACTTTATTCACCCTCTTTTTTTTTCTTGAATTCTCATTTTCAAAGTACATATTTTCTCTTCTTTTTCTCTTGTTTTTTTTCTAACTGAAGCTTCATATTCTTATTTCTAAGGTTTCTTTGCTTTTGCCTTAGAAATACTTAATTTTACTTTGGCTGTTCACTTTCTTGAATCTTGAAATTTTAATTGAAGCCTTGTTCACTTTTTACCCCAGACTTTCACCTCCGAAGGGCATGTTAGATACTTTCAATTATCAAATACTTTTCTTGAAGTTGATCTTGAATATATCCTAATTTTGCCCCTCAATGTAGAAAATGATCATTAGCTAGGGTTTATTTTAGAACAAAAATTTAACAGGCTTAAATGTGTAACAAATAGATAATTTTTATGCATGAGAACGATAGAAAAAGATGGCCATTCATCATTTCAAATATGATCACTTGGCTAGAAGAGCAAATCATTGAATATGTCCCTTTTGTTTTTTTTTCTTTTTTTATTTTATTTTTTTTATGCCCCATCTTTTTTTACTCGAGGTTTTAATGATGATCAAGTCGTATAGGATCGATCGCATAGTTCAAAAAAGCTATTTAGGCTATAAAAATTTTTTGGCATTTTTTTGGTGAAAGAAAGAAAAAAGTTATAAAGGTATGAAATAAATTGTCTTAGGTAGAAAGGGATTTTTTTTTTTTTCAATGTGCCTTAAGACATGGAACAAAGGTTATTTAAGAAAAAGGCTCAAGCATTTTTATATCTATGGTCATAGTAAAATTTTGACACACATTGAATTATCAATTGAAAATTTGAAAGAGTATTTGATTTTTAAAATTCAAAACAAACTTTCAAAATTAATTTCTTTTGTTCTTTGCCCAAGAAAATATTATCGATCCTTTAAGGTTTAAACTCAAACTCACATTCCCTGAAAGGTTGTGGTTGATGAGTTTAATCATTTAGGGTCATAAAAGTGTTTGAAAAGGTGTGAAAGTATTTGATGTGTTTTTTCCTAATAGTAATCACCATTTCCTTTAAGAATCCTTCCATATTTATTGCAAAATAAAACTTCTTTTTCTCTTTTTTTTTTGTTTTTGTTTTGTTTTTTTTTTTTTTTTTTTTGAAATCTTGAAAGTTACTTATGTGGGACTTTTTATTCAAACAAATGTATAAAAAGAAATTTCATAAAAAAAAAATCCAAAACATTCAATTCTTCCAAAATAAGTTAGATAACTCTTAGAGACACAATGCACATGTCATACATACATAAAAAAAAATCAAAAAGAGATCATCATATCCTAATTTTTAAAACTTGAAACATCCCTATTCATCTCAACTTCTCGCATTTGACAATTGGATAGAGTCAACAACTTCCATTGTTCACCTTCGGAGTCAGAATACCATTCTTGATAAAATCTGTAACCTTTTCTTTAACTGTCTACATTTTTTAGTTGAGTGGTCAATTATCCTCATATGATAATCACACTTGTCATTGGGATCATAACTCCTTGCTGATAGATTTGATGTTATTTTTAGAGACACCAGAGTGAGATATCGACCTTCTATTAGCAAAGATAAAAAGTAAAAAATGGGGATGGATAATTTTTCTTGATCATTTCTTGGTCTCTTTCGATTCTTTGTTAGTCAGGTGGTGGATTCAAATGTAGGAACAAGATCATAAATGACCGTTTGAGGATGAGAGTTTACTGAAAAGCTCAAATGCTGGCTTGGTTGGCAAATATATGATTTTTTAGAGATATTACTTATGGCAGGGTGATGGGGTTGATAAGCTGGATAAAGATTGTACGGGATAAAGCAATTAGGTAGATGCCCATCCATTATGACTGTTTACACCTCTTCTTTATTCTTTTTGATGTACTTTTCTTTTCAACATCTGTCGCCTCTTTTAACTTAATCCTACCACTCTTGATTGCGTTTTCTATAATTTAACCAAAAATCACCAATGTCTGAAAAGTTTTTATATATATTCCCAATCATTTTTCCTCAAAAGTTCGATGAAGGCATATTCATAACTATTTTTTTTTTACAGGCTCCTTTAGACATCCAATTATTAAAAGTGGACAGAGGCATCAATTCATAAAAATTTAGGCTAAAAGAAGTTTTCATTCATTCTCAAAAGTACCAAGTTTACACATCACGAACCATTCTAGGGCTGAAGCTAAAAAGTGCTAGACCTATTCTTACTCCCTCTTGTTTCGCCTAAGAAATCCAAAAACAATTAACTATGATTATCGGGGAGGACAACCATTTGCTTTAAAAAGTTTTTATTCATCATCCTAACCAACCTTACTATTACCTGCAGCACTACCTACTATCTCAGTATGGATCAAAAAAGGGTTCTCGTGAATAAATGGCTTCATCTTGGTATCAAACTCAGATATCTGACTTTCATCAATCCCTGCACCCTATGTTTCAAAGCTGTGCAATCTTTCAGAGAATGGCCCATAACACTAAAATGATATTCACATCGGGTATTAGGGTTATACCATTTAGGGAAAGATGATTTGCGATGTTCAGCAGGGATAGGAGCAATAAGGTAGTTCTCTAGAAGCAGCGGGTATAACTCTGTGTAGGACATGGGTATTGGATCAATAAAGACTTTTTTTTGTGTTATTAGAGTTTTTCTATCCTACGGTTGGTTTGCTTTACTGAAAAGACGCTGGTATAGTTGGTCTCGAGGTAAATTGAGAAACTCTGGGTTGAAGATTGAGCTGATAAAGTAGTGATTAGATAGCATGTTGAACAAGTGATTGTGAAATGTGAGGTGGAGGATGTGAATTCAAGTGTGAAATTTTTAAAATTTGCATGACACTTGGGGGCTTAATTCTAGGTGCTTGGAAAGGAGGTTGGAAGTAGTCATAACAAGGATTTAGGTATGGGTTAGGACTCAAGATAGTTGGTGATGGTTGTTTGAAGCCAGGCAACTCCTTATTGAAAATTAAACTTTTGAGCTTAGTCATTTGCGTGACTAGTTCACCCATTCCTCTCTTGAGTTCGCCCAAACTTTGATCACTGTTCAAATCACCCAATGCCTTAGTTTGTTCTAAAAAAGTGCTAAGACTAACAAGAGTTGATTGATCTTGACTTGATGGAATTGAAAGTGATAACGATCCTTGAGGAGGAACAAACTCAATTCCATCACTACCTTTAACCATTTCTATCAATTGAGCCATCTGCTATTTTATCTCTCAAAGCTTGAGTCATAATTCCTCTTGATTAAACTCCAAAGCACTAATCTTTACTTCCAATTGATCTCTCATTTTTGCCATTCTAATTTCTACCAAGACAGACATTTTATTTCGGGACTTAGACCAAAAATTCTAGGTTACTACCCTTATTGAATGAATATCACAAAAACAATGAAACACAAAGTATGTTTATGAACACATAAATATGATGACTAAAGAATGTCATGAAATGCATATATGCCTATGACACTGAATTTTTATATGTACAAAGACCCAAATAAAATTTTTTGTCAACCATGAATATGTATGCAAGGAATATAGTGTTATATTGCAGGAATAGTGGGATATGAAATGCAATGTATGTTCCATACGACCTTATTATTCATGAATCTATATGCATGAAATGCAATGACATATTTACATGAATGGTGAGATGTATTCTTATAACTAATGCAACATACTTGTATGAAATACACGGACCTACTGTATGTATGAGATATGTATGTATGAAACGTAATGTATGTGTTGTGCTAGCTTAATAAAGTAAACACTGCCTTAAGATACGTAACGAGATAGAATGCATGCACTACTTATCAAGAAATGCATGGGATGCATGTGCATGAAATAAAATACGTGTGCTACCTATTGATATGGATAGGATGGAATGCACGTATTATCCTATTATAATGCGCATTGGATGAGATACATGTATGATGTATGAAATGCGAAAGATGAAATAAAATACGAAATTTTTTGTTTTGAGAAGGAAAAAAAATAAATAAGGCTTGAAAATTAGTCTTTATTCAGTCAATAAACAAAAAATTTAAGAAAAATCTTTAATCTTTGGAAATGTTACCTAAAATAAATACCACATATTCAAATATAATACACACAATCAAAGAATATATAAATAAAATAATAAAATAAAATGACTCAAGAATTCAAAACAAACAAGTAAGAGAAATAACCATACGAAAAAATGATATAACGTATAATGTCCTAATTTTTGGTAATTTTCTAAAAAGGTGACATGGCTTTATCCTAGGCAGGCTTCTTATGGCTCACGATATGTTGGGTTAGGATTTATATGTCTAAAGGTTCCCATACTATTCCTCACATCATCGTCTATTATAGACTAGTAAGGTTCCCCGATCTTCACCCATTATGGGTTATTAACGAAAATGGTTCAATCTGAATGGAAGTATTTTACTAGCAAATACGGAGGTTATCACCTTACGAGAGCGTAGCTACTTCACTTCCTCTTAAAAAGGATGAAGCCCGAGTATAGAGCTCATGCATGCGAATGAATATGCAAAGTGTGTGCAAGATAATGTATTAATCAAAATAACATGAATAAATCATAACCAAAAACAAAATCAAAATGAAGAAATAACTAACACATAATTTATTTTATTTATTAACATGAATGTTTTTGAAAAATAAAATAAAAAAAATTAAATTAAATATCAAATAAAATCAAGTAAATCCAACCATTGTCAATAGCGCATAATTAAAATTTTTGTCTGACTCTCAAACAAGTCCCCAGCGGAGTCGCCAAGCTGTCAGAACGATTTTGAGACCGTCAGATGTAAATGTATTTTAAAATTGAGAAAAATAAAAGGGAGAGTCACCATCAATCTTTGTTAGGGTGTGATTGGTTATCCAAAAGTTTATCTTTTTAATAAAACTATAAAAATGGGTTTAAAGTTTATTAAAAAGATAAATTTTGGTCTACGAAAAATCAGGTTGGGTCCGAGAGTCGGTTACGTGTGGGGAAGGATTAGCACTCCCACAACGCCCATAAATTGGTACCATTTAATTATGCACTATTTTTGGTGTTGACTAAAAATGGTTTTGACTTGAAATTTAATACTAATTCCCTTCCTTTTAAAAAATATTTTTGCAAAAAATTTTTATTTAGAAATATTGAAAAAATCTTTAAGTTAAAGAATTATCTTAAAATTCTTCAACATCTAGGCAGAATTTAAAATAACTCTTTTCGCTTAAGATTTAACATAACAATCCTTAAAATGAAATAGCACTCTTTATAAAAAATTATTGGTGACTCTCCAACATCTAGGCAGAGTACCAAGAATTATTTCTTTCGGAATGTTATTTTTATTTTATTTTGAAATATCACAATTTTTTTTAAAAAAAGTATTATTCCTATTTTATTATAAAATATTTTATCATCAAGTAGTAAATAAAAATTAGAGACAGAATAGTGTAAATAAATACTGATAATAACATGCTAATGTATGTATGTCAATGAATGTTATGTAGGATGAGATGCAATTTAAAAGTTAAATTTTTAAGTATAATAAAGCCACCCTGACTCTCCAATATTTAGGCAGAGCTTATGTGCGACTGTTTATATTTAAGATCTCAATTTATTGTTATACTTTTTATTTATTAATCTTATTATTAATGCAAATTAAGAAATCGTGTGAAAAAACTTAACGAAGTAAAATTTTTTAAATATCCCATCATCTAAACGACATTCGAGAACAAATTGCTTCAAATGAAATTTTCACACATGTCCTTAGGATTTTTAGGATGTTTTTAGTAAGGGTTTGAGTAGAGGTTTTAAAGATTAAGGTTTCAAGATTTTGAAGATTCGGATTTTAAAGGTTTGGATTTAAGTTTTTAGGGTTTTAGGGTTTGGTTTTAAGGTATGGAAGGTTTAGGGTTTTGATTTTAGAGTTTGAAGATTTTAGGATTTCGGTTTTAAAATTTGAGGTTTGAGGTTTTGATTTAAGGGTTTGGATTTAAGAGTTTAAAGGTTTGAAATTTTGGATTTTAGGGGGTTTAGGATTTTAGGGGTTTCGGATTTTAGGATCTTGGATTTTAAGATTTTGGATTTTAAGGGATTTTGGATTTTAGGGGTTTTAGAAACCTAAGATTTTGAAAATTAAAAATTAGTGTTTAAGGTTTCGTTTTTAAGAAAATACGAACATCTCTAAAAATCTCCAACATCTAGGCGGATTTTCGAAACAAGTTCGATTTTAATGATTTTTGAAAATTAATTAAAAATTTTTTATATTTTTTTTATGAAAATTTATTAATAATAATTTTTCAACATCTAGACGGAATTATTTTCTTAGAAAAATGTTTTTTATTCCTTCTAACATCTAGGCAGGGAAAATAATAATAATAATTATCTTTTTGGAGCATTTTTAAGATATTTTTAATTATTACTTGTTTTCAATTTTATTATTATTAAAAAAATTAAACATTTATTCTAACAAATTTAAGAATTTATCATGCATCAATATAAAAAAAATACTTAAAATAATAAAAATAATAATATATAAAAAATTCAAAAAAAAATTTTTTTTACCTGAACTGGACAAGTCAACGGTCTAGTCAACGTTGATCTGGATCGGTCTGACCGGTTTCTACTGTTCATTCAGCGATTCAGGTTGGCTATCTACGGTTCAGTCTGATTCAAACCTGTTCAATTGGACCGATCAGCAACTGTTGGAAGAATGGGTCCACGAGTCAGGTTGTACGAATCCTGGGTCGGATCCGGGTCAACGCGCGGATCCTCCTTGGCCTAAAACGACGTCATTTTGCTCCTTAGTCTTTTATATATAACTGAAAAATTTTTTTTTATTCTTTTTGCGTTTTAGAAAAAAAAAAAAAAAAGGGGAAAGCTCCAAAGCTCTCTCGCCGTCTGGTCGCCGGACCACCGCGTCAATAGCCGCCTAAGTCACCGTCGGCGGTCGTTATCGACGGTTTTCGATTGTCAAAAAATGCAAAAATTATTCAGGCAACTCTCTTCAACGCCTTCTTTCCAGATCTGGCTTTCTTTTCGTCAGAAATGGCCCCGATCGTCGTAGATCAGGGCTTGAAGTTTTCTGCCTTTTTCTTCTTTTTTTTTAGACTAAAACTGATCTATTTTCTTTGTTTTTACATGGACCTCGGCGCTGAGGTTCCTCCCTATGGGGAGGACTGTTTGTCTTTTTTTTTTTTTATTTTCGTGGTCGGTGTGGGTTGAAGGGTTTTTTTTTTGTGTGTCTAGATGTCCAAGAAGGTGTTGAGGGCAGTATGTCTAAAGGTTTTCAAAAGGGGATGTCCGAGAGAGCCAATCAAGGGGAAGAAGTTAGGGTTTTTAAGAAGTTCAAAAAAGAACATATGGTGGCAGGGTGGCTGTAAGGTGACTGTCTGGTCTGGTGGCTGGACAGGGGGTTGGTCGAGTAGGAGAGTGGGCGGCTAGTGGGTAGTGGAGATAGGCTGTAGGGTGACTAGTCGAGGGCGGCAATAACGTCGTACACCAACCACTTTATTTTTTGTTTTTTTTTCTTTTTCTTGTTTTCTCTTTCTTTTCTTTTTTTTTAATAATTAATAATTATTTTTTAAAATATATTTATTATTATTATTATTATTATTATTATTATTATTATTATTTTTAATTTTAATTTTAATAGTAACCTGGACAAAATCAGTGTCTACACACCATACAATATATTCACAAACTGTCGCCAAGGTTTGCATGATTTAGCATGTATTAAGAGAAAAGTTATTTTATTGCAATGATGAAATAACAAAGTTTTTGATTCCTTTTCCATGGCTTCAGACACTTGCTGCAACTAACATGGATGTCCAAGAATTGACAGCGAGCGTGCAGAAGCTTCTTATTGTTATGCAATGACTTGATGAGAAGATTGCTTCAATGTTAGAGGCAGATGGAGAATTGTGCAACTTTCTTTGCTTTGCATTTCACTGACTTGTTGCAACTCCCATGTGAACAACCAGTACTGGTCCATTAGAGACCCAAGGGCTATAAACTAGTCTATGGTTTTTTGTTTTCCAGGAGCTCAATCACAAAGAGTGGCATCCAGTTCAACTTCTTCCAGTTTCACTCATTTTTCTTTTCCTAATCCGATAGCAAACTATTTCTTGTATGCCTGTTGGCAAAATCAATTTTTCCATGAAAACCAATCAGAAAAACACTTCTTCAAAGTTTAACTTGACCCTGCCTGCCTTTTCAACCAACATTGATAAATTGATAATTGAACTGAAATACCCTTAATATTTTTTACTAAACATTTAATTTTAGATATAATGATTGGGTTTTTTTAATTAAAAATATTATTTCTAATTTGATTCAATAAAAAACTAAACGTTTTTGAATTAATTCAAAAAAAAATTTTATAATGCTGGTTGTTACACATGTAGAGATAAAGTGAAACAGCTTGTATGTCATTGGTTGACGAAAAAAATAAGAATAAAATTATACTTTTACAATTAAAAAATATATATATATATATAATTCAAAAATCAATTCACCAACCCATCATATTCCTTTCTTTTTCCCTCCTTTTTTAACATTAAAAAAATCACCAAAAAATTAAAAAAAAAAAAACTTCAAATCTAGAAATAAAATTGTATTACATAGTCAACGCTACTAAAAATCAACTTTTAAAAAATAAAGTCAAACACAGAAAAATAATGATCCCAAAAGCGTTAAACAATCGCTTCTGCTTTCACACTTCTATGCAAAAGAAATAATTTTTTTAAAAACTTAAATAAAAATCAGAAAAATTGAATCTTTCTTTTGTATACGCAAATAAAAGCAGCCAAAAATAATTGAAGAAGCTACAAGGAAAACCTTATCGGCTACCATAAGAAGTTTTACCAAGATTGATGATGCGTTGTGGCTTTCGAGCAAACCCCACCATCACCAAGTTTGATGATGCGCTGTGGCTTTGAAGCTGACCCACCATCTTCAGCTTTGGCGTGAGAGGCATTGTAGCACACAGTTGAGGTGGGCTCAAAATCAAAAGCCGAAGAAATAGTTTCACTTTCAATTCAGGTATTATTTTTGGGGATTTATTTTTTTTACCAATTTTGAGTGGGGAATTGGGATTTTAGATTTTTTTATGGAAAAAATTGGAGAATACTCAAAAATCCACCAAATATTTAAAAAAATTACGTAATTAATAAATATGAGTAATATATTTTAAATACATGAAATGCAAACTTCAAATTTCTTTTATTTTTCATTTCTTATAAAAATCGAGAGATAAATAATAAAGAAAAGATGAAGCTCGGAGAAAAGGGGTAAAAGAAATGCTCAAGATTATTAGTGAGAGAAGGAAAGCGAAGCTGAGAAGAAAGATGCGTATGAGGAACATGAGAGAAAGAAAAAAGATCGACCTGAAAAAGTTGAGGATTTCTCCATAAACGAAAATGGCTTGAAGAATCACTCAAACTTAAAGCTAACTCCATTAATTTTTTCTTGCAAAGATAAATAAAAAAAAAAATACAAAATACAAAAGACAGCTTTGAGTATCTTGTGTGTTGTTGTTGTTGTTTTTTTTTTTTTTTTTTTTTTGATTTGATGAAGAGAGTAATTCATTTTGCTATTTAAAACAATTTGCTTGAGAGAAAAAAGAGTTAGAAGCTTTTTTTCCAAGATAACACAGGCAAAATTTGGCATTAACGGTAGTTAAAATGACATTGGTAAATTAACGGCGCACGCAACTCGCACCATTAATAAATCTTAAAGAGTATACATGCAAATATTTAGTTTTTAATTGAATTAAATTAAAAATTATATCTTTAATCAAAAAAATTCAAACACTAAATTTTAAATTAAACATTTAGCCTAATCCTTTCCAGTAACTTTCTCATATTTTTCCAATCAAAATTTAAAAAAAAAATGGCAGAATTGGAGTCAAATCATTTGCAAGAGTTGTATTTCCTTTGAAATCAATATAAAAGAATGACTAGCTAGTAATTATTTTCCAAAAACAAAATCCAAGAATCGTTGAATTTCCTTTCTCCTGTGTATATTATGTTCCCCCCCCCCCCCCCCAAAAAAAAAAAAAAGAAAAAGAAAAAATTAGAAACAAAATCTCAACAAGGCCTAATATGAGTAGTCTTGGTTTCATAACTTCCCAAACACCAATCTTTGCAACCGGCCCTCAGAGCCTTAACCAAATCCCTACACATCATCTTCACATTCCCTTCCCCTTCTCTTTGCATTACCACCAAAATTTTGGTCACTCCATTCTCTTTAACCACCTCTTCTTTCACTTTCTCATCTTTGCTCAAGCAACACATGCTCCACAACACCAATACCGCATCCTCTGTCGCCGTTTTCGACACCTTCAACAACCTCTCCACTATCCCCGCGGCACATTTCGGATCTGAACCAATCGCTGACCTCCCTTCGCTACAACTGCAGAGTACTGCTAACAACTTCAATGACTTTTCGCCTAGGGAGTTTGATAGGATCTCAACGGCACCGTTTTCGAGGAGGTGAGATTTGATGGAACGTGTTATTGAAACGGTGGTTAAAAAGGCGGTAACGGCGTCGTTTAAGGATTGATTGTTGTTGCTGGTTTTGAGGAGATGAAGAAAGATGGATACAATGTTTTGTGAGTCGGCCATTTTGCGTCTGGATTCTGAGTCGAGTGCGATTGAGTCCAGAACTCGGACGGATTTGATCTTCGAGTCGAGGCTTCCGTTTTGGAGAATTAAGACGATTGTAGATAAGAAATTGTTTTCCTGATTGCTTTTGAGGAATAATTTGTTTAACCGTTCTTTGACTCCGTTTTCGCTCAAAACCAAATCCAAAATCCTAACCACCATTTCCAAAGCTTTGATATCCACGAATTTCCTTTTCAAAACACCGGCTATTACCTCAACGAAACCGCCGAATCTAACTACAAATCTCCGGTTCTCTTCACAACAGCTTATGAATTCGGCAACCTTAGACAAAGAATCGACGCAGCTCTCGCTCTCAATCTTCTCTATCAATAGCTTAGCTTGAACCTCTGAGATCATCAGAGGCGTCGCCTGAAGCATCCGCGGAGAGTCAGAGCCTGGCCGGCGAGTGGAGGATTGGACCCAGAGATTAATTAGACGATGGAGAGTGAGGTTTGGTACAAAATCCTTGGAAGGCAGAACCTGCATGGTGGCGGGGCACGTGTCGTGACCTGATTCGAGCCAGTGCTGGATGCTGGAACGATCGTAGGTAACACCCGTACAGAGGCTAACCGGAGATTTCATTACGTCCAGTGAGATTGGACACCGGAAAACACTCGGTACGGTTATGTACAGTTCATTCTTCATTTTTTTTAAAATTTGTTCTTGATAAAAACAAAACGAAAAAAAAAGAAGGTGGATTTTTTCTTTGTTTTCTCAGAGAGGTTTGTTTAGAAGGAGCTGGCGGAGCAAAGAGAAGATGAGGAGGATTTTATTTACATAGAAGGGAAAGAGTCAAAGGGTACGCGACTGAACGTGGTTTTGAACGTGTTATTTTGGTCAAATATCAGTGTCTCATTTTTTTATATTTAAAGATAATTCGTTTTTGACTTGTCACACTGAATTAGAATTATTTTTTATATTTATTCTGACTCGAAATGATTAGGATATAAACGTGGAACAAGGGTCAAAAAAAAAAAAACGTGTAGTCTTTGGCTGCTTTCCTTCTCTTCTGTATGCGCAGTCCAAAACAAGAACAAGATTCCAAGATATGAATTCTTAAAATGCTTTTCAAACTTAGTAGAATTAAATGTTTGGCAAACAAAAATAATAGTACTAAGTAAATAAACAATGTAAGTCTGTAAATTTTAATTGAGAAGGTTTTATAAAATCAAAATGTCTCGTAATGTTTTCGTATTGTAGTTTTCTTTTAGGTAATAACATTTGAGATGTCATTGTCATATTTTTTATTTTTTTTCTTATAACAAATGTGGAACTAGGCGGACTGGCATGACTCCATTCTAATAAGTTTTTTTAAGGACTAGTAAGTTAATAACATTGTATTAACCATTTGAATTTGAGACAGCAATTCCTTATTATATATAGTAAACAACTTGATTAAATCAAATAAAAATTTGATCATTCATGTATACACACAAACACGTACATCTATATTTACTATAATAACTCTATCTATTTATTTGTCATTTGCATGACGAGCATTTGACATATGACTATTCTTTTTTTTTTTTAAATTATACTTATATAAATAAGCATATAAATTTTGTTTGGTGAGGAGTCCACATCTCTAATTATTTTATAATATGGAAGGAGGATTGTGATAGGATGATGGTCAACATAAAATATAATCAAATCATAATGAGAGATCAAAATAATAATTTTCGTTAGGTTATCAATTCTCAATAACACGTTACATTGGAGTTCGAGTGTAGTGTTAAATAGGTAATTGCTAGGTCATCGCCCAAGTTAGATTTCAAATAAGCAAGAGATCTTGTGTTTTAATTGATAAATATGAGTAAAAAAGCAAGTCTATTGGGCAAGTTATGGTTAGCTACTTGAAATATAGGATCTGGTTAACTATCAAGCTAATAAAGATAGAAGAGGTAATAACTAAGAGAAAAATTAATATTATGTGTCTCCATAAAACCAAGTAGGTATGGAAAAAGGTTAGAGAGATAAAATGTGGGGCTTTAAGTTTTGGTACATGGGCTAGGAAAGGAGTAGAAATGGAATGGGGATAATTATAGATAAAAATTTAAAGGATGATGTGGTTAAAGTTAAAAGAAAAAGAGATAGAATTGTACATGTTAAACTTATATTATGAGAGAAAACTATTAACGTTATTAGCACTTACATCTCATAAATAGGTTTGGATCAAACAAGTAAAACTTTTAGAAACATTTAAACAGGGTTGTGCGAGCCATGCCAAATAGAGAAAATTTATTTGTTGGAGGAGACAATGAACGGTCATGTAGGCAAGGATTGTAGTGATTTTGAAAGAATGCATGGAGGATATAGCTTTGGAAAAAGAAACAATATCGAGGATAATTTTTTAAAGTTTGCTACTGCATTTGACCTAACTATATTAAACATATGTTTTATGGGGCAAAAGTTACATTTCTTGACTTTTAGAATCGGGTCAAATGCTAGTTAAATTGATTTCTTTTTTATTAAGAAAGAGGATAAAAGTACCTATAAGAATTATAAGGTTATACATAGTGAAAATGTGACAATACAACATAAATTGCTAGTTCGAAATACATCAATCATGAATCACGTATTAAATGATCAAACTTGAAAGGGTACAAAATGATAGCTTTTAAAGATAGACTGGTAAAAAAAGTTGATTGGAAGCCTGATAAGGATGTATAAGCAATGTGGGGAAATATTTCTACCATAATTAAAATGGTTGCTAAAGAGACACTTGGCAAATCTAAGGGTTATGCACCATTAAATAAGGAATCTTTGTGGTGAAATAAGGATGTGAAAATGATAATTAATGCTAAGTGAGAGTGTTATAGTAATTAAATGAACATTAGAAATGAAGCAAGTTAATTGAAATATAAGACAACAAAAAAGGAAGCCAAAATGCATTTTGAGATTCGAAGACTAGGATTTATAAGCAGTTATATAGAAAACTAAAGACAAAAAATGAAAAAAAAATTGTTCAAAATTACTAAGATAAGGGATAAAAAGAGTAGAGATCTTAATGGCATAAGATGATTAAAGTGATGACAAAAGAGTTTTAGTGAAGGATGAGGAAATTAAGAAGAGATAGAACGATTATTTTGATAATCTCTTTAATGTTAATTTTAAACATGATATAGATGGACTTAACATACCTTTTATAGATATAAATTATGTATTTTAATGGAATATTAAAAGGTATGAGGTTAAAAAGGCTTTGAGAATAAAGAAAGTAAAAAAGCTATAGGACTAGATAGAATCTTGATTGAAGTTTGGAAATACTTAGGTGAAATAGGAATATGATGGTTGAGGAATCTTTTCAATAAAATTTGATGTATTCAAAACATACTAGAAGAATGAAGAAAGAGTACTCTAGTGTCTTTATACAAGAATAAGGGTAACATACAAAATTATTCGAACTATCAAGGAATAAAGCTTATAAGTCATAATATGAAATTTTAGGAGAGAGTAATTGAATGTAGGTTGCGACATGAGGTCGTTATTTTTGAAAACCAAATTTAATTTATGCTAAGATGCTTTTATAATAGAAATAATTCACCTATTGAAACTTTTATTGGAAGTTTTTTGAGCAAGAAAGAATGATTTATATATAGTATTTATCAACTTGGAGAAAACATATAATAGAGTTCCCCAAAAGGTGTTTTCAATGGGCCTTAATTAAGAAATGATTTTTTTAAGTACATTAATGTAGTTAAAGGTATGTATGGAGTTGTAATGAATGTGAGGATGTTTTGAGCTGTGACTAATAGCTTTTTCATTACTTTAGGATTGCATCAAGACTCAGCACTAATAGTTTGTTTGGATAGACGGTGAGATTGATTCTGGTGAGATTAAAAACAGATATAGAGGTGAGATTGGTTACTATAATGATGAGATTAAAATCAATGATGAGAAGATGCATTTGAATGCAAACAAAACAGTGATACTAAGATAAATTATAGTGAGAAAAGAAATTATCATTATAGACATTAGATTAAAATGTATATGTAATAAAAATTTTAAATTATTTTAAATTTATAAAATTATTAAATTATAAAAAATTTATTAAATTATTTTTATGTTAAATAATAGTTTTGTTAGTAAATATTAATAATTAATAATTTTCTTATAAAAAAATCATTTTGAAAACTTTTAAATAAAAAATTAAAAATTAAAAAATAAAAAATGAACAAAGTTGAAAAAATATAAAACAAATGAGGATAAAAATGGAATAAAGCTGCTGTTGAAACAAAAAAATTTTCACTGGACCAATGAGATTCCAGTGAGCAATTGAAGCTCCATCACAGTGGGGCACCGCATTGGTGTCACCCAAACACAAAAATTGCACGATTTACATCTTGAATCGCGCCTCACCATGGTTCCGTTGACATCCAAATCAAGCCTTATTTATTTATTTATTTATTTATTAATTATGGATAAGCTTATTGGATGTATTCAAAATAAGGTGTCATGATATATATTATTTATCAATGATATAATCTTAGTTGTTAAAATTAATGATGATTTTAGTGTAAAATTAGAATTATGAAGGTATATATTGGAGTTTCGATGTTTTGAATTGAGTAAATCTAAAATTAAATATATAAAATATAAATTTAGTAATCATAGAAAAACAAATGCTAGTGTGATTAAGTTGAATGTGAGGTAATACCAAAGAGTAGTCATTTATTACATTTAGGATCAATTATTCAAAATGATACTAAAATAAAAAGCAATGTAAATCATAAGATTTAAGTAGGATGTGTGAGGAGGTGAAATGCGTCAAATGTATTATGTGATTAAAATATACCTTTAAAGTTAAAATTGAAATTGTATAAAATAATTGTGAGGCTTGCGTTGTTATATGGAATTGAGTATTGGGCCATTAAAAAATAAAATAAGAAAAATAGTGTTATCGAAGTAAGAATGTTTAGATGAATGTGTGATAAGATTAAAAAATAATAAAAAATGAAAAGATTTAAGAAAAATGAGGGATAGTTTGAATTGAGAAAAAGATGAGAGAATGCTATTTGAGATGGTTTGAACATGTAAAACATAGATCTATCTATATATTAATTAGCAGAAATGAGTTTTTAGATTTAGAAGAACTAAAACTTCTAGATGCAAATCACGAAAAATATAAATGTAAATAATAATAAATGATATAAAAGTTGAAAAAAATAAATAAAATTGTTGTTTTTTAAAGAATTAAGTGGCATGAAAAGATTCAAAATTATGATCTAGCATGAATCATTTTTTAATCTTTCATACAATCGATCTCAGAATTTTAAGATATAAAATTTAATTTGTTGATTTTATTGTATATAAAATTTTATATTTATTAATAATAGTTAATAAAAGAAATTAACAACTTGGAAAGTAATATATTTTTTCATATTATGAATATTAATATACGTTAATAAACATGTATCGTATAAATTATGAGAATTATTATTAATCAGAAATAGTAATGTAAAAATAGATAGTTTACTAGAAACCACTGACGTGCTTGACTTGAACACAAGTTCTAACGTACTTATCAAACAAGGTGGACTGCACTCTTTCCACAAGTTGATATTAGTGTCAATATTTTAAACCATTATTATAATCCACAATCGAAAATAGATTCGTGAGGCTTTGCCAGCGGAAGTCAAAGTCTTAAGTATGTATTTTCTTTGCGTTATTGTCACTGTTACTGATTTATGGGATACGTCAAAATATGAAAGCTGGCTTGAAAGTAGAATCTTCTTACCATAAAATTTGAGTTGGGTTGGCTATGTCCCAACTGGAATCGTATTCATTTCCTTAATTTTATGTTTCAGACCAAATGCTTTGAACAGAGAATTTGTATTTAGAAATGAATCCTTACTCCTCATTTTTCTAATTTCTGGACTGCTTTTTTAAGTCTGCTGCACGTGCTCCCTCAGAAGAGCCATTCAATTAGGAAAATTAAAGTTCATAACTTTTACATTAAACCAAAACCACCAACAGCTTGTTACGTATGAGTTGGTATTCCCATTATAAAATTGTTAGAAGTAGGTGAGTTCCTATAATTTCCTGTCGAAGCCATGGCATACAAAACTTTTTTCTACAAATAATGTATATATACTGTTTTTGTCTCGTATATAATTTTTTATATAACTTTTTAAATTAAAATTTAATATTGATCCCATTTTTTAAATCAAATTAATTTGGTATATATTGAAATTTTACTTTGTTCAAAGTTTTTAATGAATATTCTTTAAATTTTTAACAAAATATCATTTGGAAAAAAAATATAATGGAAGTTAAAAAAATCAATAAGAAAAGTTAAATCAATACATTATAGATAAGATAAAGTGGTAATAAACTATCTTGTAAATTGCAATATAATTTCATAATCTTTTTATAGTATTTTATTTTATTCAAGATTTTTCAAATTTCTTTGATTTTGAGAATAGGAACAGAATTTGTGATAAGTATGTTACCCAAACACAGCATGCCAAATTCAGACCTTTTTTTTTTTCATACTTTAATAGTATAGTGTTTACAAAGAGATGAATTTGGAACAAATTGAAAAGCTGTACATAAAATCACAAATAAAAGTAGAATATTTTGATTTCCATTTAACAATTAATAGCAGCAGCAAACAAGAAGAAACGCCGGGTGTGTGCTTTGAATCTAATGCATAGAAGGGGAAGGAAATGCAGACAAGCAGGCTAACACTCGGAGAAATAATTAAGGGAGAGAGTGGAGATCCTTCTCGACTCTTGACCCCACCCTACCCACACATTCTATATCCATAACTACCCCTGATCAGGTCAATGCTCACCGACTCCGACCCGGCTGCTGCTCTTGGGGGGCAGAACTTCTGAGCTTTATTATTGTTATTATTATTATTTTAATCATACATAGACTGAGTCAAAAAGAATGACCTGGTTGTCATTGGATTAGTGTTGTCCACGTCTAGTTGACTAGAAATATTGAGATACAGCTGATCAAATGAATCAAAATAGTTGACCACAGGAAGATGGTGAACCTAACAGTGAGTTTTTTAAACGTATATCATGATTAGGGGTATAAATGATACATTAATACTCGTAAGTTATTCGGGTTCGATTCGAAAAAAACTCGAATTCGGTTCGATTATTGTCGAGTCGAGCTCGAGCTCGAGTAGCTCGATTTATCGATCGAGTCGAATTTGAATATTTTTATATCTGATTCGAGTAGTTCGCGAACCTAATCGAACTTTTATATTTAAATATATTTTTATTATTTTAATTAATAAAATATTTCGAGTTCGAGTTCGAATTCGAGCATGAATAATCGAACTCTTATCGAGTATATGAATCGAGCTTATTTTTACATATTAATCGAATTTAATCGAGCGAGCTCGAGTAGTTCGAATTCGATCACGAATCGAGTTCGATCTTGAAAAATAAAATTCGATCGAGCTAGAGTAAAATATCGAGCTTCGAGTTGTGAGTCAAGCTCGAGCTCGAGCTTTTCACTATTCAACTCGGCTCGGCTCGTTAACACCCTAACCATGACCTTCAATGGTAATACTTCTACTAATTTCATTATTTATTCTCTATCCACAAGCCACTAAGTAAGGTGAGGTCGGTTGGTCTTCATATTTGTCGGTCAAAAAAAAAATGGACCATTAACCTATCCATAATCCTTTAAATTCAACTTTAAAATCAATTGAAACTTATCCAATTCAATCAGTTTATGAAAGTCTTTGTAGTATTTTTTACTCGTAGACAGAGTTAGAAATATATAGTATGAGCATCCGAGAAGCATTTTACCTATATTTTAAATATAATTTTATAATTATTTAATTACAATAAAAATTTTATGTAAAAATTTATCATTGATAAATGTAAATTTTATAAAAATTTTAATTTATTTTATATAATTTTAAATTATAATCGATTTATTATAGTTATAGTTGGATGATAATAAATGTTATGATCCTTTTTTTTTTGGGGGTTTGGTGAAATAAAAAAAAAAAAAAAAAAAGAGAAAGAAAACCAGACCAGAAACACTATTGATCTGGACCAAGGGTTTAACTTCAGATTTTGATATTGGGTCTAGTGTAGCCCAAACTATTTATTATTGGGGTTTGGCCTGAACTCAATTAGACAAATAGCCCAAGAACTGTCCACCTCAATGAAACTAACTGTACTTTACCCAGCCATCAACTGAGCTTAATTTTAACTAGTAGGAGTTGGAGAATAAACTTCATATAACAAATTTTTGGTTTTTTAGGGTCCATAGGTGAGATTGAAAATGATGATGGTAGTGAAATTAATTATTGTAATGGTGAGATTGGGTATTATTGTGGTGAGATTAAAATTAGTACTAAGATATGTATTTGGATACAAAAATATTAGTGACAATGAAATGAATTATAGTAAGAAGAGAAAATGAAAATTAAGGACATTATATTAAAATTTATGTATAATGAAAATTTTAAATTATTTATCATTTATAAAATTAATAAATAATTAAAAACTAATAAACTTCTTTTTATGTCAAGTAATAGTTATGTTAAAAAATTTGATGATAATATATTTACACAAATTAAAACTTAACAAAATAATATTCAATTAATTATTATTTTTGTATTTATTTAAAAAATAATATTAAACATATGAAATATAAAATATAAAAAAAAAATTTTAATATAAATAAAAAATAAAAATAAAAATAAAAAATAAAAGTTTAAGAACTAAAATATAAAATGAGGTTATGATCATAAAAAAAAAAAAAAAAAAAGGTCCGGTCCAATTGCTCACTGCATCTTTCTCCTGCAATCAAAGATTGCTATCCAAATAACATAAAATGCTACAATTGCACCAAAAAGGGGGTAATTCATAGCATGTTGGCGCTCTAGTAAAATCTAAAGGGGCCCTTAATGTACGAAAATGAATTCTCAGATAACAAGCCTTAATAAACTTTTTTTAAAAGAAAATTATATCATACAATCACATAATATATATGTTCTCAAAACTCTATTATAACCCATAAAAATTTTAATACTTATTATTTAAATTCCTAAAATAAAAAGTGAGTGTATGTAGTGCTGAATTTTTTTTAATTCCCAAATTGGGTGAAGTTACATTTGATCAGTTTAACCTGTCAACTTTCCAGTTGAAGCTGCTTTGATCAGGATAGTAATTTTTCAGTCAAGTTCTATTAGTCATATTAAATCATGTTTAAAACATGAAATTTCATTCTAATTAACCTTTTTTACTAACCAAAAATGGCTGAGCCTTTCCTTAAAAAAAAAAATATTGTTTTCTCTTGTAGTGTACATGCAGTAAATACTTTGACCCCAGAAACATGTTTTATATATTCAGGAGGCATCTAAATTCATTTTCTTTGACAATTTATCTGCAAAAAATTAGTTGCCTATCACATTTATGATTCTTCATGGTAAGAGCATTTTAAACAAGATTTTTTTTTCTGGTAAGTACCTTCTTGAATTCAATATTTGTCCGATTAGAAATTATTTGGATTTAAAATTTATTTCAATTAATTTATATAATTACTGTTAAAAAATAATATAATATAGATTTAAAATTCAAAATTTTAAAAATATATAATATTTTACGTAAAATCTTCTAATTACATTTTTGTAAAAAAAAAAAAAAAAGGCCCTAGAAACTACTTACCCAAAGTAAAAGGGGTCTTCAATTCATTATATAATTAGCCAGAGCATGGAAAACCAATCCCCATTGGCCATTGACCGATCTTAGTGGGGGATCACATGGCCATGCCATGTGTAGAAAACAAAGAAAATTTCCACACGAAGATTTTACCCTACACCCTTGAATTGTTTCACTAGCCTGAATTTTCTAGCACTAGCTAGTTAGTTATTTCAACAGACAGGGCCACATGAAACATTTATAGCTTGCTTTCTTTCTTCAAATTAAAGTTAGTTAAATATGATAAGCTGAAGTCTTGTTCAAAGATCATGAAAAATCCATCAGTCCATCAGTCTGTCTCCTAGTTTGTATCATGCGCTAACAACTGAAACAGATGTTGGGGTGATGCACTTGGGTACAAGACATCAGGTCCCATCAACATTTGTTAAACCTATGAGATGAAGGGGTGGGCCATTTTGACATGCCCTACATTTGTTGGCCCCCAAGAAACCCTACTTTTTCTTCGTCCAGAGGTCTCTCACACAGTTGTCACTATGTTACTCTACTCATTCATGCCAAGAATCGGTTTCATCATTATTTATTGATACATAAAAGAATAAATACGAATAATATGATATATATTATGCATTTTAATACGTTGGTAATCATGAATTTGAGCAAAATTCAATTAAAATCTTATCAGTTTAATTATCTAAAAAAATGCAATTTAATAGTTTTTTATTCAAAAATAATTTATAAACATATTATCTAAATATTTTAAACTTAAATAATATAGAGATTGTAGACTTTTAGATAGTAAATTAACATGAAAACTAAAAGAAAATTTTTATTTAAAATATATTATCAGTGAGTGTTGGGAATTTGAAAAAAACCATATTTTTTATTTCCGCTACATAATCATTCAATCAATCCTACTATTATTTATAACATTTTTTACTTTTTGTTTATTATATATGTTATTTATAATTAATTTTTGAATTACAGCTGGTATCTTATAATATAATATGATATTCGATACTCAATTTTGAAAAATAAAATTTAAATTCACAATACATTTAACAAATATGATCCTACGTAATACCCTCATTGTGTCTTTGGTTTTAAAAGTAAGCATAAAAAATATTGAGTACTACCCGAAATTAAAAAGATATACTATAGCTTAGTAAATATATATATATATATATATATAGAGAGAGAGAGAGAGAGAGAGAGAATGAAATAATGAGGATATAAAGTGTTGTGTGGAAGAGATGTGAAAGGGGGGAAAAGAACAGAATTCTTTTATCATGCTAGGAAGTATGAAAGACAGTGATGTAATACTACATACATACATAGGAGAGGAATTGGAAGAGATTACTCATGTGTGCAGAAAGAAAGAGTTAAAGGGAGAGAATGAGAGGGCTAGTGATTGTAATCGGTAAGTCCTACAAAGGTCTAGTTGCAGCCAAGAGACAAGTTTCCTTGTCGTGGGACTCTGTTTAAATTTGATATGCATGGTCCCATTTCTTCACCTAACCAGACAACACATTTCCTTCTTTTTCTCCAAATCTTTCCACTTTCGAATTTTCTTTGCATAATCTTTTGGCACTTTGTTCACTATCAATACTTTCTCCTTAATACACTTTCCCTGAGGATCCGTTCAAAACACTTTTTAAAATAATAAGTTTGTTTTTTTATATATTGACGGTGTAATTTTTTAATTTTATAAACAAAATTCAGAAATTACCACATGTTTCTATTTTTATAAAAATTTTTATTTTTAATATAATTTAAGAGTTGTGTGTCATCCTACTAACCCTAGTTAAAGTTTGAAAACTCCATTCTCAATAAACTAAATAATTTCCCTAAAAGACTACACCGATCTTTTTTAGTCTATTCTTTAATACCGAAAAGAAACTATTGTACTAACAAGTTTTGATTAATTAATCCATATTAGTAATAGTCATGAACAGCTGAAGGCAACGGACCCTGTCCCCAGCACCAGCAGCATTTACTAATATCTCATGTTTCTGCATTTAATTAGTATCATATTCTTCTTATACAATCCAACCACCCCTTAAACAGTCACCAACACCCCAAACCTCTTCATTAATATATGTATATATATATATATATATATATATTCTTTGGGGCATAATCTTTTGAAGTTTGTGCCAGATAGTGAACAATTGAATCTCCCTCATTCAACTATTCAGCTTAACAAGTTCTTTCTCTCTTTCTCTTTCTGTCTCTCTTTGGATTCCCTTCTTTTGTCTTCTTAAACAGATTGATCAATGGGCAGCAGAAAACTTCTGGTTCTAGTACTTCTATGGATTTGGCTATTGCTCTTCATATTTTTGTTCGGTGAAGCTCATGGTTCATCATCAAGATATTCTAATATGTTCAGCGTGAAGCCAACGTCTCATCAGAATTCACCACGTAGCTTCTTTGTTGCCCTGCCTAAAGCAATCCCAATCCCAGCTTCTGGTCCTTCAAAGAAGCACAACGACATAGGGTTACAAAGTTCAAGAAGATTTCCATGAAGATCAATAGGAAATTCAACAAAGAAAGAGATATACAGTACTACTTTTATATATTATAGCATGAAAAGTTCTTTCCCATTTTTCCTTCCAAGTTTCATACAACAAAGGAGGAATTAATATTGATGAAATGGCATGAAAAGGTAGATGAAGGTGGGAGTTTATATTTTGGTGGGTACTCTTTTAATTTTTCTATTTGGACTGTTTCAAGACATCCATGGTTTTTCTTGGTATGTACATCCTCCGAGCTCTAAGGAGTTCAGACTACAGCTAGTTTTCCTTTTTATTTAATTTCGCATTGCATTGAAGCTTTTATGGAATGCAATGAGTAGTTCTTCACTACTGAAAAAAAAAAAAAAAACTCTCGTCTTGTTTGAACAAATGAAAGACAAGAAAATAACATGCAAACTACTAGTAGAACTATGTTTTTTGTTTAAGTTGTGATCTTAATCCTTTGAGGATATAGCATGTTCTTTTTTTTTTTTTTAATATTGATGAAACCAAAAACATTTCGTTTACTTTGATAATAATGAGTGTTTTCTTTAAACTCATTTTCAAACTCTTTCCTTCCAGGTTTGATGATATTTGGTGTTCATTGAGTAATTGGTGGAGGGGAATGGTGAGGTTGAGCTGAGCTGAGCTCAAAGGAAAAAGAAAGAAAGAAAGAAAAGGCGTGCAGTTATTGGTGGAGTGACATTGCATTCTCATATACGTGCAGTGCAAATGCTCATAAATTATGTAGGCATGACGTGACCCATCTTTCTATGTTTATTTCTATCTGTGTTTATCTGATCAAATCCAATAATTTAGGGGTATGAATTTTCCGACACTTTCTCTTATCCATATCCTGTTCTACACCTACTGCCGACAAAGATTTTTCTCTTTTTAATTCTTTGTTTGTTTCTGATCATTTCTCTATTTTTCTTTTTTTTTTTGTTTTTTTGGTGAGCTACATCATCTTGCTTTGTAAAAGTTTTCTTTTGTTTTGAAAATTAATAATAATGCAAGGGCCAATGAAACTGTTTGGACTTCAACTGTCCTGCAAATTGATGGGAGCTTTTTATAAGTTTTTTACCTTGAAACGTTGTTGTCATGTTCTGAAAATGAACAACATATAAATTTCTTTTGTTTGGCTCTCACACTCAAACCTTATTAACACATGTGGGTAATTTTGGAAGAGAAAAAAAAACTAGTGCATACTCACTGACACTTCACACATGCTATTGAAATTTATTCACTTTTTGTCATAGACTTTTATCTCTAAAGAGCATGTTAGATGTTTTTAATATTAAACACTTTCATTGAAGTTGGTCTCTTAAAGGTATCTTTATTTTGTCCCAGATGTAAAAAATGATCTTTGGTTGAGGTTCATTTTGGAACAAAAATTTAATAGGCTCAAATAGGTAGTAAGTGGATAATTTTTTATGTATGAAAATGATAGAGAAATATAGCCATTCATCATTTCAAACATGATCACTTGGTTCAAAAAGTAAATTATTGAACAATGAGATAAAAGGGATTTTTTTGTTTTTTTTTTCATCTTTTTTTTGCTTTTTTTTCATCTTTTTTTTTTGTGATGCCCCATCTTATTTTCTATTCAAGGTTCTCGTGATAAAAATCAAGTTATATGGGATTGATCGCATAGTTCAAAAAGGCTCATTGAGCTTTAAATTTTTGACTTTTTTTTTTAGTGAAAAGAAGAGAAAATGTGTAAAGGTATGAAATAAATTGTCTTAGGTAAAAAGGGATTCTGCTTTTTTTTTTTAAAACAATATGCCTTAGAACATGAAACAAAGGTTACTTAAGAGAAAAAGTTCAGGCATTTTGTGTCTATGGTCACAGCAAATTTTTGACATATATTGAATTACCAATTTAATATTTGAAAGAGCATCTTACTTGATTTTTTTTTTAAAAAAATCAAAATAAATTTTCAATATTGACCTATTTTGCTCATTGCCCAAGAAAAGATTATCACCCCTTTAAAGTATGAATTCAAACTCACATTCTCTGAAGGATTATGGTTGATGCGTAAAATCATTTGAGTGATTAGGAGCATGAAAGTATTCAAAAGAATGTAGAGGTATTTGATGAACTCTTTTCTAATAGTAATAATCATTTCCTTCAAGAATCTTTCCATCTTTATTATAGAAGAAAACTTCATTTTTTTCTTTTTTCTTTATTTTTTTTATTTTTTTATTTTTTTATCTTGAAAGTTACTTACGTGGGATTTTTTATTCAAACAAATGCATAGAAAAAAATTTTCATGAAATAGATCCAAAGTATTCAAATTTTCCAAAATAAGTTAGCTAAGTCTTAGGGACACCATACACATGTCATACATAAGCAGTGAAAAGATTCAAAAGAAAATCATCCTATCTTGATTTTTCAGAACTCGAAACCTCCTTCTTCATCTCAACGCCTCACATTTGGCAATTGGATGAGGTCAACTTCCATTGTTCTATCGTTTTTGGAGTCAGTATACCACTTTTGATAAGATCTTTAACTTTTTCTTTCAGCTGTCTGTATTTTTCAATTAAGTGGTCGATTGCCCCCATATGATAATCACATTTACCATTGGGATCATAACTTTTTATCGATGGATTTAGTGTTATTTTTAGAGGCATAAAAGTGAGACACTGATCTTCTATAAGTAAAAGTAAAAGATAAGAAATAGGGATTGGTAGTTTTTCTCTATCATTTTTTAGTCTCTTTTAGTTCTTTGTTGGTCAGGTGGTAGGTTCAAGTATAGGAACAAGATTATGAATGGTCATTTGAGGATGGGAACTTGCTGAAAAGCCCAAATGTTGGCTTGGTTGGCAAAATATAGGTTATGAGAGATATTGCTTATGACAGGATGATGAGGTTGATGAAAAGGATAAAGATTATATGGGATAAAGTTATTAGGTAGATGCCTCTCCATTGTAATTACTTACACTTCTCTTTCATTCTTTTTTTATGTACTTCTTTGTTCAACATCTGTCGTATCTTTTAACTTAATCCTATTATTTTTTATTGTATTTTTTATAATTACATTTTCGTAATAAGGAGTATTCAAGGGATTGACAAATAAAATAATAATTTTTTCTCTGACAAGGGTGGTTGTACTTGGGCTGTCATGTCTCTCCATCTGTGTGTATATTCTTTGAAAATTTTGATTGATTTTTTTTATGTCCTGTAGAGATAACCTATCTGATGTCATATCTTCAATGTGCTTATATTATGCTAGGAAGGCCCTAGTCAAATTATTGTAAGAACATATCTTATTTCGGTCCAACTAAGCATACCATATTACTGCAGACCCAATGAGACTATTTTAAAAATAATGGATTAACAACTTATCATCATGAGTATAACTTATCATCTTTCGATAGTACATGGTGATGTGTGTTAAAGGGCATTTTATTCTATCATACTTCTTGAAATCTGAGGCTTTAAACTTTGCCAGAATAATAAGATCAGGCACTAAAGTAAGCTCATTAGCATCAACACTTTCATACATATCATGGCTTTCAACTGCTTTTAGTCTCTTTTCTAACAGATCATATTTATTTTTCATCATCGTATCTCTTGATGGATTTGACACCTTTTTTAATTTTTTTAATTTTTTAAGATCATCCATATTAGGCACAACAATGGAGTCGTAACGAGTAGGCTCGAGATTGACATTTGTCTGAACTGATAGCAACTTGGTAGAATGGCCAATATAAGGTTGATGAGTTGTTAGAGGTACTTATGGCATATGACGGCCTTGAACATATGTGAACCTAGATGGATATAATGGTATCTCAATAACTATTTCTTCATTTAGCTTATGTGTTTCAACAACTCATTTTTCTTTTGTCAACTCTATTAACATCTGTTTTAATTCTGCCAACTGTCTATCCATATTCTGTTGCATTCTCGTGACTATTTCTTTGATCTCTTCTTAGGCCTTTCTACCCTGTCCATCTGACTTGCATCTTTATTTTTCATGATTTTGGTACCGACTCGAGTGTTATAAGTGCACAGACTTAACTAATCTCATTTTCTAGGATAGCTATCCTTGAACCTTTTATTAATTATCAAAAGTTAGAAATGCATGACATGAATTTTATTATAAAAAATCTTTTAGCTTTGAAGGTTAAACAAAAACATATTTACAATCATCATTTTTTGTCCTTAGCTAACATGAAAAACAATGAATTCAAACAGATGGTGCATGATGTACTAGTCAAATTTTATTATTATTAAGGAGGGAAAACTTAAGTTTCATCCTATAATCTAGCTGGGTTATCTAAAGACATTCCTTTCTTCTTAAAAATTTGGTGAAAGTATATTCACAACCATCATTTTTTTTCACAAGCTCCTTTAGATATACAATTATTAAAAGTGAATAGAGGCATCATTTCATAGAAAATTTAGGTTAAAAGAAGTTTCCATTCATTCCTAAAAATATCAAGTTTACACATTATAAACCATTTTAGGACTAGGGCCAAAAGGTGCTAGACCTGCTCTCACTCCTACTTGTCTAGTTTAAGAAATCCAAAAACAATTAACTATGATTGCTGAAGAGGATAACTCCTTGCTTTAAAAGCTTATACTTTTTATTCATTATCTCGGCCAACCTTACTATTGCCTATAGCACTACCTGCTCTCTCAACATGGATCAATGAAAGGTTCTTGTGAACAACTAGCTTTATTTTGGTGTCAAAACCCAGATATCTAGCTTTCATCAATCCCCACACCCTATGTTTCAAAGCCATGCAATCTTTCAGAGAATGGCTTATGATGCCAGAATAGTATTCACATTTGGCATTGGGGTCATACTACTTGGAGAAAGATGATTTATGAGGTTCAGTAGAGATAGAGATAATTAGGTAATTTTCAAGGTGCAATGGGTATAACTTTGTGTAGGACATGGGTACTGGGTCAATAAGAATTTTTTCTTTGGCGTTACTAGAGTTTTTCTATCCTATAGTTGGTTTGTTTTGTTGAAAAGATGGTGGTATAGTTGGTCTTAAAGTGAATTCAAAAAATTATGGGTCAAAGATTAGGTTACGAAAGTGGTGATGGGATAGCATGCTGAATAAACAATTGTGAAATATGAAGTGGTGGAGTGGATTCAAGTGTGAAATTCTCGAAAGTTGCATTTGGGAACCTAATCCTAGGTACTTAAAAATGAGGTTAAAAGTAGTCATGAGAAGGACTTAGGTGCTGGTTTAGACTCGAGATAATTGGTGATGGTTGTTTGAAGCCAAGTGACTCCTTCTTGGAAATCAAACTTTTAAGCTTAGTCATTTATGTGGCTAGTTCACCCATTTTTCTCTTGAGTTTGTCCAAACCTTGATCACTGTTCAAATCACCCAATGCCTTAGTATGCTTTGAAAAAGTGCTGAAACTAACAGAAGCAATTGATCTTGATTTGATGAAAGTGACAATGATCCTTGAAGAGCAATAAACTCAACCATACCGTTACTTTTAACCATTTCTATAAATTAAGCAATCTGTTGTTTCATCTCTCGAAGCTCGAGTCAAAATTTCTCTTAATTCAACTCCAAAATACTAATCCTTGTTTCCAATTGATCTTTCATTTTTATCATTCTAATTCTCACCAAGACAGACATTTTATTCCAAGATTTAGGCTAAAATTTTTGTATTACTACCCTTGTTGAATGAATACTACAAAATCATTTCCAACTTACATGACACACAAAGTATGTTTATGAATACATGAATATGATGATTAAAGAATGTCATGAAATGCATGTATACCTATGACAATGGATTTTTATATGTACAAGGACTCAAATGAAAATTTTCGTTAACCATGAATGTGTATGCAAGAAATATAACGTTATGTTGCAAGGATGGTGGGTATGAAATGCAATGTATGTTCCATAAGACCCTACTATTCATGAATCCATATGCATGAAATGCAATAATACTTACATGAATGATGAGATGTATACCTATGACTAATGCAACATACTTGTATGGAATGTATGAACCTATCAAGTGCATGTTATATTTTTACATGAAATGCAATGCTTGTTTTATGCCAACCTAGTGAAACTGAAACTACCTTTAAATATATAATGAAATGGAGTGTGCAAACTACCTATTAAGATGCTTATGAAAGGCATGTATTATTTATTAACATGTTGATAACATAGGATGCATGTACTATCCATTGATATGGATAGGATGGAATGCTCATATTATCCTATTATGATGCGCATGAGATGAGATACATGTATCATTTATTATGATATATGAAATGTGAAAGATGAAACAAAATACGAAAAAAAAAAAATTTTGTAAAGGAAAAGCAAAATAACTAGGACTTGAAAATTAATTTTTATTTGGCCAATAAACAAAGAATTTAAGAAAAATTTTTAATTTTTTTCTGAAAACGTTTTTTGTTTTTTATTTTTTTATTTTTTGCTTGTTGGATAATGCTAAAAAAAAACTTTATTCTAAAATATTTTATGAAAATGCAAATTTTGGACAATTACCAAATGAATGAACTACATGTGAAGAGAATTTTTTTTTTTTAAGAAAATACTTTTCTTTTATTATCCATTTCTTTCTTTTAAAAAAATTAATATATTTGGGTTATTTCTATAAAAAGGTTAGCATGACTTTACCCTAGTCAAGCTTCCTATGGCTCATGATATGTTGGGTTAAGATTTATATTTGTAAAGGTTTTCAGACTGTTCCTCACATCATCATCTATTATAGACTAATAAGACTCCCTAATCCTTACCCATTACAAGCTACTAACGAAAATGGTTTAATCTAAGTGAAAGTATTTTACTAGCAAATACGAAGGTTATCACCTCACGATAGCGTAGCTACTTTACTTCCTTTTAAAAGGAATAGAGCCCGAGTCTAAAGCTCATGCATATAAGTGAATATGTAGAAGTGTGCCATGTGACATATTAATAAAATATTATAAACAAATCATAAACACAGTATCAAAAGAAAACAATAACTAACATACAACTTATTTTATTTATTAACTTGTATACATATTTTTGAAAAATTAAAATAAAGAGAATTAAATTAAATATCAAATAAAACCAATTAAATCCAATAATTATTAATAGCGCATAATTAAACTTTTTTGCCTGACTTTCAAAGGTCCTCAGTGGAATAACTACCATACAATTTATTTTATTTATTAACTTGTATACATATTTTTGAAAAATTAAAGTAAAGGGAATTAAATTAAATATCAAATAAAACCAATTAAATCCAATAATTATTAATAGCGCATAATTAAAATTTTTTGCTTGACTTTCAAAGGTCCTCAGTAGAGTCGCCAAGCTATCATAACGATTTTGAAATTGCTAGACGTAAAGAATTTTAGAATCGAGAAAAACGAGAGGAGTCATCACTAATCTTTTTTATGGTGTAGTTGGCCACCCAAAAGTTTATCTTTTTAATAAAACTATAAAACGGGTTTAAAGTTCATCAAAAAAATAAATTTTGGTCTACGAAAATCAGGATAAGTCCAAGAGTCAGTTACGTGTGGGGAAAGATTAGCACTCCCACAACGCCCATAAATTGGTACCATTTAATCATACACTATTTTCAGTGTTGGATGAAATAGTTTTGATTTGAAATTTAATAATAATCCTATTTTATTATTTTAAAAGAAAGAAAATTAATTTTATTAAAATTCTTTATTTAGAAGTATCAAAAAAATCTTTAAGTTAAAAAATTATTTTAAAATTCTCTAACAACTAGGCAGAACTTTGAAGATAATGCTTTTAACTGATATTTATCATGACATCCTTTGAAAATGAAAACAACATTCTTTGAGAAAGATAATTGTTGATAACTTTGTAACATCTAGCTAAAGTATCAAGAATTATTCCCCTCGAGATGTTATTTTTGTTTTATTTTACATTTTAAATTAAACACATCTTTTATGCGAAAATGCCAACGATGATATTATTATACAACAAACGATAAGTAAAAGTATAAACATGCGAATTGAGTGCAATCAATAATAAATAGGTGCATTAACTGATGTTGTGTGTAATGATGAAATACAATTTTAAAATTGGATTCTTAAATATAATGAGACCATCTTGACTATTCAATATCTAGGTAAAGCTTAGGTGCGACTATTTTTATTTAAGATCTCATTATATTATTATACTTTTTTTATTAAAGCTTATCATTTTGAATTAATGATTGGCATGAAAAACTTAATAAAATAAAGTTTCTTGAATACCCCATCATTTAGGCAACATTTGAGAACAAATTATTTCAAATGAGATTATCACTTATATCCTTATGATTCAGAATGATTTTGAATATGTATGGGTTGAGATTTTAAAGTTTGGATGAGTTATGGGTGACGATTTGAGATTGTGTACCAAATTTGGGGTTTTAAAATTTGAATAAAAAAAAGTTTTAAGGGTTTTGTATTTTAGAGTTTTGGTTGGAGTTTTAAGGGTTTAAGGGTTTGGTTTTAGGGTTTTAGATTTAAGGATTTTAGGTTTAGGTTTTTAGTTTTAGGGTTTAGAATATTTAGGCTTTTAGTTTTGGGGTTTAAAGGGTTTAGGGTTTAAAAAAACATAAACATCTCTAAAAATCTCTAACATCTAAGTGGATTTTCGAAGCAAGTTTGGTTTTTATAATTTCTGAAAATTAATTAAAAATTTCATATATTTCCTTTTTTTATGAAAATTTATTATTATTAATTTTTTTATATAATTCTCCAACATCTAGGAGGAATTATATTTTAGGGTTTGAGGTTTTTATTCCTTCCAACAAGGGAAAATAAAAAAATTATTATTTTATTCTTATTATTATTTTTTAGATTATTATTATTTTTTTTAGAATTTTTTGTTATTATTCTATTTTATTTATTATTTATTATTCAAAAGTTTGAATTCATTGTTTATTTTTTACTATTATAAAAACAACAAAATTTATTCTAACACATTTAAGCATTTTATCATGCATAAATATTAATAGTAAAATTTAAAATAACAAAAATAATATATATATAAAAATTTAAAAGTTAATTTTTTTTTACCTGAATCGAACTGGGAGAGGTCTGGGCACTAGGTATGAAGATGTAAGGTGCTAGAGATGAAAAGGATCAGTGCTTCGGGGTCCGAAAGGTCTCTTTTTTATTAGAAGTTCAAATTGGTTTTTGTATAGATCTAAGATTAACAAGGCATGGGACTTTTGGCGTGGTAGTTCAGGAGTGCTGATGGGGTGAATAGGATTTGCAAGATATGGGAATGGCCAGTAGTGCCATGCAAGGCACCTCTACCAACCCTGTCTTGTTCTTCTTTCTTTTCTCTCATTTTGCATTTTTTTGTTTTTTGTTTTTATTGATTATTATATTTAATTATTAATTAATTTCAACATTAATAAACAAAACTCGAAAATAAGATTTAATCTAGTAGACTCAGACAAAATTCGGTGTCTACATTTGTTACTTGCTTTAATCAAATATTTTAATTCCTTTGAGTTTTGGTCTCCATTATTACTTTTTATCTAAAATCAACTAAAAAATATAGTGATAAAACTGAATAAAATTAAAATATAATAGCAAAATTTAATAAATGTTGAATCATATTTTAGTGATAAATTTAACCTTAATTTCAATAATTTATAAAAATTATTAAATACTTGAGCATTTGATTTTATAATTGGTGCATGATCTTTATATTTAAATAGCAGGATTCAATTTTTTCTCCCAAATAATAATGGTGATGATGATGATCCACTATGGCATTGTTGATTTTCTATTATTATATAATATCATCTATTACATGTTCAATTAAATTGAATACGCAATCTAATGAATATAATTTTACTTTATGATTAATGACTTTTAATTTGATGTTTAATGGCTCTTGATTTAAATTATGAAAGAATCACAAAAGATATCATATATACAAAAAGTAATACTAATAGTATTAAGCAGTAGTTTGTAAGAATTCTGTATTTCATTTGCAAAGGAGAAACCAGGGTAAAAAAAAGGTTGTAGCATATGACCACAATTTCTTGTTTCATTCCATATAAAATTAATAGTAGTAGTTTAAATTATAAAAGTTTATATAATTCATTCAACTTGTTTAAACATATAGTATTAATAAAAAACATGAGAAACATTTTTTTTTTTTATGGGAAGAATGGAGAAAGGGATAAGATACAAGAACATTCAAGGACTCATTCAACATTGAAATGCTCAAAAGGCTTTGATTTCATAAACTTGTTCTATTTTTCTAGTAAGGGTTTTCTCAACTCATGAAAATATGATGAGAAAATGATTTTCTGAAGTTTCAAATGAAAGGGCACTGAGATTCAACCGCATGTGCCCTAAGAAGAAGTAAGAAGTGGCAGCCATGTGAGAGATTATATATGATCAAGGCAGGCAGAAGCCAAGGTCAAAGGTGGTTAATATAGTAAACTTTGGATTTTGGTAAGAGGTTTGGTTAGACAAAAACAGCCCATACAAAATACTCCTAATCACTTTACAAAGTGCCATGGAAATTTTGGCAACATTTTTAAGCTACTACTATTTGATTGCCGGTCACTTGGTTGACTTAAACAAGACTTTCAATTTTTCTTTCTAATCAACAACCTAATTCATTTGCAAAGCATACAATTCTACTTAATTTAGGAAAATTCTAATCAGAACTATTATCTTTTCCAATAATCCTAAGTAGGGCAAGAGCTAAAATTCTTCCATAACAGAGATATTTTAAAATTTTAAATTAAGAAAATGTTAATGAGTGCAAAAAAATTATCAAATACGTTAATGGTGAAATTTTTGGACTTCATAAATGGGTTAACATAAAAATACATATCTCTAAAGGTAGAGTAAAAAATTAAAAAAAAAAAAAACTAGTTAAAAAATTTGAATGAGTTAATTATCCTATTTATGAAATTAAAAAACTTTATTACCTGTGTATTAAATAATTTCTTAAAAATATATATAATTAATGTATAAACAATGCATTAATTATAAAAAATTTCTTAAATAATATTTGAACTTCTTATTAACAAATGTTGATAAAGGCACCGGATAAAAATTATCCTCTTGTTTTCAGCTGTTCATCTGACAAAATACAATTCATCATACTCTGACAATTGTGGCCCATGAATTGTGTTTGGTTTCCTGACTTTTGATGGGCAAAGAAATTGTGAATCATTTTGTTGGATATATATATATATATATATATATATATATATATATGCGACTATTGGCAGACAAGGTTCACAAAATTTTCTACCATTTCAGAATTAGAAAGCTAACTGGATGATGGATCGATGACATCGTTGTTGGGGGATATTTCTTTCAATTACTAGCCTCTGTTCATATTTGTATTTGCGATTGCCCATATACTTATTGCTTAGCATTGTTAAAAAAAATGAAAAAGAGGAAAGAAATGCCTTATCATCATCTACTAATACATCTTCGTAATGGTTCACAGATGGTCAAATTCTATTTAAATTAATAGAAATACTAAAGTGTACGCTAATACAACTACTCACAAGAAATAATTGCTTATAAATATGTTAGAGCCTTCATGGTTTTAAGTTTTACAAGTTTTTTTTTTTTTAATTCTTGGGTACATTCTATAAGGATTTTATTTGCTATCAACAAAAATGTAATAGTGCAAAAACTCCCTAAATTGCGTCATTCCTACTTATTGAATGAATTATCTCAGATAAGTAACTCCACAACTAAAAAACATATAACAAAAATATATGCATTTACATTTGTTTAAATCCCAGCCAACCAAGTGATTAGCAATTTACCACACCTCTTTAGTAATAAATTCTGAGCACCCAATGCATGAGACGGATGGCTCATATTATTGCGGTAGAAACCACCAAAGACCCTTTTTCATCTCATACTATTGGTGTAAAAAACTACTCACCTATTCTTTCTTTTTCCGTTGCATATAATTTGACTCTCAAAAACATACATGGGTCTTTATTGGGTTTCATTGTGTATAGCTGCCTAACCTACCAAAATATGGGTCGTTTGCCGTTCAAGAATTTTGCACATCTTAAAATATGAGCTGGGGAAATGACTCAATGATAGGAATACGGAAGAAAATGAATAAAATGAAATGAAAGAATCATTGTTTTACTTTCAATCATTTGGTGGCCAAATCATTTATTAAGACGGAATAATTTTCCAACTCAAGAGCCCCATTGCACGGTACCTGCCTTAACATAATGGAAAGGGAAAAATAGGGAAGATTGTGGGATCTTTGCTTACTTTAAGTATGTCGCTGTTTTTGTGTTCAACCAAGCCCACCAAAATATATGAGTTGTAAAGAAGAAAAGAGACAAAAAGAAAAGGGCAAAGTGGTGTGGGGAACTGGGGATGGAGAAAGCAAGGCCAAGGAACAAAATCTATCTGGCCACGACTATCTCGCAATTGATGATTTTATATACACTACAATACAACAGATATGTATGAGGGTAAATAACCCAGAAATTAAATGGAAGAAATTAAATTATAGACGAGGAACAAAAAGAGAAGCAGAAAAAGAAAAGGGGGTTTCCCCTCCTTAGCCTTATCACAGGCACAAGATGAGTCGATGCTAAATTTCCCTCCCTCCTTACGTTACACTTGCGAAGTGGGTGAAAAAGCTCCTTCTGATCTGCGTGCAATTTGCCCAGAAATTGATGCTTTGTCTGATCCTCGAACATTGTACCGCTCATACACCTTTTCACGGTTTTCTGACCACCAAGTTTCTGCTTGGTGCTCTCCAAATCTTCTCCGGCTGCATTTAAGAGCATTTCTTAACATCCCATATCAATTAGATCAAATAGTTATCCATCTGAGCATCCACAAGCTACATGGATGCGAGATTCAGACCCACATAGATGGCTGCTTTCTATTCTTTTTTCTAGTTGTTTTTCCTATAAAGGCTTTCCTTTACTTTCAAATCATGTTACCAGAAATTATAAAATGATTAAGAAAACTCAGGTAAAAACCTACATTTTTTTCAGATGTCAAATCAACAAATTATTAGTTTTCTTGTTCATCTCTTTTTTCTTTTATGTTGTTATTGTTGTATTTAGGCAAAATAAATAAATAAATGATTAGATATAAAAGAACTTAGAAAATGTACCTGAAGCGCACCCGTTTGAGATCCCTACTTCCATCCCGCAGTGCTACAAGAGTTATATAGACTCCAGGCTCATAATGTTCACTCCACTCAGCCTCCACTTGATCTCCATTAGCAACCAGCGCAGAATTTCTAGATTTCATACCATTTTCACCATCTCCAAAAGTCCCAGATTCCCTTTTATCAACAGCCTCTGACACACTACTGTTTCCAGCCTGAAAACCTCCACTGCCATTGGGCAGTCTAGTACCTGAACGGTCATCTCTACCATTGGCTCCAGTTGGTTCCCTAAGTAATTGGGTAGGGCTCTGAGTGCCATTGATTGTGGTAGAATCGAGTGCAGTAGGGGAAGCAAGGAAAGAACCACCAATTGAATCAGATCTCAAATGTCCCTCTCCATTTGCATCTGGATAGTGAACACCATTTGGCTCCAAGCCATTTGGCAGGTATGCTGGTTTAATGTTCTCAGTGTCATAAACTCCAGGTGGCAACCTCTCAGCCATATGCTTGAGCTGGGAAGTAGCATAGAGATAAATCCTTTTGAGCATTATGAGAAGCAAATTGACAAGGCAAGGAAAAAGCCAGGATTGCAAATTGACACCAAATCTCACAATTAAGAATGCAAATTTTATTATCACAAAGATAAAAAGTAATTTTTAACATATACAAGTAATGAAAGGAATCATTTAATCATCTTCAATTGCTAATAATGTTAACTAAACCATTATGCATATCATGAGAGGTTGTTAAAATTGCTTTGCAAGTTAATAAAAACAGATTTCCAAATAAGAGAGTTCAAAGAAACAATAGAAAGAACAATATAAAACGGAAGGTAACCTGTGCTGTCAGTGATTTTATAACTTCTTTTGCAGCTTTAGATTTAGCAGACTCCTCTGCAGCCACTGCCATAGCTTCCTGAGCTTTCTTTGTTGATTTTTGAAGCTCCAATTCTTGGAGTTCACATCTCTTTCTTAGGGTCTCAACCTAGAACAGATCCATAATCATCAGAAGTACATTGATTCAGTCACCACAAGGCCCATCCCCCTTCCCGAATGTCAGAATAGCCTGAAATAAAATACAATATTAAAAGCACCAGCAACAACATTCTCACCTGTGCACGCAACTTAAGCACTTCTTGGTTCAAAAGTTCATTTGTCTTTTTCAAACTATCTGTGATACTTTTGGAGAAAGAAAGTCCGGATGTTGTTGGAACTGGAGTAGCAAAACGTGGAGGGCTAGGTCTCCTTGAGAAAGGTGAAACAGATCTGGAACTTACTCCAGATGGTATAAGAATTGGTTTAGGAACTGTCCGTCGCAAATCTACAGCAGTAGACAAAACAACATCTTTCAACTGTAATAAAGAATGTATTTGAGTAGAGCGAACCAAGGAGAAGGTTTCAGCTTTTTTTCCTTGTTTGGCTGCTTTGCTATCTAACTGCTTAATCAAGTCCATATTAGGAGTTGTAGATTTGGATAATCTTATTTCAGACTTATCCAACCTGTCCTTGTTCTCACCTGAAAGGCGAGGTACGGAATTCCTCCTGTTATGACCAGCTTCTGAAACCTTATTCAGTTTGGCAAAACAGGAATCACAGACACGATAAGGTTTCCCAGGGTTAGGAGCCAAAGCTGCTCCTAGTGCTTTCCTTGAACTGCAGGAATGGCAGTGCACAAGTCCACAGTTATAGCAATTATGCCTTTTTCTGGTGAACCCAAAAGCCTGTCTACAAGCTGAGCATTGAGATTGCTCAGCACCAGATACCCATTTATGGAGACATATTGCAGCACTATAAGTTGAACCACAAGCAATATATTTCACATGTCTATCCTTCAATCCCTCAACCAGAGTAGGAGTTTTTCGATCTTCAACATCTCCATGACCCAACCTGCCATTAGCTCCTTTTCCCCAGGTACAGACTTCATTCCTGGATGTTAAAACCGCTACATGATACGCACCGCAGGCAATTTCTTCAACACATTCCCCTGAAAGTTTGTCTTCTACCAAACACGGTAGCTTTCCATCAGCAGAGGGATTCCCAAGTTGACCATACACAGTACTACCCATCGTAAAAACTTGCCCTGATGTTGTCAAACCAACTGTTAAACTATGCCCGCAAGCAACTTTGTGAAAATTGTAATCAATTAGTGCTGGAACGCATGTGGGCTTAAGCCGGGGTTCCTTGTCTCCATGTCCAAGGCGATTTTTGTCCCCATCCCCCCATGTGAATAATTTTCCTGATGAAACACTAGCACTAGACTGAGTGACAATAACCTCAACAATGGCAGCAGTATGCCACACTCCACAGGCCACAGCAATTGTTCTCAATCCTGAAAGAGACTCTACTTCTCTTGGATATGGAACATTTTCTCTGTCACCATGGCCCAAGACACCAAATGTACCATCCCCAAAAGTAAACAGCTGTCCTGTTGATGTTATCAACGCTGTATGCCATGGACCACAAGATACTGAAGCAACTTGAAGTCCCTCAAGAGGACCTGAAATTCTCTTCGGTATCCAATGGCTAACATCAGTACCATGGCCAAGAAGCCCAGCATTGTGAGTTCCATCTCCCCATGTATAAAGTTCCCCAGCCATTGTAACAGCACAAGTATGAAATTCTCCACAGGCAACAAAATCAACAGTAGAAACAGCCAGTGTGTCAACAGGACAAGGTTGAATAACATCCTTCCCAACACCATGGCCAAGTTGTCCCCCAGATTCTTCACCCCATGTAAAAACTTCACCTTGCCTTGTAACTAGGGCAGCATGCTTGACCCCACAGGCTACATGATGTACATCTAAAACAACATTAGACTCTAAAGGCCTGGGAAGAAGCACATCCGCTCTCATGCTCAAATAATTGGCATTCTTATCAGCTACAACCTTCACAACATTATCACAGATAACCTCACCCCATATATACACATCCCCTAAAGCATCATAATCATCCAGTGCAGAACCATGACTTGAAGTACTTGGGGCACTAGAAACACTTACACGAAAAACATCAGAACCAGATCCTTTTACTTGCATATTTGTAACGTCTGATGCTATATTTGACCTTTCATAATGAAAAGAATTCTCAGCCTGTAAACTCTTTGGAGAAGTGTTTGGGTTAAAACTAACAGAAATCTCAGGGGAGCTAATATCTTGAGTAGCACTAACAGAACCTTCACTTGCACTATTTGATGTCAGGTCTCTGTCATCCTGAAATCAATTGGTCATGAACATTTATGTCATAAACAATTTACAACTGTAGCTATAATAGTAACACAATCAACAAAATACTAGAAAGCTTGAATTTTTATGCCTATAAATGAAATTAGATGATAATTTTAGAGATGATTCATGAATAATGAATAATTCTTGGGCAAATTTGTCACATTTCGAAAAAGTACAAATAGGAATTATTATGTATGGTACTTCATGAAACAGAAAAACCACAAAACAATTAGTGAAAAGGAGTCAATGGAGATGAAATTACATCAAGGTAGAGGCCTTCATCACTCCAGCCATCAATTTTGGAGCGTCCACCCCGACCAGATGTTATTAATGCCTTGAGGCCTGCAATCCACACCTCTGCCTCAACTTTGTCCTTGCAAATCTAGGAGCCAACAAGACATTAAATTTAAAACATATGCAAGTAAGCAGATAAAAATATCAAAAATAGTTTATCATTTATCTACAAACAGAATATCAAAGTTCCATTACTAACCAGATCAAGAGACCTTTTCCCGTTGTTGTATATAAGAGAAAAGGATAAATAATCCTTCTCAGGACGGAGATACCGCTGGAAAACAGCCTGATTGAGCATTAACGAAGAAGAATCAGTATAAATTCAGAAGAAAAAATCCAAGCATAGCTGGAAGAAAACTAGATGTTGTGACAAAAATAGTAATGAACAGAGTAAAATATACAATGTATGTGTGTAACAATAAAACCATAAAGATCTCACAGTTCTTTGTCCAGGAATAATTTTAGAGACCACGGTTAACTTCAAACTTCTTTCTCCGCTATTTGAAATCCAGATTAAAGATGTTTCATCCTGAAATTTTAACAAATGGAAACAATTAGCAGGTGCAGCAATTAAACAAACATGGGATTATTAGTTGGATAAAACATAAAAATTGTAAAAGGCCAAGCAACACGTAAACCAGCATCACCTGTTTATTCAAAACAGAGTCCTAAAATTATAGGACAAGTTAGGAATAGCAGTTATGGAAAAAGATAACCGATCACTTATCACTGTATACTTGTTTCTATTTTCATAGTGACATGCCTATAAAGAGGAAAAGACTAGTACCAACCAAAACAAAGCATGTAAGACTGTGAAATCATAACTTTAGTAATTCTCAATGTCAATATAATTACTACTTCCACATACTGAAAGCAAATGAACTTTAATGCATGGTTTTCTAGTAAGTGTCTCTCAGTATTTGAGCACATTTCAACTTAACACTGTCTAACAAAGCATAAAAGAGTAATATTCAAACATCAGAGTAACATAACAGAAAGGCCTCAAAAGTTGGAATCAGACTTACATTAGAGAGTCTAAATGGACAAAACTTAGGCTTTCCCTTGCGACCATATTTCAGAAGCTGAGCACCCTTCTTTAAAGCTATTAATGCCTACATAAGGTAAAAAGATTATTTGTAGAAGGATATTAACATCAAGATATGCCCAGGAAATTGTTTAACAAAATCAAGAACATTACCATCAAGAAAGAAAACAATATTAATGACAATATGACGAAGTTATAGTAACCAAACCTAACACTCACTTAATTATAAATTGATAATTGTTGACCAACACGCAGCACATTTAAGCATTGCTTACTCCGTTCCCGACTAATAGACATGTATATGTTCAATGTTCATAAACATCACCTTACTTTTACGTCTAATGTATTAGTCAATGCATTATTTACACAATGCCAAGCACATCAGCATGGCTTTGACATTTGGAAAACTTATAGGATGATATGTTTTCATGCAAAGTTTAATTTGGTCCCTAAAAAAGCATGCAACTACCAATTTCATTAAATAAAGTTGTCAATCATTTTTCCCCTAAAATTTCTAATAATCAAGAAATAACAGAAATTTCAACATTCTCCTAAATTAGGCACAAAAAGACACCTTTTGTTCCAAGCTGCGTAAAGTCTACTAAAATCTAGAAAAAGAAACCAAACACTCATCTCCGCCATTCAGTGAAGTAACCGAAAAAATCAAAAATTTCTACAAAACTAACCCTCATTTCTTCCCCTCTGATCAGAAAAACCGGGGGACAAAATTGAAACTAAAAAAAAAAAAAGTTAACAAAGAAATTGAGAAGAAATATATAACCATAAATAAAAATCTTAAAATTTATACTATAAACTAAGAAAAAAAAATAATGACGAAGAAAAATAGAAAGAGAAAGAGGAAGACCTGGTCGATGTCACGTTGGGCATTGCCGTAGCTAACAAGATCTGCCATTCCATGTGAAGAGATTACCAAAATGCCACCTCCCTCTACGATCGCTCTCTTGAGCTCCGTTCATCATCTGCCTCTACCACCTCCTCCTTCTCTTCACTTCTCTCGTCTTTCCTTCCTACGCTTACCATCCAAACGTCTTTACCTCCATTTCCAAAAACTGAAAACACAACAATTCCAGACAAACTTCAACAGATCTACCGCTCCTTCAGCAGCCAAACTTCAACACCAAAACCCTAGCATTCACCTCTTCAAACCACCACGACAAATTTGGTCCTTAAGTTTGACTGACGGTGGGACGACTCAAAGGTCAAAGAGACGGCGGTGCGGCGGCGAACTGATGCAAGCACGGGCAGAGAAGACGGAGGTTACCGGATGAACCGGACGCGTAGAAGAGTAGAGAGAAAGAAAAAGAGAAAATGGGGAGGTGGCCTGGAGTTTTGTGCGTTGTATTTTGCTAAAATAAAATACAGGGGAGAGTCAAAGATTGGGAAAAGTATGCAGAGAATCGCCTGAGAGGTTGAAAAAGAACGAGAAGACATTTCCAATGCACTCTATTTTCTATATGTTTTACTTTTTAATTAATCTAGTTGTAATAATAATAATAATTAATTACTAAAATACTATAATTCGTTTTTTCTTTAAACAGAGAAAAAAAATGCTAAAATGCTAGGGAGGTTTTGATTTAAAGGCAAGGAAAAAGTCTTGAAATTTTAATATTTAAATCTTAAATCTTATTATTTATGAATTTGATTATTTAATTATATTTTAATCTATTAATTAATTATTTATTATGAATGTAATAATCATTATGATTCTAATTTGTTTATATTTATAATTTTGAAAAAAATGCTTAAATCAATTGATTACTTTAATAGGAGTTGTAGCTGCTGCTTTTTCTTTCTTTTATTCAATGGATTTTTTAAGAGCAACGTGTTTGCTTTGCAGAACTAAAAGGGAATTTGTTACTGGCAAAGTAAAAAAAAAGAAATTATTTTGTGATATTAGTTTTTAATTGTTTAGGGACAGTAATGGCCGTAAGGGTTTTGTTATGAACATTGGTGTTACAAATAGCCTTACGGCGGAAGTATGGAGTGTTAGAGGAGGTCTTAGGTTAGCCAAAATTTTGAATATACAACAAATCATTGCTAAGGTAGGTGAATGAGACGGTGGTTGTTCATTGATTGGATATTCTCACCCTTGTTTTGCATTAATTGAGTAATGTATGCTGTTAATTCGGGAAGGCTGAGAAAGAAAATTGCGTTATATTTTACGTGAGGGCAAAAGGTTTGCTGATTTTGGGTTGAGTAGAATTATATTCATTAATTTAATAAGTATTTTTATTTACAAATAGTTTTTTTAATTTTTTTTAAAAGAGAAAGATAATTTAAAAAAATAATCTCATTTACATTGATTAGGAAATTATTTTTGTTTAGTAGTCAATTTTATATCAAATAACTATTAAAACAATACATAAATCATTTTTAAAAATTATTTTTTGCAAAATAAATGAAACCTTGATGATTTACTTATTAACTTAGCACAGAAGTTCTAGGGGTTTCCATCTTAGAGGAACCACCAGATGAATTATCGTCACTGTTGAAGGAAGACAGAAAAGGTCTTGATCTTTGTAGTTAACCTGGTTTGATCTACCAAAAAAATGCAGTTGCAAGCTTGCAGCTTTTGTTGATTTTTCCACAATAATAGTAATACTAAAAATCAAAGAAAAAATTAATTAATAATTTATTTTTGATAATTTGCTAATTATATTTTTTAAATTATTTAATGAAACAAATAAGTCAACTATTATTCATAAAATATTAAAATTTTAATTTTAATGATCAAATTTAATTTTAAATAATTTTATATAAAATAAAAAAAATAAACAAATGATTTTTACCGATGGTGCAAACAAAACCTTATGCAGGGGAGGAAGTTGGAGTCACGTTCTAACTTTTCGGTCTCAAGTCTGAACATAGAAACAACATGTTGGGGAGGCCGGAGTCGGGAACGAGGCACGCCGCGGGGTGTTCCTGTCATTTTATTGTCATGACGTCCAAATAACGTAAAAAACACTTTACCGTTAAATACGTGGCATGAAGTGAGTGGCAGAGGTGTAAATGAAACTTTACGGCAGAGAGGAGATTTGGTGGGACTTTTAGGGCTGCGTTTGAGAGAGGGCGTGCCCATGGATGAGCGGTCAGGAAAGTTGAGATTTGGTGGCTTTAGGAAAAGGGGATTGGAGGAATCATATCATTTATTTATAATTATTGTAATGTAATTAATTAATAATAATTTAAAATTTATATAAAATTTATACTTTAAAGTTATCGATTGGTATATGATTTTTATTATAATAAAAATTATAAATGAAATATTTCCAGATAAACGGGAGGTTTATCTAGAATATCTAGAAAATTTGTCAAATGAGGACATTGAAGGAGCCAGGTGAAACCGAATGACAGGGGGGTGTGTCCTCCTTTGGGATGTTTGGGTGATATAAGTAAAACCTCAAACCTTCATCTTTTCCTTACAAGTTTCAAAGACAAAGAATCTAGGGATTTTGTCCAAGCCACTTTTTATGGCATAATTACTTCAGATTTACTTATAATTATTCTCTGCCAGATTTTGGGTATCCATTGCGTAGGTGGTAGAGAAAAAAAAAGTTAGAATAATTTTCTTTCTTTCTTTTATTTTTTTTTGGCACTAGAAAATTTTTGTTTCATTAATAAAAATTGATACACTTTTTAACTGAAAAACTAAAAAATCTAAGGACAAATTTTTATTTGTTAAAATAAGTAAAATCATCTCTTTCCACCAACGTAATTGAAATATTGAATGGTTATCAGGCATCACATATTCTATTCGGATGCAGCATTTCACTAGGGCTTGAAACCAGTGGAACATGAAAATTTTAAGTTTATGATCATTTGTTTATTTTAAAGATTATTTGAGGTTCGTTTGTGTTTGTTGAAAAGTTTTGATATCGTGAGAAACGAGCTTGGCTCGACTCATTTAAAATATGATATAAATGAATTTGACCCAAAGTTAGTTTTTTTTTCTTTTAAATTCAATAATTTTATTCATGAATATTAAATAAATATAATTGCATAAATATAATGGAATATGTTTGCCAATGCTAGTCCTGAAATGAAAGCAATGTCTGTCACATGTTAAAATAATACCTCACATCGTGTCAAGGTCCTGCAGATATTGCATTCCCTTGAATAGCTAGAACCTTTGAGGCCTAAACCTAAGGATCAATCAACAAAATACAAAACCGATAATAGTTAAAAACACATTCACTCGAAATGTTTAACCAATAAGGTGTCTCTCGTGGAACATGAAACAAAATAAAAAAAAAATGTTGGGTTAAAGTTTTTGACATTAGAGAAAACCATGGCAACATGTTCCACATGCAAATTGAAGTGAACAAGTTTGGGAGTATGCTGAAAGCTTTTAAGTCCTAAAAATGTAGCGTCTGCAGCCTTCCTGACATTTACAACTTTTCGTGTTCACTAATTGGGGTGTGATTCTCATGCAAATTTAAAGATGAAGAAGTGGAACTATTTGGTTAGCAGTACCATTCAATGCCATTGCTGAAAACATTCAGCGTTGTCATCACCAATGATACTTTATAAAACAACTTCAGCTAATAAGCCATATAATTTTAAGTAGAGAAAGAGAAATCTGCATAAGATGTGAAAGTGAGTCGCTGCTAACTCATCAAGCACCTCAAGTTTTTCTTGAGAACGGTCTCCCCAAAAAGTGAAAGTACAAAATCAATTAAACCATTGGGGAAAACCTTCTTATTTACATATAGAATTCATCCAACCAAAATTCAGAGCTCATAAATGGAGCGTGAAAAGATGTTGATGCAAATTAAAGGAAGCATTTCAAAGCAAAGCAAATGTTTGGTATTTCCAAACGGTAGGGTTCATAGAACCCGTGAAGTGACGAATGACTCTCAAATCTCAAACTATTGACATATCATAATGGGCTCCCTTATTAGGTCTTCTAAGTGGCACAAATTTGCAGAATTTGGACCAAAATTTGAAGCCTAGTAGTTGGGCTAGGTAATTAATTAATTCTTGGTTGGACCTTTGTGTAAAAGTTGAATGTTAAATGGTCTGTGGTCAGAGTTCAAGTTATCGTAAGAGTTTATTTGAATGCTCATCTGTGGATGAAGTGAGATGTTACATCAATTTTTTGAGTTTATCTGCGTTTCTTCATGTGAATAAATATCATCAAAGTGATTAAAATGGTTGAATAAATTGTTCAAAAGGTGAAAAAAATAAGTAGCGTGAATCGTTTCCCACGACATGGCCAAAAAAACAAACAAGTCGTTTCCCATGCTTGGTGGGCAAAATGATAATTGGGTGAGGTAATGGGAGGTCAAGTTGGAGATACATGTGACGTGAGAAAGGAATTAATTAAAAAAAAAAAACTCATTTATTAATTAATATTAAAATGCTGAATTATATATTGATAACTTTTAATGAATGATAACTTCGAATTGATGAAAATCTTAGGTATGTTTATTTAATATTTGGGATGAGAAAGAAAGGAATATAATAAAATCACTTACTTTTCATTTAACTAAGTTCTTTTTACAACAAATCACATGAGGTTTTGATTTAATGATAATGAGTTAAAATTTATATTTTTAAATTAAAATTTTATTATGTATGAGTTTAATTTTATTTATAGTAAATTTATTTAATTATATACTGGTTCATTTTTTGATTGGTTAGTTTGTTAATTTAATTTAATTAATTAATTTTAAATATGTAATACTTGAATAAATTATAATTTTTTTATTAATAATTTCATTTTATAAAAGAATTTTTTTATTTTAGAAATAGGATAGAAGTTTAATTAATGCGGAGGTGATTCATATTATTCTCTTAACATTTTGTAACAATTTTTTATTTTTTTGTATTTGAGATTTGTAGGATCTAAATTTGATTATTGTAATTAAGAGTTTAACATTTTACCAATAAATTAAGTAATCATTTATTGTAATAAATTATTTTACTTGTGTTGCCATAATCAAATTTTTTAGGAAGATCATATAATTAGCATTATATGATTATAGATTAAATGAAATAATATAATTAATACTTTAAAATTTAAAAAATTGATATAAAGTTTAAAACTAAAATATAGATGATCAAATCAAACATACTATAGCTTTCTTCGATATAAAGAGCATCAAAAAAATTGAATAATCAATATTTCAATGGTAAGCCTTTATTCATATTGTGGAATGACTGAGTTAATAAAATAGTAAAGCATAATTTTTTTTTAAAATTTTGTTAAAAATACTTTTAGAATATCATATAAATTAATTTATGAAAAATTATCTAATACTACTACATAATTTATTACATAAAAACAGACCTAACGTATACCTCTCCACTCAAGTAATTGGCTTGACTAATTGAGCAAGATTTTAGGTAATTAAGTTTAATCTTTTTTGGCAATTGACTTTTAGATTAGTGGTTTGTCATTTTTTGTGTAAATAGTTGGTATGTTATTGATTCTAACGCTTAAAGACTATAAATTCAAAGAACTTTATATGTGTAATATCTTTTTTAATCAAATGAATAATAAGATAAGAGTTCAAAGGTAAATTAAAAATTTTTAAAAAAGTTTAATAATTTATTTTTATACATAGAGAAATTATCTGAAGCATTTTACTTATAATTGTTTAATTATAATAAAAAAACTATATAAGACTTTAAGGCTTCATGTAAAATTTTATTGGTTCTCATATAATTTTGAATTGTAATTGATTAATTGTAGTGTAATAGTTGTAAGTGATATGATTTCAAAGTAACATTATTTTTTGAATTGTAATGGGTTAATTATAATGCAATAATTATAGGTGATATAATCACGAAATGATATTTTCTTAATCTTGCTTCTAAAATTAAAAAATTACGAGCTCTTATAATTATATATATATATATATATATATAAAAGGAGTGATTCATTTATAGTAGTGTAATATTTTACACTTTTTTGGATTATTAGATTAAAATTAAATTCATGACTCATTTGAATTAAAATAATATTTTTAAATTTAGTAATTTTGATTTAAAAATTTAAAAAAATATAAAAATGATACTAATATAAATAAATTCATATAATATAATATATATAATAAATATATACTAAAATGAAAGAGAAAAAGAAAAGAAATCCTAACGATTTTCTATTGTTAATTTTGTTCTTATTTAGGCCTTATAATATAATTTTCTATACATAAAGTGTGCATAAGATGATGAATATGATAAAATCATAATCATTTTATATTATATTCTATTTGAATCTAAAAAAAAATGATATGATTATGATAAGAATTAATTATTCTTTTTATAAGATGATTCAATCCTATTAAAGTAAATATAACTATTTTTAATTCATGATATTAAATTCACATGTCTTGTTATACTTTTAAAAATGATATTAATAATTTAAATTATATAAAATTTAAAGAATTATAATTTTGATTAATAAATAAATTATTTTATTGTAATTTTATACATATTAAATATAATATGGTATAATATTATTTTATTTAATTTTATTCATAATATTATTTTTATCTTATCTAATAATAATTTGTGTACCAAATAAATTCTTAAAGAATAAATAGTGTAACATTAGGGCCAAAAAAGAAAATACCAAAGAATGGAAGGCACCGAATATAAAATTGGATACTTCACCTGACCTATGTCTGGAACGGAAAAAATGATTATTTATTATCGTAGCCCACTACCTCTCGTCTGCTTCACCGAAAAACAAGAAAAAAAAAACCTCAAAACCGTTGAATTCTGGAAGACAAGAAAGACGACGAAATCCGTTGAGCTCGTTATCTTCAGTGACGACCACTCCCTCGTTGCCTTGCTCTCCCCCCTCCACGTGTCCCCCGAAACTTCCAATTTCCAAAAGATAACCCCTCCTTCACCAATCAACCACCACCCTCAAACAATCTTTTAGCTTCTCTTTCTCCACCCCACCGCGAAACAAGCAAATCCAATCTCTCATTTCTTAGATATATATATTCTTTTTCTTTGTTTATAGTTTTTTGTTCTTGTTGCTGTTGTAGCTTTATTGGGTCGCTTTTATTTTTATTTGTTTTGCCTTTGTTTTGGGTTTTTGGAGAGAGGGGTTGAGACTTGAGAGAGATGGATCATGCAGCAGATGCTCATAGGACTGATTTGATGACAATAACGCGTTTCGTGTTGAACGAGCAATCCAAGTATCCTGAGTCTCGTGGAGATTTCACCATCTTGCTTAATCACATAGTTCTTGGTTGCAAGTTTGTTTGCTCTTCTGTTAACAAGGTCTTTCTTTTATATATTCTTCTTTCTTAATGGGGGTTTTCTTTGAATCTTTTCTCCATTCATTTTTTACCAAATGAGTTCTGGGTCATGTTCTGTTTAAAAGTTATGCCATTTCCTATCAGATTATGCTTTTGGGATAGTTGGTCTCCAGTTCCTATAAGTCATTGTAATCTGTTTGATGTTTATTGGAGCAGGCTGGTCTTGCCAAACTCATTGGACTTGCTGGGGAGACTAATGTCCAGGCAAGTAGTTGCCAAATGAATAATTTGTTTATATTCTATTTATGGTATTAATTTTTTTTTTTTTTTGGGTATTTGAGATTGTCTAGATTTGAACCAGATCACCGGAATTAAGAGTTCAATATTCTACCAACGTACCAAGTGGCAATTGGCATGGTATTAATTTTTCATACTAAGTTTGTCTATTTTGAATGAAGGGTGAAGAACAAAAGAAACTGGATGTGCTTTCAAATGAAGTCTTTATCAAGGCTTTAGTGAGCAGTGGCAGAACAGTGAGTAATTGGATGACACTTTTAGTAAACACTGGAGATTTTATAAATTTCTCTTTAACATATTGGGATGTTATAACAGTGCATCCTTGTCTCCGAAGAAGATGAAGAGGCAATGTTTGTGGAACGCTCAAAGCGTGGAAGGTGCTTTCATTTGTTCTCTGTACTGTTTCTAAGTAATAATTTTCCATTATATTTTTAAGTACTAAAAATGTATGAACTTGTCTTAAATAATGCAGGTACTGTGTTGTTTTTGATCCACTGGATGGTTCCTCCAACATTGATTGTGGAGTTTCCATTGGAACAGTATGACTCCTCATCACAAAATGCCACGTCTTATTTTGTTTCATTAGTTCATGCACCAAAATATGTGCCAAGTAATTATTGCTCTATGATAACTTGATATTGCAGTGGTCAACTGAATGTGTTCTCTTTCATCTAGATTTTTGGAATATACATGGTGAAAGATAACCATGAACCAACTCTAGATGATGTGCTGCAACCTGGGAAGAATTTGTTGGCAGCTGGTTATTGCATGTATGGAAGCTCTTGCACGGTATAATGTTTACTTCCCTTGTTTTTATATAATTAGCTTTTTCCATGTGTACTTACTCTTTCTTTTCTTGTTGTTTGGGGATAATTAGACTTTCACTTTTATTTCCTATGTCTATTTAATTTTAGAGAGACGGTAACAGGGCTAATGACGATAGTACATTTCTGTTATGAAAGAATACCATTTCTATTAGCATATCTGTTTAAATATTTCTTGAAATAAAACATTTATCTTTAATCTCAGGTTTTCTTTGCTTGATGGAAGGAAATTGTAATTTTATGGGCTACTTTCTGTAGTATGGCCTTGCACTTCGTACTTAAATGTAATCGTTTTGCAGCTTGTGTTGAGCACTGGAGGAGGAGTTAACGGGTTCACCCTTGATCCATCTCTTGGAGAGTTCATACTAACTCACCCAGACATCAAGGTATATTTGTTATGTGAGTATTGGATTAATCATGTGATTAGTTGTTTAGTATGTTTGGTTGTTCAGCTTCTTACAACTTAGGATTAATGTGAAAACTATTGTTTTTGCAATCAGTTGAGTTCAATAAACTTCCAAATAAATTTTCTTTGACAAATAATTGCATCAAAGGTTTGTTATTGGTCTACAAAGTTCTAATTACAAGAAATTCTGTACATCCTCATCTTTAGGTGCAAGTTTTATGCCATTCCCAATGTTCTGAAGTTAAAATCTTTCTGGTATTCTGAACCATTCATGACTATCACAACAAATATGTTTCAAACATGGCAGAAAATGTGATCAAATGCCATTTCTAGTTGTTTTTAATAAGGTCCATATTTTGTCTCTGTATAGCAACTCTGATTTGTTTGATAATTTAGAAGCATTGGTTTATCATGTCTTTTTAATAGATTCCAAAGAAAGGGAAGATCTATTCGGTTAATGAAGGAAATGCTAAGAACTGGGATGGTCCAACGGCCAAGTATGTTTAAATTCAGTTTACAAGTGTTTTATTTTCTACTTGTTTTGCTGTGGACTTGCCTCACTCTTTTTCTTACGAACTTCAGGTTTGTGGAAAAATGCAAGTTCCCCAATGATGGTTCCTCTTCAAAGTCTCTGAGATATGTTGGAAGGTATCATTGATTCTGTTGTTATTGGAGTTACCTTGCCTGCTTTATCTCCATCTGTTGTGTCAGAATACTGATTCTGGTACAGAATGAAGTCTATCATTGATTTATTGTGATGTGATGAATGTTGCTTATGGAAGATCCAGTATCTGGGTGTTTAAAGGAGAACTGGAGAAGTAATAGGAAAAAAACAACCTCCCTTCTTTCAAAAGAAAGAAATAGATAGAGGAGACTAAGGAACCTTTGGAGCTTTTAACTTGAACATTTGTTTGAAAGGAGGAATATTTACAAGTTCTGTAAGAAAGAGAGACTTGCTCAAATGAGTTAGCAACTTGTCAAGTTTAATGTCATTTGGAGAGCATTTCCAAGGCTAGGAGCAATTCGGAGGCTCCTTAATGTGGATAACTGAGGAGAAAAATTATCTCTTTACAATCTTATAAGATTTTGAAGTCAAGTGTGCTGTATGCTTATTTTGATACATAATCTGACTGCAAGTCATCATGACAACACATTCAAATTCTAGCCCAACTGAAATCACTAGGAATTACTTATCCAAAACAAAGAAAACAGAAATCACTATGATTGGTCAAATCTAAGCAGATTTATTGTTTTAGCAAAAATTGAAGAATCTGATCATGGATATATTTTGAAACTGGCATGGCTGTTCTTGCATCTAGATGCTTTTAGTTGGTTTATGACCTGGATTTGTTTCTTTTAATATGGACTTTGATTTTATGATAATGAAATTGTGATGAACAGTATGGTAGCTGATGTCCATCGCACACTACTCTATGGGGGTATCTTTCTGTACCCTGCAGATAAGAAGAGCCCCAATGGGAAGCTGCGGTATGTTAAATGCAGTTAGGGCTATAGCTTTATATTTTTAAGTTCCAGTTAAACTCTTTTCTTACAGGCTTGTTAAATGTGTTTGGCAACAAAAAATTTGCTTACTTACTAAGTTTGAATAATTTGTGTGAACTAGTGTTCTCTATGAGATCTTTCCAATGTCTTTCTTGATGGAACAAGCTGGAGGTCAGGCATTCACCGGCAAGCAACGGGTATTTACGTTAAACTTTTTTTGTTATCAAGCTGATCTAATGACTAACTAAATTATTTTTAGGGAGATGTTTCTGTTTTTGCTGCTAATTTCTCAGCTGTAATGATTTTTGTTGAGAAACACACTCACTGCACTATAATTGAAGTTAGCTTTGTTTCAAAATAAAAAGATGCTGCAGGAGTATGAGATTTTCTTAAATTTTCTATAGACAACAATAAATTGAAGCTCATAAAATTGTTAATATCTTGCTCATAATGATCTGATTTAACCTGATATATTTTTGCAGGCACTTGACTTGGTTCCAACAAAGATACATGAGCGGTCTCCAATATTTCTCGGCAGCTATGATGATGTTGAAGAAATTAAAGCACTCTATGCTGCTGAAGGGAAGAAGGAATAAATGTACAATTCTCATGCCTCTCACTTTACTTACATAGCATTTCTGGATTCTGTTTGTAAATATGTATTCATAAGATATAATCCCTTTATAATGGGATACTACAGTTTATCCATGGATATAGTTTGAATAATTGTTAAGTTTAATGATATTCATTATTGCATATGACTTTGATTCCCTCCCTAAAGATGTGTTGAATGAGAACAAATTAATAAATGGTTAATGTGAATATCCAAACCTTCTTGAAGGAAATGGATTGACAAATCACCGTTCTTGCATAGCTGATCTTGCTGCTATTAAATTGGCAAAATGCAGATATGATAATTTTAAATACAATACAATTACATGATACGAAAATAATAGGATAAATTATACGAATGAGATATGATTTAAAATTTTAACAAAAATAGTATATGAATTTGATAAAATTCAAAAGATATATTTATTTTCGATGTGTTAACACGAATTATAATACGATAATTTTTGTGTTTTATTAATGTTAGACACGAAATAAACAAAAATGAATACACAAATTACATTAAATTGCTGAATCTAAGATGAGGTTTAATCACTGTTTAACCTTGTTTTAAGCTTAAACTTATATGGCTTGTAATATTTTGGAATATTATTTTCTTGTTGATTGTAATTGCTTTGCCCAACCCAAAGTGACTCCATTGGAAAGTCTAAACCTCTTCCAATTAGTCTCTATGTTCCCATTATTGTACTTTGTTTATTGGTAAATTCATTTAAAGCACAATAGTTGACTGCGAATAGGAGCAAGTCAAGAGCACCGGGTTCTCCAAGTTAGATAATTAAATATTAACCATCAGCTTGTGGAAAAGGGGGATCTGATTTTCTCTCACAATTTTGTTTTTTCAATGTGTAGAATTAGTGACAAGGATTAGATGAAATATAATAATATTCAATATACAATTTTTTGAACTTAACGAAGCAACTCTCCTATGAAGACATTACTTGCAGCAAAAACTGTTGAAAAGACTGTGTTATGTCAAGTCTTAATTTATATTAAATAGAAATTATAAAGATATATAGATGACCATTGACATGTAATTTACAATAAATAATGCAAAAAACTTGCTCATAGTCTAAAATATGCCCCATTCTCAAACTATTGGTTCCTGCATTCACACTTTAAACATCTTATTTTAGTATCCAATTTAATTATAGGATTGAATTAATTACTGAGAAAAGAGTGGATGAGCAACCTATTTCTTCAGTTTAGTTGAAGGAAACGATGAATAAATTAAAACAGAAGGAAAAATAACAAACGAATAAGAACAGAAGAAGAATTAAAAAAAAAAGAAAAGAAAAGAAAAACAGTGCTCTTGAAGAGGTCTACCACTTTACAGAAGGATCAAATACTTTTCCAAAGGCAATCTTACTGAAATATAACTTGGGTTTGATATGTCACTCAAGACCATACTCAACCAAAAACATGCAATCCTTTTTTCATCTTGGCATAAGTCTACCACCAAAAATAAGAAGTCTGGCTCTTTTCAGTTTTCAGTGAAAAATGAAGCGAAATGGATCTTTTAATCACATTCATAAATAGATAATCTTACTTAAGAATATAGGTTTGACCACCTAAAAAATAATTATAAACTATAGGGTATAGAATTTATCATCCTATAAAAATGCTAAACAAATTCATCACTACAACAAAATCCATATAAGAGATATACAACTTAAGAAGGGAAAATACTAGATTTGTTTGTACTCAAAATGCAATTTGGTCATTGGCGTTACATGAAGAATATATATTGTTGAACTTGAAATATCCTCTTAACAAAACCACAAAACTTAAGTTAAACGAACAAATACACTTATGTTACTAAAAATTATTGAAGAACAAACACGATTATGTTGTTAAGAATTATTGAAGAACAAATATAATTATAGTGTTAAGAATTATTATAGACACAAATTCTAAAAACTCATAAAGTTCTCGGCGTGCTGGAATTAATATTATTGTAGGATTTTAATTTCAGTAGCTATTGTGGAAACCAAAGGATATTCGAAGGTCAAAAGTGTGTACTGAAACTTTGGTTAAATATTCTTCCCAACGTGAAATAGGATTTTGCGGAATTGATCTTATCAAATATTAGATTTTGGTCTTGTTTTGATTTGATAAATAGGGCAGATGGACAGATTTCTCTTACTTAATTTGAGCCTTTTTGCATAGATAAAATTAGTGAGATTACATCGAGAACTTCTTTTATGCATCATGGAACAAATCTAAACGAAAAAAGATAAAAGTTTTATAGAATTCCATCCTGTTTGGTGTGACGATTTTTTTTTTTTTATATATAAGAGGTCATTGTCTCAAGGACAACAGAAATATTGCAGGTTTTGAGGTTCAAAATTTAAATTTATTAAATGTAATTTTTTAAAAATGATGATATGAATCAATTAGTATTATCAAATTTAAAGTGAATAAACAAATCAAATTTTCAAAAAAAAATTTAGACCCGACCGCGATTCCAAGCAATCATAAAACATGGTTTTAGTCAAAAAAATATGGTCAATATACAACTGGAAGAACCTTGCTAGTTCTTCTCAAACGGGCAGTCTTTCGTAAAAGGAACCAACCCAGAGGAAAGTAACAACTGGCCAAAAATTAAGTAGTAAGTTGGGTAGAGAGTGATTTTCATTTTACAGTATAAATGTACACTATGGAATAAGGATGGCAATTCAGCAACTTTCGAGCTTGTTGCACATCAACTACCACCATTTACCTCTCTCTTTTTGGTTCAAGAAATATTTGGCTTCTGTTGTTCGTCAGTGAATTGGTTTTAGCAGTAATTTTTTGAACATTCGACAATTCAAGCCTTTGCTGCTTCCAGAAAAAAGAGAAAGGAATATCAGTGGAAAGGAGAAATGAAAGGAACTTAGTCAAGAATAAACATGCCATTGGGGCAGAATCAAGATTTGTAAAATATTTCCTTGCCTTAGGAACCAGTTTCTATTCCAAGAACATGTCCCTGAAGGCATAATGACTAATCTCTATTCAGAAGGAGGCAGGCAAAGGTTTCAAAGTTTCTACTATCGGGAAATGGCTTTCGTGCTTTTCATTTTTCTTCAAAGTTCTATATTTTTCACAACAGAAGCTCAAACAAGAGTTTCCAACATTTATTTAGCTTCTTCTGTTTCTCCAACTAATAATTCATATTGGCTTTCGGAGTCTGGCCAGTTTGCCTTTGGTTTCTATCCCTATGACAATGGCTTCTCTGCAGGAATCTAGTTTGAAAACATCCAGCAGGAAACTGTCGTATGGACAGCAAAACGAGATGAGCCACCAGTCTATAGTGATGCTACATTGCTTTTAAGCACTGAAGGTAGGCTTGTTGTGCAACAGACTCATGCAAGGACGAGAGACCATCATTCCAAATGCTACGTTTGAGTCCTCAGCCTCCATGTTTGACTCTGGCAACTTTGTTCTCTTTGATTCAAATCGGAGATCTTATGGCTGACTTTGATTCCCCTATAGACACCATTTTACATGATCAAAGTTTTATTTCTCATTTATCCTAAACAAATCATACTAGGGGAAAGTTTCTGTTAGGCTAAAAAGTCTCAATCCAATCACATCAATTGAAGCATAATCAAATAATCAATCAATTACACAAGAGACAGTAATTTAACATAGTTCGATTCAACTAACTTATATCTATAGATGAAAAATAAGATCCATTAATTGTAGAGAATTACAAACATACATAAAAACATATAAATCCCTCAACAATCAATACACATAGACCCTCTCAATCTTCTATAGTCTTATGGAGTATTTTCAACCCATATAAACACATACTCATGTGTACCATTTCAATACAATCAAACACATACTCATATGCATCCGTACATTATAACTATGTGGATTATCTTAAATCTTCTCTAGTTCACTCATATGCACCATACTTACGTGGACCCTCTCAGTCTCTTTTAGTCCACTCACAAACATACAACCCTCTCAATCTCTTATAGTCTTATGGAGTATTTTCAACCCATATAAATACATACCCATGTGTATCCTTTCAACACAACCAAACACATACTCATATGCACCCGTATATTATAACTACGTGGATCATCTTAATCTCCTCTAGTCCACTCATATGTACCATACTTACATGGATCCTCTTAGTCTCTTTTAGTCACTCACAAACATACAAACATACACAGCCATGAGACGTAATCTTCAGTAGTAAAACTCTACAACTCTCTTATATTTTTTTTCATATCTAATCTTATAGAAATTTACCTATTTATAACTATACAAATTTATCTATTAAGAATTCTTTTTCTTTTAGAATTCTTATTCTGCAAGTCAAATTTATCTATTAAAAATTTTTTTCTTTAAATTATTTTTTTACAAATTTTTTTGTCTATAAAATAATATCTAACAAATCTCAAATAAATATATTAAGGAGAGAGATGGTAATCTGGTACAATACCCTGTAGATTCTCTAAAACAGGAGGCTGCTTACAGGAATAAAGAAACATTTAATGCTGGAGATAATGTGACCCTGAATCTCGATAACAATTGTCAGCTTTACCTTCCGAATGCTACCATATTGCTTGTTAAAAACATTACCGATAAAGCTAGTGTCTCTCATAATCTCATCTACCGACCGTGCAACTATTGATGCAAATTGAATATTTCGATTGTATTCACAAAGTTCCAACCAATCTGGTAATTGGTCAGCCGAATGGTCATCCTTTGATAATAAATGCGATCCTGAAGGCTCGTTCGGTGTGAATAGCTACTGCACTCTGATGGACAGGAATCGCATATGTCAATTTCCTCCCGGTTTTGATTTCATTGGTCAGGGCCAGAAGGATATGGGATGCCAAAAAAATTGTAGTGCAGATGCCTGCAGTAGAAAGAGTGAGCAAAACTTTGATGTTTATGAATTGAGTAGTATGACCTGGGAAGATGATCCTTATGATACTCTCCAAGCGCTATCAAAAGATGAGTGCCGAGAGGAATGCCCGAGATTGTAACTGTGAAGCCGTATATCCGGGGAAACCGTAAAAGGCAAGTATGCAAAATGCTGAATCTCCCTTGAAGATATGGGAGAAGAGGAACGGAGGTAGAGTGACAACTTTTATGAAGATTGGTGCTGGGGTTAGGACAATAATTGGAGGTCAAGGAAAGAAGAGTGAATTGCAAATGAACATCTTCATTGCTGGCATTTCATCTTTGACGTTTGCATTTCTTGTTTTAACATCCTCTGGTATTCTTATATACAGGCATCACATTAAATAGTACCAAAGGATTTTGGATCAGAGAGATAATAAATTTGATGAGATTGTCACATTGAAATCATTCAACTAATAATTTCACGGATAATATTGGTAAAGGAGGTTTCGGGACAGATTTCAGAGGAGTCACATCAAATGGCATGCGAATTGTAGCCATCGAGAGAGTAGAAAGCGTGGTGGCTGAAGTAGAAAGAGAATTCAGGAATTAATGAGGGCGATTGGGGAAAAGGCACAATAAGAACCTAGTTCAATTGCTTGGTTACTGCTATGACGGAACTAATCAGAAAATGGCTCACTTGCAGATTTTCTCTTTAGATCCAATTTAAAGATAAATTCGGGACGGAAGAATTGCAATAATATTGGACATAGCCATAGTAATTTTTTACTTGCATGAAGATTGTGAGATCCAAATCATCCACCGTGACATCAAACTGAAAACATACTAATGAGTGGCAAAGGATACGGGAAAATTGCTGATTTTGGTTTGGCCAACCTACTGATCCCTATAACAGTGGAAGCAGATGTATATAACTTGGAACTTATGTTGTTTGAGATAATTTGTTGTCGAAGGAGTGAGGAAGCACATATCCCGGACAATGAAGCAGTACTTGTAAATTGGGTGTATGATTGTTTCAAGGGTAATGAACTAGAGAAGCTGGTGCAAGAAGATGAAGTGGAAAAGAAAAAGCTTGAGAGGGTGTTTAAGGTAGGCTTAGAGTGCACTCAGGATGAACCATCATCCCGACCATAGATGAAGAAGGTTATACTGATGGTAAATGTACCAGACCCTCCCTGTCCTAGTTCCATTGTCAGCTCCCACAACTTACAATGAAGAGGTTTTAGCACTGAATGAAAGTAGCTAGCTGCACACTTCTTTTTACCAGTTTTTGTCTTACAACTTTATTTCTTTGCATTTGGGAATTGTGTTATACTTATCTGTTATTATTTGTATAAATCATGAATCATTTTATTGAGATCATATGAGAAATTTACGCAAACTCTGATTGTCTATACCGTCTAATGAAGGCTTCGTGCAATTAAAGATAGTTGGAAAACATTTCCCGGATATTGACACAAAAAAATGACTTTGAATGTGTTCTCAAGCATCTTTAACCAAATGAAAAATATTTGTAAAACCTGTTTCATGATTTGGAATTTGAGTAATTTCTAAGATCAATAAGATAAATAACAGGTTAATCTTTCTCAATTCTGTTCAAGCAGAATCAAACTGCACAAACTCAATTATAACTGAAGCTGAAATACTGTCATAGTTCAAGATATGTTTACTTGTAAGGTTTGATTTGATTTAGATTCGGTTTTAGAGTGAGAGCATTTGAAGATCGGATTACTATTTTGGGTTTCAAATTGGCTAGATACTACATATTTCACCATCAACGTTGAGTTTCCTTTAAAGCCTAAATCCACAATACCAATTCTTAAAGTCGACTCAGTAAGATGCCATAAAATTGAACCAAAAACAAGTGGGTAAAGGGAGAAGAGGGAGAAGAGGTACCATTTCAGATGAATAGCAAGCTCAGATATGAGTTATTCTTCTAAAGTTCTGAGGCATCTTTAGCTCTTTGCTCAAGAAGTAAACACTGTAATTAATCTCAGAACAGCTAAAGAACATTGCAGCTGCACAAGACAAACAATGATCTTGCACTAGTTTTATGAGTCTGAAATCAAAGTCCTCAAGTCACTAGTTTTAAGTCTAATTTCCATATGTGTAAACGTGATGAAGGTTTGAATGTCGCTTGTTACTTGTTGGAGACGGAGCAAATATTAATCACTAGTTGAACCACCTATCTGCTGACTCCTGGCCCTTGCACTTGAATTGCAAGGTTAAGTTTATCTCATGATCGTAGGCCTAGTCGTTGCTTTGCTCCCTGGAAAGCAGTGGGATTAGGCAAGCAAGTTAAAATTTCTCCATTGTCTTGCAATGCTCACTTGTACCAAAAAGATTGGTTCTCTGTTGAAAATCAGTTCAATTTTAGATTGTTTACCACGTTATATTCAGTGCTCAGTATGGAATTTGGTGATGTTTTCATCCTGTGAAGGAATACTAAATTATTTGTTTTTGATAGTGGGAAAATACTGGTACACATTCTCTCTCTATTCATATGCAATATTTGTTATTTGTTGATAGGAAGGTCTATTGTTAGAATGGTAAACTTTTAATTTTAATGACTTAAATTCAAATCCTAACAACTTCAAATATATATATAAAAAAAATATTTGTTTAATATTTGTTTCATATAGTATTATTAAATGGTCAAGATCAAGATATAAAGTTTTAAAGATGATGACACCTCTTCCATTCTTGTTCTTTCTTTCTTTCCTTTTTTTTTTTAAAATTTGTCTATGGACCGAGACTTGAGAACATTGATTTAGGTTTAGCTATATGAATTTTTTTTAAAAAAAATTTCATTTATATATAGAAATATGAACTTTAAAAGTGTTAAAAATGATCAATTTAAATATTTTATGAATTTTAAATTAATAAATTCATCCTCTAATATATAACTTTTATTAATTTATTTAAGTTTAATTTAAATCAATTAAAATTAAAAATAGAGTTTATATGAAATTAAACTACTTAAAATTTTAAAATTTTAATTCTAAAAATGTTAAAAGTGATTAACTAAGATATACTTAGTAATTTTATTATAAATTTTAATTTAAATGAATTTTATTTTTAATATTAGACTCATTTTTATAATTAGATTAAAAAAGTACAAAAAATGATTGACTAAAATATCTTTAATAAAATTTTAATTCAAAAAATATTAAAAGTGATTAATTAAAATATCATTATTAATTTTTTTATAAATTTTAATTTAAATGAATTTTTTAAGTATTACATTTTTTGTAATTAGACTCATCTTAAGGCACAAAATATGATTTTCATATAAAATAAAATACAAATAGAACAAGATCAAAATTTATTAGTGTTCATAGGAATAAGACAATTGTATGGAGGTTTTTTTTTTTTTTTTAATTATTGCAGAAATAATTGCAATGTAGTTTATTTTGATAAATTCATTAAAGATAATCATAATTAAGTCATTGAAGGATATTTCTTTTTTTTCTATTTTTTGCCTTTCAATTTTTTTGTTTTAATTGATTTGCTAACTATATATGTGTGTTAATGATTTATCTTAAGAAAAAAATCATTAACATGCATCTATAGTTAGAAAACCAAAGGAAGATTATCCTAAGAAAAAAAATTAGATGAAAGAATGACTGGTTATGTGTAGGTTTATCTTCTCCATATGATTTGTTTCAATGAAGAATATACAAATGTATTGATTTTTAATTTCTTTAGAATTAAAATAAAACTCTTTTATTAGGAGAAACATTTTATACTCATTCTTTTTATCCATTATATCAGTTGAAAAATATTCAATATTGCATAAAAAATTTTAATTTTACCATATTAGTTAATTTGTATTCAAAAATGATTTATTATTATAAAAATATTGTTATAAATTATAATTTAACAAACTTACAAGTGATTTGAGGACATTTATTAGAAAAATTCATTTGATAGATCTTTATTTAATTGTATATTTAGTATTTTAATCATTTTAATTTTGACTTTTCATAATTTTGAATAGAATTTTTAACTGAGTATTAGAAATTAATTAGATTGAGTCAAGTTTTATTATCTACTTTTATTCATAGTATACTCAAGTATTTACTTACACATTTGAGTAAATTTGATTTAATAATTGGAGTATGCTTATCTTTATTTAAAAAACTAGATTCAAATCATTTTAAATTTAAATAAAAAAGAAGTATATTTAATTATTTATAATTGTAATGTCATTTTAGAAATATTTTTAAAAATTAATTAACTAATTCAACCACAAAGATAATAAAAATGAAACATTGAAAATGAAGAAAAAAAAGCTCAAATAAGAAACTTTTAAATTGTTATGAAAGATGAATAAGAACATTGGATTTTATTTGGCCTAACTTTCAATTTGAATTTTGGTTATGTTCAATCATTTTAGATTTTAAATAACTATTATGTTGTTAACTTTTTAAAATCAATTGAAATCGGATCAAGTTGGTTCATTTTTATAATTATATATATTATTTTAAATTTTAATTAAATTAAAATTTAAAATGAATAAAAAATGTATATATACTCAATTTGACTTTTGAATTATTTAAAGTTTCAATTGATTAATCATGTTATTTTTTTCTATATTTTTATGATGTCATAAATAAACTTCAAAATAAAATGAGAACACAACATAATGAAAATTTAAATGCAAAAGTTTTAGGGTTAATAATGATAATTCTAAAATATAATTCTTATATGCAAGTCTTGCAGATTAAAGGATATATCATCTTTTGAGGATTTTGAAAATTTTTGTGCAAAAATATTAATTTAGATCAATAAGTTTATAATTGTTCATTTGATGATCAAGTTGATACTATAAAGGTTGTGAAAAATAACTCAAACACTTCATTTAAAAGAGATATAATAGTTCATACTTATTCGAATAGACAACATAAAGTTAAATATTATTTAGGTTGTTATAATCCCTTATAATAGTTTTTATCCTTTCTAAACGAAGAAGTTAGTTGGAATCAAAATATATATAAAAAAAAAGTCATTTTTGAATGATAGTATTGAGAACAAAGTAACAATTAGAAATATACCATGATTTTGTTTAGCAAAATAAATTTTCGAGACAAAACTTAATATATTTTAAAATTTGTTAGATGTTTTTTTTAATAAATTTTTTTAATAAAATTTTCTCATTATTTTTATCATATATATAACAAAATTTTTATCCAAAATTATATGTTATAAGGTTTAAGTTTTGAGATCCTACCCATTAAACACAAAAAATATAAAGTAGTTACCAATTTTTTTTTTACTTAGATGTGATTGGCCACCTATGTAAATCTATCATTTTTAAGGTTATCCTAAGTGTAAACTAAGAGACTCTAAAAAAAAAGGGTTATGGTCTACATTAACAAAACTAAGTTCAAGAGTTGGTTATCTACTGGAAAGATTTTAGCATCCTATTATGCCCAAAATTGGTACCAAATTAATCATATATTATCTTACCTAAGCTTTATCAAAGATGATTTTTTAATCATGCGAATCATGCAAAAAGTCATGCAATATATATAAAATCATACACCTATCATACAAAAATATCATAAAAAAAAATGCAAAAATATCATGTCAATATTTAATAAATAACAAATTATGCAATAATATTAATAATTATGCAAATATATTAATAATTATGCAAATATATTAATAATCATACAAATAATAAATAATCATGCAAATATTTTAATAATCATGCAAATAATAAATAATCATGCAATTAATAAAAAAACTAAATTCATAAAAATATCATACAAATAAACTATAAAATCTTACCAATTCTTTTCCTTTTTCTTTTCTTCATCACTTTAATTCAATCAATAATTAAATAATAAATAACACACAAAAAATAAAAAATATTAAATAATAAAAATAGAAGAAAAAGAAAAGCAAAAGTGTTACAAACAAGTTGAGTCTCAAAATGGATATGTGCATGAGTTGAATAGATCTGACCCTTTTTCTTTACACCATAAATGACACCATTTTATTGATCAATAAATGGCAAACTTCCAACCTTTCCTTTCCATTTTTATTTTTCCTTTCTCTCTCTAGAGTCTCAAATTCTCTGTCTTCTCTCTTCAATTGAAAAACAACCTAGCCAAAAAAAAAAAAAAGAAAACTAGTGTAGGCAAAGCAAGCCGTAGCTTCTGCCGATTGTTGATAGTGCCATGTATCGATGCCTAAAAACCCAAAAATCTTTTTGCTGAATCTCCTTCTTTCAAACAATATTTCTTTCCTCTATTATCTTATTTGCCCAAAGCCTTTTTTTTTTTTCGTTACTAGCAATTCCTACAGAAAAGTTAGAAGCTTTTTCTCTTCTTGTTTGAAACCAAACTCCTATAAATATTTAAATTTCACAAAGATGAGTTCAAGCCGAAACCTAAAATCAAAAGAACTCTTTTCAATTTTTTTGCACTTTTTATTCTACTATGTAATTGCTTTTATTCTATGTATTGTGCTTGTTTGCTCTTGCTATTTTTTGGCTATGTTTGCTTTGATTATGGGTTGGTTCGGTAATTCATGATTTCTTTGTTACTTGTCTTGTTGAGTATTGGTTTTTGTTGAATTGGAGATTGCTTGGGACTGATCGAGGCTGTAGGTATTTTGACTAAATACTTTTGGTTCTGCTAGTTGTTGCTTGACTTAGCTATTGCTAAAATTTTTGATTTTTTTAGGCTAATTTTTATGGCAAATTGCATACCTCATTTCATCCGAGGCCTTTAAATCAAACGATTCAGATATTTAGTTGGTTCAGGTTCATTAGGCTTTCAAGGTAATTTTTGGGCTGTGAAGCAATGTTTGGGCTTTAAGCCTAGTTTATGATTTTCTTTTAAGCTTTGATCCCAGATCCTTTTTGTTTTCCATTTTAATCTGATAGAAAATAAATAAAAAAAGGGAAAGAAGATCAAATAAAATTTTTTAAAATCTGTATAAAGTTCATGAATTTGGCAAAAGAGATTAAAGATAGATTATTGGATTGAATAACTTGTTAGATTTTTTTTAATTTTCAAGAAAATTGAAATTAATGGCAGATTGAATGATTTTAAGGTTTTCAATGAAATAGGCAAGTCACAAATTAGAAAACCATAGAAAATCAAATTGATGATTAGATTGAATTAATGCTTCCAAAATTTAAGGGAATTGAATCCGTTTATAAACTTGAATCGATCAACAAGCAGGGGATAGACAGAAAAAAAAAGATTATATAGAAACCCTTGAGGGGAATATATAGGAAGGATACAAAAAAAAGTTCTTAACATTCAGAGGTTTTTAAATCAATTTGGTATTTGGACCTTTGTTTTGGAATTTGTTTTTTTTGGGATTTGATTCTTCATTTAGTTGGTTTTTGTAGGACTATTTGGGAATTTTTAGGCAAATGTTCAAGTTTTGGTGGTGTTCTTAAGTTTTTCTAGAAAACTGTTAGGGTTTTTGGTGATAATCGAAGATTTCAGCAATTGAAATCTAGAATTTTCCCTATTTTCTACAATACTCTGCCATATTCTAGGTTGATGAGTTTAGGTCATTTAAAGTTTTAGAAAGAGAAACAGAGAAAATCAATTTTAGAAAGAGAACAAGAATTTGAAATCTGAAGGAAGAGAGAAAAAATAGCTTTTATAGCCCATCAAAATGCACCATTTAACTTATCCAAGGATCTGCATGTTTTTAAAAGGGTGACCTGATAACCCGCATGACCTGTTTTTGACCCAAACCTCCTTCTACCCTTAGTCGAACCATGATCCAAGCTGAGTGCCAAGTTGCCTAAGCTGATCTATGCTTTGAGTTAAGCCCCGTTCCTCAATTGTCAAGCCAAGTTGATTGTAATTATTTTTCTTATTTTTTATGTTTATTTTATTTACTTATTTATTCATTATTTTTAATACACTTTTATAAAAACATATTTTAAAAAAATGAGTCTTACTAGCAGATTGAAAGGTAATCACTTTTTTTAGTATGGTTTTACCAATATATTGGAAAACCTTATAACCTTTTCTTTTTTCCAAAAAAATATAATAATAAAAAGCCTTACCAGCATATTGGAAGGCCAATGTTTTATTTCCAAAATAAGGTTTTACCAACATATTTTATGTCTTTTCGCATGAAATTCTACTAACATATTGGAGGATAATTTTCAACAAAAAGTCTTACCAACATATTTGAGGATATTTCTAGCTATAAGTTTGATTTACAAAAATTTATTTCTGGAAGAAAAATTAAATGAATACAACGATGGAACCTTTTCAAAGCGTGACAAATTTGGTAAATTATAAATATATTTTAAAGCTTGGATAACTTGAAATCAAATTAGTATCATTTTTTGGATAGGTGTTATAAGGGTGCTATAATCTTCCTCACGTATAACCATGCTCCCAGACCTAAAGTTTGGTTTCATGGACTAGATAGAATCTACTATTTAAAAATACCTAAGTCAATCTTAGAAACCTAAGTCAATCTTGGGACTCATTTTTAAATGAGATAGATTCAGTCAAGTGACCAATCTCACCTAAATAAAAAAAGATTAGTGGTGACTTCTTTAAGTTTATGTCTAACGGTAGGTCCACAGATCTATATGTTATGATAGTTTAATAGCTCTACTGGAGATATGTGAGACTTAGGCCAATAAATGATTTCTTGTTATCCAAACCTAACCTAATACATTTAAGATTTTTTTCTCTCTTTGTTTGTATTTAATTTATTTATTCATTTTATATATCTATCATTCATTTGCACATGTATAACATGAGCTTTACACTCGAGTTCTAGCCCTCAAAAGGGAGTAAAGTGCCTACACCTTCATGAGATTTCATATATTTGCATGGGCTAGTGAAACACTCTCATTCAAATTGAACACTTTCCACCTATAACCTATAATGGGTAAGGATTAAGATGCCTTACTAGTCTATGATGGACAATGATGTAAGGAATAATTTAAGAACCTTTAAAAATAGCTCAAAACGCATATAGTTAACCTCATAAGCTTAACCCATAGGTAGACCCATGTTCCCTTTAACATTTTAGAGTTGACCTTGAATTAGTATCATGGTTTTGTTTTAGTTATTTTGTTAATATGCTTTATTTTTTATGTATTAACTAACTTTTTGGTTTTTTTTTCCTTGTCTTGTATATTCATAAAACATTTCTACAGATTGCATAACATACTTGCCAAGGATATTTCAACAAAAGCTTTCATGGGATCCACTGAATGTCTAGTTTGTGGCTTATCTATGTTTTCTAAGTGTGAGTCACCTAATGATGTGAAGATAGAGTCAGAGAAAAAGTAACAAAAGGAAGGTGATTGTTTACCACCAAGCTATGTTTCCAACTTGCTAAAGAAGTTTATTTGCTCTTCAAGCCAAATTATTTGAAGGACTTGTCAAGTATATGGAAAGGTATGAGTTAGTCTAAACAGTCAGTCTTTTGTGAGAATTATGGTCATATTGCATATTTCTTTTCGATGGTAGTTGAACATTCCCTCATCAAAGCAGTGGTGCAATTTTTAGATCCTTTATATAGATGTTTCATCTTTAATGAATTTGACATGATGCCAACTATAGAATAGTATTCTATATTGATGGGTTTGCATCTTCAATCACCAAATAAGATATATTTTAGGAGATAGAAACTTACATTTCACAAGAAACTAGTAGATCTCATAGGAGTCAAAAAGAAAGATGTGAATGTACAAGTTCAAGAAAGAAGAATTGATTTTGGGTAATATTGAGATAGAAGTGATTGATTTCTTTTGGCATGTGAAAAAATGTTGCAACCCCTTTCTGTAATCTTGATCGAAACAAATAGATCTTTGAACCATTATGATCAAGAGAGCAAAGGGCATTTCTTTGGATGTGTACCATTATTATATTTATGGATGAAAAATCATTTTCAATGTAAAAAGAATTAATTTTCCAAACTTTATTTTTGTAATCAAGCCTCGATTATGGAATTTTGTGAGAGTCAATGGCTAAAGCTCAAACCTAAAGAGGAATGGATGATCCCACTATAAGGTCTTACTTGTAGCCAAGTGAAGTGGTTAGTTCCATGAATGAATCATGAATTGATGTTATACCAGTATAAAAAAAAAACGGGGTTCCACTTCTGGGTTTATAGGGGGTAACAAGTTATGCACCGTTTATGGTTCGAAAGTAGTTTGAGGTTGAGCAATTTGTGGGGTTGAGTAGTTTGTTCCTCTAACACACAAACTCACTCAATCAAATTTTCTATATAGTGAGCCAAAAATGCTACAAAAGGTGGATAATGTGATCAAGGCATGACAAAAAGCCCAAGAGAGTAAGTCATGGGTTGTTTACAGATAAAGTCACTCATAGGTATTTGGTGTGAAAAGACCAGAGGGCTAAAAAGGTTGTGTTTATGCTCAAAGATCATTACCAGCCAGTGAATCAAGAGTTCGACTAGATACCCTCAAAGTTAGAGTTTGCAAGAAAAGAATTTAAAGTGGAGAAAGATAAGATAAAGTAAGAGATTCAAAAGCTTTAAAAAGAGAGGAAGCAATGGAAAGATAAGGCAGAAAGTTAAAAGTTAGAGTCCATAATATCTCTAAGAAGCGTGATACGATACTTAAAAATTTGGCTAAACTTCATAAATAACACAAGAAGTTAAAAGCTAAAAGTAAAGCCCAAAAGGTTGTTAGAGAGTGTGACAATGCCTTTAAAGAGTTAATGAAGTTGTGTCAAGAGCATAAAAGATTACATATCCAGGTGAAGACTAAAGAAATAAATATCACTAATTTGACTTGTGTGAACAAAAAGTTAAAAGAGGAATGTTCCCAGATAAAGGATGATTGTGTTGTAGCCTAAAAGAAGAATGAGATGCTTAAAAGATATATTCAAACATTGAAGCAAAAGTTGAATGGACAATGGGGCCACATTATAGCACTCATAAAAAGGCATTGGGAGCTATCTTACCAAGCTTGGTTTGGCAAAAGAGAAAGTTTGGAAAGGCAAATGTATATAGAGCATATTGTAACCCAAATAAGCAAGGCAGTGATCAAGGTAGGAAAATGGTTGAAGAGGCTAAAGCATTAAGAATAGTGGTTACACTAGTAAGAGAACATGGACAACATCTGTTTAACTTCATTGAAGAAGCTAAGGATCAGTATGAGAAGATTAAACATTTTTAAAAGTGGAGAATAATAGACTTATTGTAAAATAGAATTTAATGGAATAAATGAAAGTTCACTTTTGTTGAAATCTCTTGGAAAGGGTAAATATTTTCTTTATCTCTTTTTCATGCATTGCATTCATTCATTCATAATTAAAATTTTAATCATGTTAGTTTATAATAAGACCACCATTTTAAAATTGTGGTAGATGAGGTTGAAGGATAGCTCAACACCAGTACAACATCTAGGCTCAAGCTAGAAGAATGGAACAAGATAATATGAGTGGTGTTGAGAAATTAAAAAGAGTTTAGAAGGAAATCAAGGGAAAACTAAGCAAAATCCTTGAAGTTTTGGGTAAGCTAAATAAGGAAAAAGATGTAGAGAAAGAGGTTTCACATAAAGTTACTGATCCACTATATCCTCTGGATTATAGCTCGTATAAGTCCTAATCTACTTAAAGTTTCCCACCTTAACAGCCTATATTTTCAAGCTATACTTATTCGAGAACGCCACTTGCACCCAGCTGAGGGAATGTTCAAAACTACATTAATCCTACCTTCACTAATAAGGCAATTGAATCAGTCCAAATTCTTAATTTGGATAATCTAAAAGAGGAATTGAAATTGAAAATGACTGAGTTTTTGGAGGACTCTAAAAATAATCACATAATGAACATGCTCGAAGAAAGGTTACAAGTTGTGGAAGGCATTGATTTTTACGATTTCATAGCTACTATTAGGCTTTGTCTGGTACCAAATGTGGTTATGCCTTTAACGTTTAAGGAACCAAAGTTTGAGAAATATAACAGTACAAAATACCCTATCATACATGTTACAATGTACTGTCATAAGATGGTAGCTTACACTAGTAATGAAAAATTACTCATGCATGTATTCTAAGGATAGTTTAACTGGTTTTGCTACAAGGTAATAGGTCTAGTTGGACAAGACTCGCATTTGATCATGGATGAATTTAACTAGCTCTTTCAGTAACCAATATTGTCATATCATAAATATGGCTCATAATTCTTTATTTTCATAGAGTATTGAAAAGAAAGTGATAAAGTCATATAAACAATACACTGAGAGATAGTTAAACATAGCTGCTTAGGTTCAGCCACCTTTAACTAAAAAAGAGACAACAATTCTGTTTGTGAGTATTTTAAAGTCGTCTTATTATGAAAAGATGATAGGAAAAATGACCAAAAATTTTGTTGATATGGTGATCTTAGGAAAGATCATTGAAAATGCTATAAAAAATGGCAAGCTTAAAGGAGAAAAGTCTACAACAGCTAAGAGAATTCCTAAAAAAGATGAGAGTGAAACTCAAGCTATGAGTTTCGAAAGGCAACAATTGAGGAATTATACTCTTTAACCTCAACCTATTTACCCCACATATTATCCTGCCATAAACAATGCCTTGGCTTTTTCATACCGACTAATTTCACAATCTGCTTATCCACCCACTTATTAACCATCATTCTGACCACCTACCAATACATACCACCTTAATACCCCTGCTACTGCAAGGCTTTCTACATGCCCATCAAACCCAATAATAGTCCAAGAAAATTATAAAATAATTAAAAGAAGCTCACCTTTGATCCTATTCTCATGACTTATATGAGTTGTATCGAGAACTCTACAATAATTATTTAATTGCTTTTTTTGGTATAAAACCACTTGAGCCTCCTTATCCCAAGTAGTATGATCCTGTTACTCATAATGATTAACATTATGGAATCACGGGCCATTCTATGGAAAATTGCATTACTTTAAAATATAAGGTACAAAATCTAATCCAAAGATAGGCTGATTAATGTTGATAATAGTAAAAAAACAATGCCCAATGTTAGTGGTAATCCACTGTCCAATCATACAGTTAATGTTTTGAATAGGGATAAGAGAGGTATGAAGAAAATGATAGAAGAGATCAAGATGCCATTCAGTCAATTATATGATACTCTATATGAGGTTAGAATGGTATAACTAGTGGACCCACATACCTACTATGAAAGATGCAACCTAAATCAAATATGTAAGTATTATAGTCAGGCTCCAAACCATTCCATGAAGACTTGCAAACAATTTCGTGAAAAAGTACAAAAACTAATGGATTTGTACTATATTGAGTTGTATAAGGAAAAAAAAACCTCAAAAGATGCTAAAGTGTCTATGACTAATAAGTCAAAATAGGTGTTAAGGCCAATGACCATATATTGTGGTGAGAAGCCAAAATCAATCATAGACAGGCTTATTCCTAAGCCAATAACCTTTAAAGTCCTAAGCATGTTCCCTTATAAGGTTGAAAAGGTTGTACCATAGAGGTATAGCTATGGAGTGATAGTCCAAGGGCAAGAAGAAACCGTGCCCAAGCCAGAGGCTATCAACATAATTGGTGTAGGTGGCATAACCAAAAATGAAAGATGCTACATTCTAAAAATATTGAAAAAGGTAAAAAAAAAAAAGTAATAGTGATGGAAAAACAAGTTGAACCAAAGCTAACTCCAGAAAAAGACAATCTAAAGCTTGTGTTAAAAAAAAAAGCCTACGAGTTTTTAAAACTGGTAAAGCACACCGAGTATTATGTGGTTGAGCAATTAAACAAAATGCTAGCTAGGATCACTTTGTAGTCACTGTTATTAAACTCAAAACCACATTTCAATACCTTGTTAAAAGTGTTAAATCAGGCTTATGTGGCACATAATATGTTTATGGAATACGTGAACCATTTAAGAGAAAATCTAGTGGTATCATATTATATAGCCTTCAATGATAATGAGATCTTACCTGAAGGAAAAGAAAGCACAAAGGCTCTGTATATCACTATTAAATGCAAGAGTCATACTATAGCCAAAGTCTTTATTGACAATGGTTTGGCTATTAACGTTATGTCTATGTCCATCTTAGCAAGACTGCTCATTGATTTGCTCTACATAAAAAAGTAATTATATGATCATCCGAGTATTTAATGAGATTAGGCACAAGGTATTGGGAGATATTGAGATACCTTTACAAATTGGACCTTGTTTCTTCAACGTAAAGTATAAGGTTATGGACATTTCCCTATCATATAGCTATTTGCTAGATAGGTTGTGGATTCACATGGTAGATGCTATTCTTTCCTCCTTACACTAAAGCGTCAAGTTTAATGTAGAGGTTTAACATGTGATTATGGTTGGAAAAGAGGACTCGTTAGTAACTCAGCCTATGAATGCTCCTTATTTAAAAGTTGTTAAGGAATCATTGAAGTGTTCTTATCGATCTTTCAAACTTGTTAATATAGTATACGAGGGGTTCAAATTCTACCAACCAAAATTTTCTAAGAACATGATCAATCAAATTGCTAATAAAGGTTGGTACCTTAGAGTTGGGCTAGGTAAAAATCTATAAGGAATAAAGGAGCCACCAATGATAATAGACACTAGTGAAAAATTGGGCTTGGGGTATAAAGCTGAGGAATGGAAAATGAAGAGGATGCAAAACAATAGGAAAGAAAGAAAGATGGCGAGAAACATGCCTATGGTTATCCTGCACTTGAATAAAACATTTAGGGCATGAGGATATAGGTATACAAGGTCAAAGGAAGATGCTAAAAGGAATTGAGTATGAAAGAAGCTTTTGCTAAACTATCCATCCAAATGATAGGTGAAAAAATCCAAGAGGAAGAGGTGTTGGTTCATTCATTTCCACCAAGCTTTGAACTAAAAAATTAAAGTGTTCGAGATGCCCGCCATCTTGGATACCTCCCTAATGTAATTATAACCCCTAATTCTTATGCCCAAAAGCATTGGAATGGCATTTTATGTATAAGCCTCTCATAATTCATTATCTTAATAAAAAATAAGAGTATGCATTTTTATTCATTTCTTTTATTTAATTTTCATTTTCTTTCTAATCAAAGCTCACCAATACTTTCTATTTCATTTAATTTCAAGTCATTAAATGAATATAAAGATAATCTTGATAACAATCAAAGATTTAATTTTGAGAATTCAATTAATGCTGATGAACTTAATATCGAAGAAGACTCTGAAGAATTTTTTTCCTCCATATCTAATGAAACTGATTGAACAAGAGAATAAATCTATTGAGCCTCATCAAAAAATCATTGAAATGATAAATTTAAGGGGTGATGAGAGCAATAAGGAGGTTAAGGTTGGCACATCACTTACATCGGCTGATAGACAAAGGTTAGAGATTTGCTTTTAGAGTTTATGGGGTGTTTGCTTGATTCTATTAGGATATGCCTGGGCTTAGTATTGAATAGTGGAGCATAGAGTACCCTTGAAGCCTGAATTAAGCCTATTTAACAAAATTGAGAAAAATGAAGCTTGGAATGCTACTGAAAATTGAAGAAGAGGTAAAAAAATAGTTTGATGTAGGCTTTTTACAAATGGCCAAATATCTTAATTGGGTAGCTAATATAGTACCTATTCTTGATAAAGATGAAAAGGTATGAATGTGTGTAGATTATCATGATTTGAATAAGGCTAGCCTGAAGGATAATTTTTTTCTACCTCATATTTATACATTGGTGGATAATATGGCCCGACATTATGTATTCTCTTGATGGATTCTTAGAGTATAATCAAATAAAAATGGCTTAAGATGACATGAAGAAAACCATCTTTATAACGATATGGGGTATCTTTTGTTACAAAGTTATGCCTTTTGGATTGAAAAATGCTAGGATAATTTATCAAAGAGCTATGGTGACACTCTTCCATGACATGATGCATAAAAAGATTAAGGTATATATGGATGATATGATCACAAAATCTTGTGAAAGAGAAAACCATGTAGCTAACCTCAAAAAGTTGTTTGAGAGGTTAAGAAAATTTCAGCTCAAACTAAATCCATCTAAATGCAGATTTGAAACTAAGTTAGGGAAATTGTTGGGCTTTATGGTTAGTGAAAGGAGAATTGAAGTTGACTAAGACAAGATACGAGTAATTTAAAATTTATCTCCTCTAATCACGCCAAAAGAAGTCTGAGGTTTTTTAGGCTAATTGAATTATAATTCTTAGTTCATTTCCCAACTTACTTCCAAATGCGGTCCTATTTTTGAGCTTTTTCGAAAGAACAATCCTGGTGAATGGAATTAAGAATGTCAAAAGGCTTTTGATAAGGTTAAACAGTACTTGTCAAATCTTTCAGTACTAATACCACTTATTCCAGAGAGATCATTAATTTTGTAATTGACTATACATGAAAAATTGGTGGATGTGTGCTACATAGCAAGATGAGTTTGGTAGAAAAAAAAGGTTATTTACTATTTAAGCAAAAAATTTACGAAATATGAGTCCAAGTATTCATCATTAGAGAAAATTTGTTTATGCTTTGGCTTGCATAACTAAGAGACTTAGGCAGTACATGTTTTACCATGCTACTTGGCTTATAACTAAACTGGACCTAATTAAGTGCATTTTTGAGAAACCATCATTATAAGGAAAGATTGTAATATGGCAAGTAATGCTCTCGAAATATATGAGCTACAAAGCAATCAAAGGAAGTGCCATAGCATAATTTCTTACAAATTGTGCTACTAAAAGCTATGAGCCAATGAAACATAACTTTTTAGACAAGAAATTAATGACCGTTTCTAAGTTAGAAGAGGAAGATGATAATGATAGGTCTTAGAAAATGTACTTCATTGGGACTGTTAATGCTTTAGGGCATAGAATTGGGGTAGGTTTGATATCTTCTGAAGGACGTTGTTATCCCATTACAACAAGGTTAAACTTTGATTGCACAAATAATATGATAGAATAGGAGGCCTGTCTCATAGGTTTACAAGCTACTTTGGATAGGAAAATTAAGGTATTGAAGTGTTCAAAAATTTAGCTTTGGTTATTTATCACTTGAAGGGAGAATGGGAGATAAGAGTTTTGAAGCTTATCCCATATCATAAGTGCATCTTAGAGTTGGTTAAGTAGTTTAAAGTAGTCCAATTTAAACATTTAGCCCATGAATAGAATTAGATTGTGGATGCCATGGCTACTCTGGCAGCAATGATCCAAGTTGATAACAACACTAAAATTCAGCCCATTAAGTTAGATGTCAAAGATATGGTAGTACATTGCATTAATATAAAAGAGGAAAAAGATGAAAAGCCTTGGTATTATGATATCCTATAGTACTTAAAAAATCAACAATACCTAAAATAAGTAACAAAGAATGATAAGAGAGTCTTGAGGAGATTGGCTATGGGTTTCTTCCTAAATATGAATGTCATTTACAAAAGAAGTAGAAATTAAGTGTTATTGTAATGTGTAAATGCAACTGAGACAAAGAAGATAATGAAAGATGTACATGATGAGGTATGTGGGGTAGATGCCAATGGATATGTAATTGTAAGATAAATTATGAGAGCTGGATACTACTGGTTAACAATGAAGAGTGACTGCATTGATTATGCTCGAAATGTCACAAATGTCAAATTTATGCCGACAAGATCCATGCTTCGTCTACTAATTTATATGTTTTGGCACCATTTTAGCCTTGTTCCTTGTTCTATGTAGGGCATGGATGTCATTAGTCCCATTACTCCAACGGCATCAAACGAGAATAGACTTATTATCATGATGATTGATTACTTCACTAAATGGGTTAAAATAGCCTTAAATACAAATGTAACATGTTAAGTGGTTTGCAAGTTTATAAAGTGAAAAATTATTTACAAATATAGACTTTCAGAGTTGATCATCTTGGATAATGGTAAGAATTTAAATAGCAAGATCTTGAAAGAGATGTGTGCTCAATTTAAAATTAAACACCACAATTCGACATCGTATCACCTAAAAATGATTGAAACAGTAAAAGTTACGAATAAGAATATCAAAATGATTTTGAAGAAAATGATTAAGACATGTAAAAGATTGACATAAGAAGTTGCCTTTTGCTTTGCATGCCCATTGGATGTTAGTATGCACCTCTACTAGGGTAATTCCATTTTTTTTAGTTTATGGGATGGAGGCTGTATTATCAATAGAAGTAGAAATCTTATCTTTGAAAGTCTTAAGAAAAGTGGGGTTAGAAGAAGCTGAATGGAGCAAATAAACTTTATTGAAGAAAAGAGGCTAGTAGCATTATTTCATGGTCAATTATATTAGAGAAAGATGATGAAAGCTCATGACAAGAAAGTTCGACCTAGTCAATTTTGAGATAGGGAGTTGGTGTTGCAAAAAATTCTTCCGATTTAGTATGATAAAAGAAGAAAATAGACCTCGAATTGGAAAAGGTCATATGTAGTAAAAAAGGCTTTTTCAGGCAGAGCATTAATCTTAACAGAGATGGATGGAAATTATCTTTCTATAAATTCTGATACTGTGAAAAAGTACTTTGCTTAAAAAAAAAAAGAGTTTAAATCAAAAACCTGAAAAGGTAATTTAAACTAAATGGAGGTTTATCTAAGTTAAAAATCTATGAAGGTAACTTGGATAAGGAGAGTACAACATCATTTGGGGGTTACACCAACATGAAAGCTAGTATATTTTAAAGAGCTCTGAAGTGCTGAGGGCATAATATGGTTGAGTCTTTGGAATGAATCTGAGATATGTTGTCATGATTATCTAAGTGTTTATCTTGGAGCATTTTTATCCCAAATAGCCATTATTATTTACCCTTACCATATCCAACTAATAGAATTATCCCAAATAGCCATCATTTGTAATCTAGCTTCTCTTCAAATAAAGATATTCACTTTCAATCCTTGCCTTTTCTTTCTATGCTTTGCAATGAATAGAAGAAATGTATGATTTGCATCTTATATGTTTTGAAATTGGGGTAATGATTGATAATTGAATAATATCATGAAAGATTATGCAATACTTTGGTGGGGTTGAAAGATACAAAGGCAAAAGATGAAATCTTCAAACCTTGTAAGATATTGATTCTGAAAAAGAAAAATCTCCCCTAAGAAAGAAGGTGAGCGCTTACTTTGAACAATAAAGAATGGAGTTGGTTTTGTTCACATTGTTAGAAACTTAGAGAATTTGGAATTCAAAAGAAAAGTCTTGAGAATCTGTGTACCATAACTGAAAGTTTATTAATTATCATTTACTTTGCATATATTGCATATAAGAATATTCATTTCATTTATCTAAAATCAGGACATCACAAGATCCAACATGGAGAATGCAAATACAATGATAGAAAATTAATTTTCTGAGGTAAGATTTTTAATCTTTGAATAAAAAGTTTTTCAAAATCTTCAAACCGTTGATTAGAGGAACCCATTTTCTATTCATTAAGCCTTTGGTTATAGGATTCTTATTTTAAAGTTATTTAGCCTTTGTATAGACGAGCTCATTTCCTATTTTAAAGTTGTTTAACCTCTATTTAGAGGAGCCCATTACTTAATTTAAATTTCTTTGCCTTTGTATAAAGAAATTTATTTCGTGGAACTTCTGTTTAGAAGAGTTATTTGAAGTTTTTTAAGCTTTATGCCTATGCTTAGAGGAGTTCTCTAAAATTTTTCAAAAATTGCATGCCTCTGTTTAGAGGATTCTTTTAAAATTGCTTGATAATGAGCCGAACTTAAGGGTTGTCTATATCTTTGCATCATTCTTGTTTCATAGAAATGTACACAAAGGGATAATTGTAGGCACCCCATTTCATTTAGGGCCTTTAAATCAAACAATTCAGATATTTAGCTAGTTTGGGTTCATTGGGCTTTCGAGTTGATTTTTGGGTAGTGAAGCAATGTTTGGGCTTTAAGCCCAGTTTATGATTTTCTTTTAAGCTTTGATCATAGATCCTTTTTGTTTTTCCATTTTAATCTGGTAGAAAATTAATAAAAAAAAGGGAAAAAAGATCAAATAAAAATTTTTAAAATCTCGTATAAAATTCATGAATTTGGCAAAGAGATTAAAGACAGATTGTTGGATTGAATCATTTGTGGGTTTTTTCTAATTTCAAGAAAATGGAAATTAATGGCAAATTGAATGATTTTAGGGTTTTTAATGAATAAGGCAAGTCATGAATTAGAAAACCGTAGAAAATCAAATTGATGATTTGATTGAATTAATGCTTCCAAAATTAAAGGGAATTGAATTCCTTTATAAAGTTGAATTGATCAACAACATGGGATTGACGAAAAAAATATTATACATAAACTCTTGAGGGGAATATACAGAAAGGATACAAAAAAGGGTTCTTAGTATTCAGAAGTTTTTTAATCGATTTGGTTTTGGACTTTATTTTGGAATATGTTTTTGTTTTGGGATTTGATTCTTTGTTCAATTGGTTTTTTTAGGATTATTTAGGAATTCCTAGGCAGAGGCTAAAGTTTTGGTGGTGTTCCTGGTTTTTTTGGAAAACTGCTTGGGTTTGTTGGTGATAATTAAAGATTCTGGCTACCGAAATATGGAATTTTCCCTATTTTTTGGAAAACTCCATTGTGTTTTGGGTTGATGAGTTTAAGCCATTTGAAATTTTAGAGAGAGGAGCAGAGAAAATCAATTTTAGAGAGAGAATAGGAATTTGAAATCTAAAAAAAAAAAGAAAAATTGCTTTTATAGCCTATCAAAATGCACTGTTTAGCTTATTTAAGGATTCGTGTGTTTTTAAAGGGTGACTTGGTACCCGTTTGACCCATTCTTGACTCAAACCTCTTTCTTCCCTAAGTAGAGTCATGATCCCAGTTGAATGCTAAGCTGCCCAAGTTGATCCATGCCTAGAGCCGAGTCGTGCTCCTCAACCATCCAACCGAGTTGATTGAAGGTATTTTTCTTATTATTTTTATTTTTATGTTTATGTTTATTTACTTATTTATTCATTTATTTATTATTTTTAATATATTTTTATAAAAACATATTAAAAAAAAAAGAGAATAAGTCTTACCAACAGATTGGAAGGCAATCATTTTTTTTAAAGTAAAATTTTGCCAACATATTGGAAAACCTTATAATCTTTTTTTTTATTTAAAAAAATATAATGATAAAAAGTCTTACCAACAGATTAGACAACCAATGTTTTATTTCCAAAATAAGGTTTTGCCAACATATTGTAAAGCCTTGTAATTTCATAAAAAAAAAAATTAAGTTTTTAAAAATAAAATAATAAAATAATATTTTTTTGTCTTTTTTCAGGAAATCCTACCAACATATTGGAGGATAAATTTAACAAAAAGTCTTACCAACTTTTTGGAGGATATTTCTGACATAAGTTCGGTTTATAGAAATTTATTTCTATAAGCAAAATTAAATGAATCCTATGATGGAGTCTTTTCAAAACGTGACAAATAATTTTCTTGAATACTCTAAAGTGAGAAATATTCTTAAATTATTACCAATGTATTTTAGTAATTTAAGGAAAATTTCCAATATTAAAATTATTTTGGTAAATTATAAATATATTTTAAAGCTTGGATAACTTAAAATCAAACTAGTACCATTTTTTGGATGAATGTTGTGAGGATGCTATAATCTTTCCTATGCATAACCATACTCTCGAACCTAAAGTTTGGTTTCGTGGACTAGATTCTACTATTTAAAAATAACTAAGTCAATCTTGGTACTTCTTTTTAAATGGGATAGATTTAGTCGAGTAGCCAATCATACCTAAACAAAAAAAGATTAGTAGTGACTTTTATAAGTTTATGTCTAGCGGTAGGTCCATGCATCTATACATTATGACACAAATTACTTGTTCTTACTTGATTGATTCTTGTGTTTGTCTTGTGATTGTAGATTGGAATTCTTTTTATAAGGATAAATCCCACCTCAATTTGGACAAATTTTAATGCTCACCATATTCTAATATCTTTTTATTTTCTTATGATTTCCCCCCAATTTTTTCTTAAATTAAAGTTCAAGAATTTCCTTAGACATTTAATCAATAAATTTTAAAATCCAAAATTGAATCCAAGATCGAATCTGGAATTGATTCAAGATTTACTTCCAATTTCCAAATCTCACATTTTTTTCTGACTTGTTTTTACCAATTGATTTTAACTAAAAAATAATATAAAAATAAAGCTAAAATTAAAATCAAAATCAAAATTAGAATTAAAATCAAAATTAATTTTTAGGCTTTTAATCCTTGGGTCAAAACTCATGTTGTTTAATTGAAGCTTTTACAATCAAATTAAAATTTGAAACCCAATGAATTTAAAATAATATATGAACAAAATGGAGTGTCTATAATTATTCCTATTTGTGTATTTTCTATGAAACAGAAATTATGCAAAGATAAAAGAAATCTATTTTGTTCGGGTGAAGAAAAATTGAAAAAGAAAATCACAAAGACTTTTCATTTTTTTCTTAGAAATGCTCTTCCATTAGAGGGTTTGAAACTTTGAAAAAATAAAATGTTTTCCCACAACTGAGCGTTTGAAACTTTTGAAAAATAAAATGCTTCCCCACAATTGAGGATTTGAAATTTTTGAAAAATAAAATGCACACCCACAAGTGAGCCTTTAAAACTTTTGAAAAATAAATGAGATATCTAGGATTTTCAAGATCAAGCTTGAGGTCTTATTGGTCATTCTTACCTTCAAAAAAGCTTTTCCTTAACAGAGGTATTGAAACTTAAAAAATTCTTACTTTAAAGTAATTCCTTACATATCTTCTAAATCATCATTAATCATAATTTAGTATCTCTTCTCCAAACATTTTAACGTCTACTTTCCTTCGTACTTTTGAAACATATCCAATGAATGAAAATGTTTTCCTAAAATTTCCAAACTCAATTTCAAAACTTAATTTTTAATTTTTCTTCCTTTTAGTCACGCATAATGAATGCAATGAATGCAATGCTCTTATTTGTAGACATCCAATTGGGTCCGGCCCAGATCAATTGGGCTTGGCCCAAATGGGTAAGCCCAATTCAATTTTATCTTGTATTTTTTTTTTCTCTTTTCTTCTTCTTTTGTATTTTATGTATTCGTATTTATTTATTATTAATTATTATGTATTAAATATATGTATATATTTATTTATTTATTTTTTGTTAATATTTATGTGTATTTTATTATTTATTGTATATAATAAATATACTTTTTTATCTTTTTATATTTTAATTCATTTTTGTATTTTTTCTTATCTAATTATATATCTGATATATTTTTTCTATTATTATTTATCCCTATAACTATCTGGCTGATTTATCTTTTCTAATTATCTAGTTTTTATATTTTATTTGATTTTGATTTTGGAAGGCTGAGATTGAAGGCTGAAGAATCCCATTGGAAATGGGAATTCAATCAGAAGAGTCCAGTGGGATTCAAAGATTGAATTCCCGTCCAAGGAGGAATTGGGATTGATCAGGAACTCCTGATCAATCCCTATAAAAGGGACTCTGGAACAGAATGCAAGACACACAAAAAACAGTAAGTAAAGCTACTGATTTGAGAGAAAAGAAGGCGTATAGGAAGCTAAGAAAAAGTTTAGGAGTGTTCTGGGAGTGAGAAAAAATTTTTAGAAATTTTTGGCGTTTTTTTCTGGGAATTTCTGGAAAATTCCAGATTCCGGTTGAATTTTCCGACGCAGTTTGAATTTTTCGGTGAATATTCCGGTCAAACTTGAAGTTTCCGGTGATATGCCCAGTTTCCGACTAAAATTCCAGAAACCAACCAACTTCCGGCGAAATTTTCCAGATTTCGGTGACATTTTCCAGAATCCGACGAACATTCAACCGGAGTTCTTCAGCCTTTTAGAGAGGAGGGAGGAGAAAAAGAGAGAAGAAGAATCCGAATAGGAGAGAAAAAAAAACATAAAAAAGATAGAGGAGGAATCTGAATAGTAGGAGGAATCCGAATAGGAAAAGGAGAAAAACCGAAAGGCATTGTTACGATGGCATGGAGAAGTAAGCCCCAAGCTTGCAGCTTGGGCAGCTGATTTATCCTCTCCCTATCCTGATTCTGTCCCTGGTTTTGAAGTCGTCTGCCAACTTGGCGCATCAGCTCTTGCTTATTGGCCAGTATATGGTTGGACTCCTGGCCTCTTCCACTTAATTCTTGCCAGTGTTCGAACGACTTCATCACTGGCTCTAGGGTCCAAAGGAGACCTGCAGTTTACTTCGTCCTTTGATTATCTTGTTGATGAGGATACTGAATATAATTCTGCATCTGATTTATTGCTGGAACGCAACCGTGAACAGTGTTTGGTTCATCTTTCGATTCTTTCTCTTATATTGCTGATTACTCCTTTTTGCAGAAATTACAGGAAGCTAAGGAGCAGAACAGGAAGAAAGATCCAGAGATAGAAACTGACAAAAAATATTCCCTGTCCCGCTACCAATTTTGCTTGAGCACACCCCAAAATCCATCAGCCAACTGGCAAGAACCACAAACTATCTTACTTTCGCCACCACTTTTGCCACAAAACCAACGAGTGTACTATCAAACCAGCAACAATTCCAGAACTTCATGAAGCCTTTGTTGAGGCCGTCACCCAACTGGGTGGCAGTGAAATTTTGGATTCGATTCTTTTTGGTGGGTTTTGAATACTATGAGGTTTCTATCTAGTTTTTTTGGCATTTGGCGCAGGTAACAAGGGGGCTTCGGGAACTTTTATTGCATGGAGGCACGACCTTCTTTATCCATTCAGAGACCAGGTGCAAGGCAGCCCGGTAACCTGGGGTGTTTGGAGAATGACATCATCTTTACAGCTGTTTCAACACATTTGGAAAAGACATATTAAAGTTTCCTGACACTCAACCGGTGTCCGCAAAAAGGGAACTGATGACAAGGCCTCTGGTCCATGCAACTCGTGTACCCCCCAATAGTGAAGTGTCACCAACTAATGCTGCAGCGTTGCCATTACTACAATCGTCAAATTCAGCACTGCCTCAATCTACAATATCGAGTCATTACAATAAAGAAAATAATGGTTCTTGGTCTACAGATCCAGGTTTTCTTGATTTTCCTGAATGGGCAGACCAGCTTATCTCTGACGATGAGGCTTTGGTCTCTAGAAAGGTAGACTGCGATTTGATCTCGAATTTACACCAATTCCAGGATTTTTTTTTCATAAATTCCAGCTAGAATACGTGAAAGAGAAGGCCAAGACTAGTTCGGCGAAGGTTTCAAAGCAAACTGGTAATTGGATGAAGGTCGGGGAGCGACAGTCAACGGATATCAGTGACGGCGACCAGTGATGGAGGCATGGGGCGACACTGGCACCAGAATCTGGAAACCTTTGGGAATTTGCAGCTATGTATTTCTAAAAACTTTAGAAAAGGGGCAGAAATTGAAACGATGGCCTGTGTTCCATTGCCACCCGAGCCGTTAGCCCACATCAGCAAATGGAGCTTGAGCTACAAGTCGAACAGTTTCTTATGTGTGAAGTCAAGTTACAATCCTGAGTCAAGGTGTGTTTTATTTTGATATTTTTTTGTTGTTTTGCCTATTATTTATATATTAATTTTTGAGTGAATTCAAAAAAAATAAAAAAAATAAAATGATAAAATTTCAAAAAAAATATTTTTGAGGAAAAGTTGAAAGTATCAATTTTTCTTAAAAAAAAAGCTTTCCAAACTTATTTTTAGGGAAAAGTTGAAAGTATCAATTTTTCTTAAAAATAAATTTTCAAAAAAAAAGATTTTGAGGAAAAGTTGAAAATATCAATTTTCCTTAAAAATAAATTTCAGAAAAAAGGGTTTTTGAGGAAAAGTTGAAAGTATCAATTTTTCTTGAAAATCAAAATTTCCAAAAAATATTTTTGGGGAAAAGTTGAAAGTATCAATTTTCCTTAAAAATAAATTTTCAAAAAGATTTTTGGGGAAAAGTTGAAAGTATCAATTTTCCCTACACAAGAACAATCATCCTTTCCTTCCTTTTTATTTTGATTTTGATTTTGATTTTTCTTTAAATAATCCGACGACGGAGCCTCTGTAAGTGAAACAATAGTTTTTCTTGCATACTCTTGAGGTGAGGGAATTTTCTCAATTTTCTGCTAAAAGTATTAGAGTCAATTGAGAAAAGTTTCCAATAATTAATTACTTGGTAAAATTTTAAGGCTTTTAGATAACACAAATTCAAGCTGGTACCATCTTTTGATGGGCATTATGAGGGTGCTATAACCTTCCTCACACGTAACCGAACTCCCGAACCCTGTTCTGGTTAGCAGACCTGAACCTATTCTTTTAGGGACCCTTAAGCTTAGGTGTTCCCTGAAAGGACAGATTCCATAGGTGGCCAATCGCACCTAGACAAAAAAGATTGGTGGCGACTCCCTAAAGCCAATGTCTAGCGATAGATCCCCGGATCTAGACGTTACGACAGCTTGGCGACTCCGCTGGGGACCTTGAGAGTCAGGCCAGCAAATAATTTGTGTTATCCAAAAGCCAAATGAAATTGAACCTTGTTGTATATATGTGTTGTTATTCATTCATGCTTTAGTTACCTTGTTAATTATGTCATTCATATGCATGTGCATAACATGAGCTCTATACCCGAGCTCCGTCCCTCTAGGAGGGAGTAAAGTACCTATTGCTTTCGTGAGGTCTAATGCCTCCGCAGTGGCTAGCGAAATACTCCCACTCAAATTGAACCTTTTCCGCTTGTAGCCTGTAATGGGTGAGGATTAGGGTGCCTTACTAGTCTATGATGGACAAGGATGTAAGGAACAATTTGAGGACCTTTAGACTTTGACCTTAAACCACATATAGTGAACCTTAGAAGTGCCTACACCTAAGATAGAGCCCTTTCTACCCAATGATAGATATGCCCTGAAATTAGGACACAAAAAGGGTATTTATCTAATCATTTTGATTGCTTAACTTTGTGTATTATTTTTATCATATGTAACATTATGCATCAACATCACTTACGTTTCATCCACGGAACTAACTATGTTGTTTGTCTGATTGTATGCATCTGTATTTTCATGATCATGTTTCAACACAATCATTTGCATTCATTTCATACTAGATTTCATTCAAAAAATGTACATTTCATTTGTGTATCAAAGCATCATACATAAGGTACAGCATAACATTTTTAATCATAAGTATGGTACTCAAGGTTCGAGGATAGCTCCATCTAGCGAAAACCTTGCTCATCCATACAACACAAGATCCAGAGCAAGGCAAATGGAGGAGGAAAGTTCTCATAGATTTGAAAAGCTAGAAAAAGCTCAGGAGAAGATTGAAAATGAACTTAGCAAAATTCTGGAGGCTCTCAATAATATGAATAAAGGAAAAGGAGTTGAAGGAAGTACAAGCCAGCAAGAAGTGGCTGACCCATTGTACCCTCCAGGTTTTGGCCCACCTCAAGCCCAGTCTGCCCAAGAGGTCCCACCACAACATTTTGCATATCCAACATGTCCTGGAATGCCATCAGCTTTCAACCCAGGGCAGTATAATAGCTATATAAATCCTGTCTTCACTGAAAAGGTAGCAAAACCAATTCTTGATCTAGAAGAGAAGGAGAAGGAAAAGATAAGGGTGGAAGCTGAGGAAAGCTCTAAAATTAGCATGCTAGAGCAGAGGCTACGGGCTGTAGAAGGATTTAGTTTTTATGGGTCAGTTGATGCTGCTGGGCTCTGCCTAGTTCCTGATGTGGTTATCCCCTATAAGTTCAAAGTACCAAAGTTTAAAAAATATGATGGTACAAAGTGCCCTAAAACCCACATCACCATGTATTGCAGGAAGATGGCAGCTCATGCACATGATGAAAAACTCTTGATGCATGTCTTCCAGGATAGTCTTACTGGTTCTGCTGCCAGGTGGTATGTTCAGTTGGATAGAACCCACATTCGCTCCTGGAGCGATATGGCTCATGACTTCATCAGCCAATATCGACACATTATCGATTTGGCTCCTGATCGTTTATCTTTACAAAATCTGGAGAAAAAGTCAAATGAGTCTTTTAAAGAATACGCCCAGAGATGGAGGGATATAGCTTCACAGGTACAACCTCCACTAACAGAGAAAGAGACCACAGTGTTGTTTGTTAGCACTTTAAAGCCTCCCTATTATGAAAAGATGATAGGGAATGCAACAAAGAATTTTGCTGACATGGTAATCTCTGGAGAAATTATTAAAAGTGCCATAAAAAATGGCAAGTTGAGAGGAGGAGAAACCAAGAAGACATCAGAAAAGAAAGAAGCTGAAGCTCAAGCTGTGAGCTTTGATAGACAACAATTCGGGGGTTATCAACCCTATCCATCCCAAGGTTACTCTCCATACTATCCTGCTGTGAATAATGCCTCATCCTACCCCTACCAGCTAGCCCCACAACCATCTTATTCATCCACTTATCGCCTTAACATTCAAGCTCCTGTAAGAACCCAAATTCGTCCTACTCATCCAGCAAGTGGCTCACGAGAACAAAGAACTACTCGAGAAAAACCTGTATTTGATCCAATCCCTATGACTTATACAGAGTTATATCGAGAACTCTATAATAGCCACTTGATTGCCCCCAGCCATGTGGAACCGCTTAAACCATCCTATCTAAAGTGGTATGATCCTACAGCCCATTGTGATTATCATTATGGAATTACTGGCCATTCTACTGAAAATTGCACTGCTTTAAAGTATAAGGTGCAACGGTTGATCAATGATGGAATGGTAAGTTTTGATCAGGGAAAAACAACAACACCTCATGTTAGCGTACTGAGTGAAAGTCAAGAACAGAAAGGATCTGGAGAGTCACAATGAATTGAGGGGCAAGATGTCAATGGGGATTTCTTCACCTGATCATATAGGGAGCTAATTTTTAATGGAGATAAGGCGGGTTGAAGGTTTTTTGTCATTTTAAGATTTCTTTTCGAGTGATTGTTGGATTTCTTTGTGCAATATGATTTCACTTGTTATCATCTTAATAAGGGCAAGTTAATGCATTTCATTACATTTTCTCTTTCACTTGACCATTATTCCATGCCCTGTTATCTTTCATAACTTCACATTTCCATTCTTAAATTTCAGATGATGAATATTTAGACAATGGTAACAATAATTCTGGAATTTAATTTTGAGAACTCATTCACAGAGGAGATGATTTGAGCGAAAATAAAGAGGGTAAGCCATTACCAGAGATGAAAGAGATATATCTTAAAGGTGTGCAATCTTTTATACAAGTTCATGAGCTTTGTTCAATAGATGATGTTCAAGAAAGGTATTCACAATTGAGATGAAAAATGGCCATCTTTCTTTTACCATTTGAAAAACCATTTATTGTTACCCCTTTGAGCTTATCATTTTTTTGAAGAACCCCAACCAAGGATCACCCTCTACACTGGAGGGTAAATTTTGAAAAAAAAAAAGAAAAAAAACACCACAAAAGGTCTCAAAAATGGAAAGAGAAAGAAAAGCAAAAGAAAAATAAAAGCCACACATGACTTGGGGCAAAATAATGAGAATCTTTTGTGTGAGGAAAGAAAAAATAGTGAAACGATGTGGGGCAAAATGCCAAGCTGCATCAAATGATCCTTCGGTCTTGAACCTTTTTAATACATGTTTTGAGCCTATTATATCCATTTTTTTTATGACCCTTCACCTTGACCTACATTACAACCTTGAAAAGTCCATTTGGATTAAGTGTGAATACTCAACTTGAATGATCATAGGTTGAACAAAGATATGCTCATGATGAAGCAATGGAATCATGCTACATGGAAGATATCAACACTGGATGAAAAATGAAAAAAGAAAAAAAAATGAAAAATGAAAAAAGAGAACCAAATTAAAAACCTGAAAGGGTGATTTTGGTACCAAAAAAAAAAAAAAAAAGATCCAGGTTAAATGGCTCACATGAATGAAAGATCAAAGACATCTGAAGATCCCTCAAAGACTGGGGCAGAGTTCGCCAAGCTCAAGATGACTTCAACTGTAAATGGAATGAGTTTTTGAAAAAGAATCCTAGATTAATGTTGAGAATTGTCTGAATATTCATCATTTGGACATACCATCCATCCCAATGACATGTATCCAATTCACTTCCTTTCCCATTTGCTTTGTACCAAAACAGATCTTCATTGATTATCTTTACCATAATTCACCTTGCTTTCTCTTATTGTTTCACCCCTAGGATGAATTGAGAAAATGCTTGGTTGCATTGTATTTGTCAAAAATTAAAATGATAATAAATGAATGAATATGTGCTTAAAAGAGTCTTGCATTCATTTGAAAAGAAATCTAAGATGATGGTGGAGACAAAATGAAGAAATGGTAGAAACCTAGAGAAGATGATTTAGAAGGATATATGATGTGATCAAATGAAGAAATGGGGCAGTGATACAATCAAGTGATGAGTACGAGGATGAATTGGTCAATATGACTTGCAAGTTGTGATTGAATGATGAAGACAAAATCTATTTTGGAAAGGTTAATGCTGAGACACCTATGAGTAATGACCCAGTGATGGTGGATGAAACTTGTTATGAAATTTGCTAGTGCTGAAAAATTCATTGAATGATGGTCAAGTGATGATCGATCGATGAAACTTATTCCAAAGTATTGAGAAACTGAACAAGGAAGAATGTGAGTGGAAAAGACAGATTGAGAGCTACACTGGTTCGATCCTAGAAGAGCAGTGCAATTGGATCCTTGAGGAATCAAAGGGCTTGACACCCAAGAAAGAAAAAAGAGCTTGAGAAACTTGAGTACCATACATTAAACAGGAATTAATTGGCCAACATTTGCATAGCATGCATTGAAATTCATATGCATTTGCATAGCATACACTACTTTCAAGAAAGTATAGTGTACAAATTCAAGAAGCAGAGGTGTTCCAACATCCCACATGGAAAAGACAGAAATGAAAAGACTTTGCAAGTTTGAGAAGAAACTTGTCAGGTAAGTTCCTAATCCTCGAAATAGGATGTCTCTTGGTATCAGGGTTGATTTATAAGACCTTTGGGCATAATCTCCTGAAATCCCTTCAAACACAACTTTCAACTCTTTCGGACATGATTGTCTAGGAGTATTTACTTTTTCAAAGTTCGTTGCCTCTGTTTAGAGGAGCAATTTACTTTTCAAAGTTCGTTGCCTCTGTTTAGAGGAGCAATTTATTTTTCCCAAAGTCGTGGTGCCTCTGTTTAGAGGAGCAATTTACTTTTCAAAGTCGTGGTGCCTCTGTTTAGAGGAGCAATTTACTTTTCAAAGTTCGTTGCCTCTGTTTAGAGGAGCAATTTACTTTTCAAAGTCGTAGGAGCAATTTACTTTTCAAAGTCGTGGTGCCTCTGTTTAGAGGAGCAATTTACTTTTCAAAGTCGTGGTGCCTCTGTTGAGAGGAGCAATTTACTTTTCCAAGTTCGTTGCCTCTGTTTAGAGGAGCAATTTACTTTCCAAAGTCGTGGTACCTCTGTTTAGAGGAGCAATTTCACTTTTCAAAAGTCGTGGTGCCTCTGTTTAGAGGAGCTTTGGTAAAAAAAAAAAAACAAAAAAAAAAAACAAAAAAACAAAAACAAAAAAATAAAAAACAAAAAAAAAAAACAAAAAACCAAAAAATGTTGAGTTGAGTCTTGATTGGGTGTCTACGTCGTTTGCGCAATTTCTGTTTCACAGAAATGTGGCAAAGAGGGCAGTGTAGACACCCAATTGGGTCCGGCCCAGATCAATTGGGCCTGGCCCAAATGGGTAAGCCCAATTCAATTTTATCTTGTATTTTTTTTCTCTTTTCTTCTTCTTTTGTATTTTTTGTATTGTATTATTTATTATTATTATTATTATGTATTAATATATGTATATATTTATTTATTTATTTTTTGTTAATATTTATGTGTATTTTATTATTTATGTATATATATATATATTTTTTATCTTTTTTATTTTATTCATTTTTGTATTTTTACTTATCTAATTATATATCTGATATATTTTTTTTATTATTATTTATCCTATAATATCTGCTGATTTATCTTTTCTAATTATCTAGTTTTTTATTTTATTTGATTTTGATTTTGGAAGGCTGAGATTGAAGGCTGAAGAATCCCATTGGAAATGGGAATTCAATCAGAAGAGTCCAGTGGGATTCAAAGATTGAATTCCCGTCCAAGGAGGAATTGGGATTGATCAGGAACTCCTGATCAATCCCTATAAAAGGGATTCTGGAACAGAATGCAAGACACACAAAAAACAGTAAGTAAAGCTACTGATTTGAGAGAAAAGAAGGCGTATAGGAAGCTAAAAAAAGTTTAGGAGTATTCTGGGAGTGAGAAAAAATTTTTAGAAATTTTTGGCGATTTTTTCTGGGAATTTCTGGAAAATTCCAGATTCCGGTTGAATTTTTCGACGCAGTTTGAATTTTTCGGTGAATATTCCGGTCAAACTTGAAGTTTCCGACGATATGCCCAGTTTCCGACTAAAATTCCAGAAACCGACCAACTTCCGGCTAACTTCCGGCGAAATTTTCCAGATTCCGGTGACATTTTCCAGAATCTGACGAACATTCAACCGGAGTTCTTCAGCCTTTTAGAGAGGAGGGAGGAGAAAAAGAGAGAAGAAGAATCCGAATAGGAGAGAAAAAAAAAACATAAAAAAAGATAGAGGAGAAATCTGAATAGTAGGAGGAATTCGAATAGGAAAAGGAGAAAAACTGAAAGGCATTGTTATGATGGCATGGAGAAGTAAGCCCCAAGCTTGCAGCTTGGGCAGCTGATTTATCCTCTCCCTATCCTGATTCTGTCCCTGGTTTTGAAGTCGTCTGCCAACTTGGCGCATCAGCTCTTGCTTATTGGCCAGTATATGGTTGGACTCCTGGCCTCTTCCACTTAATTCTTGCCAGTGTTCGAACGACTTCATCACTGGCTCTAGGGTCCAAAGGAGACCTGCAGTTTACTTCGTCCTTTGATTATCTTGTTGATGAGGATACTGAATATAATTCTGCATCTGATTTATTGCTGGAACGCAATCGTGAACAGTGTTTGGTTCATCTTTCGATTCTTTCTCTTATATTGCTGATTACTCTTTTGCAGAAATTACAGGAAGCTAAGGAGCAGCAACAGGAAGAAAGATCCAGAGATCAGAAACTGACAAAAAATATTCCCTGATCCCGCTACCAATTTTGCTTGAGCACACCCCAAAATCCATCAGCCAACTGGCAAGAACCACAAACTATCTTTACTTTCGCCACCACTTTTGCCACAAAAACCCAACGAGTGTACTATCAAACCAGCAACAATTCCAGAACTTCATGAAGCCTTTGTTGAGGCCGTCAACCAACTGGGTGGCAGTGAAAATTTTGGATTCGATTCTTTTTGGTGGGTTTTGAATACTATGAGGTTTCTATCTAGTTTTTTTGGCATTTGGCGCAGTAACAAGGGGGCTTCGGGAACTTTTATTGGCATGGAGGCACGGCCTTCTTTATCCATTCAGAGACCAGGTGCAAGGCAGCCCGGTAACCTGGGGGTGTTTGGAGGAATGACATCATCTTTACCAGCTGTTTCAACACATTTGGAAAAGACATATTTAAAGTTTCCTGACACTCAACCGGTGTCCGCAAAAAGGGAACTGATGACAAGGCCTCTGGTCCATGCAACTCGTGTACCCCCCAATAGTGAAGTGTCACCAACTAATGCTGCAGCGTTGCCATTACTACAATCGTCAAATTCAGCACTGCCTCAATCTACAATATCGAGTCATTACAATAAAGAAAATAATGGTTCTTGGTCTACAGATCCAGGTTTTCTTGATTTTCCCTGAATGGGCAGACCAGCTTATCTCTGACGATGAGGCTTTGGTCTCTAGAAAGGTAGACTGCGATTTTGATCTCGAATTTACACCAATTCCAGGATTTTTTTTTCATAAATTCCAGCTAGAATACGTGAAAGAGAAGGCCAAGACTAGTTCGGCCGAAGGTTTCAAAGCAAACTGGTAATTGGATGAAGGTCGGGGAGCGACAGTCAACGGATATCAGTGACGGCGACCAGTGATGGAGGCATGGGGCGACACTGGCACCAGAATCTGGAAACCTTTGGGAATTTGCAGCTATGTATTTCTAAAAACTTTAGAAAAGGGGCAGAAATTGAAACGATGGCCTGTGTTCCATTGCCACCCGAGCCGTTAGCCCACATCAGCAAATGGAGCTTGAGCTACAAGTCGAACAGTTTCTTATGTGTGAAGTCAAGTTACAATCCTGAGTCAAGGTGTGTTTTATTTTGATATTTTTTTTGTTGTTTTGCCTATTATTTATATATTAATTTTTGAGTGAATTCAAAAAAAATAAAAAAATAAAATGATAAAATTTCAAAAAAAATATTTTTGAGGAAAAGTTGAAAGTATCAATTTTTCTTAAAAAAAAAGCTTTCCAAACTTATTTTTGGGGAAAAGTTGAAAGTATCAATTTTTCTTAAAAATAAATTTTCAAAAAAAAAGATTTTGAGGAAAAGTTGAAAATATCAATTTTCCTTAAAAAAAATAAATTAAAAAAAAAAGGTTTTTGAGGAAAAGTTGAAAGTATCAATTTTTCTTAAAAATAAATTTCAGAAAAAAGGGTTTTTGAGGAAAAGTTAAAAGTATCAATTTTTCTTGAAAATCAAATTTTCAAAAAAATATTTTTAGGGAAAAGTTGAAAGTATCAATTTTCCTTAAAAATAAATTTTCAAAAAGATTTTTGGGGAAAAGTTGAAAGTATCAATTTTCCCTACACAAGAACAATCATCCTTTCCTTCCTTTTTATTTTGATTTTGATTTTGATTTTTCTTTAAATAATCCGACGACGGAGCCTCTGTAAGTGAAACAGTAGTTTTTCTTGCATACTCTTGAGGTGAGGGAATTTTCTCAATTTTCTGCTAAAAGTATTAGAGTCAATTGAGAAAAGTTTCCAATAATTAATTACTTGGTAAAATTTTAAGGCTTTTGGATAACACAAATTCAAGCTGGTACCATCTTTTGATGGGCGTTGTGAGGGTGCTATAACCTTCCTCACACGTAACCGAACTCCCGAACCCTGTTCTGGTTAGCAGACCTGAACCTATTCTTTTAGGGACCCTTAAGCTTAGGTGTTCCCTGAAAGGACAGATTCCATAGGTGGCCAATCGCACCTAGACAAAAAAGATTGGTGGCGACTCCCTAAAGCCAATGTCTAGCGATAGATCCCCGGATCTAGACGTTACGACATTATTATGATGCATGAATGCAATGAATATAATGCAAAAGTCAATATTATACATCTCTAATTATTGTAAATAGTTTTCAAGACTCTTCTTCATGTTTTCTCCCTTTTTAAGCTTCCCATTTTGTTATTCTTTAGCTTCTTAAAACTAGGCAGCAAATGTATTAGTTAAGTTGTGATCTAGAATTTCCTTTCGTTTGTTTCATCATTTGATCTCAACATTTGAAATGTTTCTTTGCATTAATAAGCAACAATGAACAACATTCTTTTAAACTTATTTCATCATTCACATTTCATTTTTGATATACCCTAGTCACTTCCAACTTTTCTTAAAATAATGTAAGGATCTTTCATATCAATCATTTATTCCTCTATCATCATTTCAATTCGATGACAAATGTAATCCATCACATTTTTTAAGGAATAAATGGTGATGAACAAGAAAAATTAAAGAAAGGATATATAAGAACAAATCTATCAAAGAAAAAATAGGCAAAGAAACCATTTCAAAGTAAATCATCAACAAAAATCTTAGAAAGGGTTACAATATCTAAGATAATAAATATTCAGACAATTCTAAATAAATTAATTTTGAATTCTTTTTCAAAAGCTTATTCCATTGATATTCTTGATCTTTGAGCTCATCAATCCAAGCATTATGGGATTCTTATTAAAGCTGTTTTTTCATGTTTCTATTTCAAATATATCTTTTTTTTACTTAAATCACTTTTTCAGGTTTTCAGTTTAGGTGTTCTTATCTTCTCTTTTTTATTTTTTTTATTTTTCACATTTTTCTTCATCTTTTTTCATTTCATTGGGTTTCCCTTTGATCCATCAATAACATTTCAAGAAAAATTCCAAACAATCTTAAGTTTACCTTAGTTTGATTCATGATTCTCCAATTCGAGTACTCCCTTTTTATCAAAATAGACTTTTAAGGAATATAACTTAAGCTAAAGTGAGCGGTTATGAAAAAATGGATAAGGTAGGCCTAAAATGTATTTGAAACGTTATAAACCAAAGGATCATTTCTCATCGTGTTGAGCACTTTGGCCTTTTGCCCCATTCTTCATCAATTCTTTCATTTTCATTTTCATTTTCTTTCTTTTCTTCACATTTTTTATTTTATTTTTGATTTTGCAATTTTCATAATTTTTCAAGAAAGATCCAAACACAAAAGAGTTTTGCCCCTAAAGTCATTAGGGACCTTTACTTTTTTTCTTTTTTTTGTGGATAAGCTTTTTAAAACTTTTGTCCCCCAAGCATGGAGGCTGATCCTTGCTTAGGTTTCTTCCAAAGAAATTCTCAATAGGCTTAAAAGGGGCAGCAAATGGATTATTTTACTCATTGTGTGATAGGTAGAAAAAAATATGGCATTTCTTATTTCTAACATAAATAATCTTAATAAAGAACATTTATTGACTAAGAGCAAACTTATGAATAAACCACATACTGCACTACTTTCATAAGTGAAACTCTTTGTAGGTTTGACTCATTTTATAAAATTTATCTTCTTTTACTTTAGTAATCCTAATAGATTAAGAGTCTTAACTTATCGATTTTATCAATATGAATAATGCTTTCAAAATTGAATCTTGAATTATTATTATGATTATTTGAACTTCATTATTTTAAACATAAGGATGAATGAAATATGAAAGGATATATAAAGACAATGGAATAAACGAGGAAATGTAATGAAAATGCATTTGTTATTTTGTTGAAATGATGAATGATAAATAAAAAACTAACATAAAAGACTCTTCAAATGTCCATAAATATTTAAAGACTTGCATTATTTCCTAAAGTTCCTAAGGTGATAGGCATTCATAAAAAATCGTTCAAAATTATACCCTAGTGTGGTCTGATAAAGGGTCTTTACCAATGTTCAACCTATTTAGCTTGTCGAAACTCACCGCACCTACATAATCAAACTTTACGCATTGTGCTTGAAAGTAGGACAACTTTCCATAGAATGGCCCACATTCTAATTATGATAATCACATGTGGCATTGGCATAATACTATTTAGGATAGAGTGACTTTAGAGGCTCCAACTGAATAAGTCTTACCAGGAGATTTTTAGTAAGCTTGGAGAATAACTTAGTAACATGGGGATAAGATTAATATAGGCTCTTATAGATTTCTATTGTTTCATAAGTTTCATAGTCAAGGTGCCATTGTTGATAAGATCTTTAATATTCTCTTTCAATTACCTATATTTTTTAGTTAAATGTCTAATTGCTCTCATGTGATAATTGCATCTACCATTCGAATCATAATTCTTTGTTGATGGAGTTGTTTTTAAAGGTATAAGGGTCAAGGATCGAGCTTTACAACTTCAGCCATCATGCTTAACATTGGTAATTTTGTTCTTTTTAGTTCAAGTTCTAGGATAATATGGTAAACTTTTAAGAAGCCAACAAACACTATTTTACCGTGTTAGCTTCTTTTGGTTAGGAAGAGGCTAGTTTCCAGCATCTCTGACACAAATTATATTAGTGCAAAGTTTGAAATCTTTATGCAAAATGTTAAGAACCTAGTACTATACCAGGCAAATAAAGTGGGAATGGATCCTACTTATTGGGACTCAAAGATAGAAACAATAAAAGATAATACATCTTTGAATCTTGATAGTAATGGTGAGCTCTACCTATTCATTGTTATGGGAGTTGTTGTAAAAAAATTATCTAATGGGGTGAATGGAAGAAGAGCTTTCTATCATGCTACATTGGATGTAGATGGGATATTTTGGTTGCATTCACATAATTTAGATCAATAGGGTAATTGGTCAATCCAATGGCTTTCCTTTAAAGATAAATGTATTTTTAAAGGCTTGTGTAGTCTGAGTAGCTACTGTAATCTTACAAATGGGAATCTATTTTTTCAATGCCTTCTTAGATTTGATTTCATTGACCAAAGGCACAAGGATTCAAGTTGCAAGTAACATATGGAGTAAATGGAAGAAATGAAATTGCTTTTGATCTTTATAAACTTAACAATGTAGCCTAGGAATATGATCCATATGTTGTTATCTCATCCATGATAGAAGATGCATGCAAAGAGGATTGTTGAAGAGATATTAGTTGTGAAGTTACCTTGTACATAAAGTATGACTGTAGAAAGTTGAAGCTTCCATTAAAGTTTGGAAGAAAAACAGCTAGTAATACAATGACAAGTTTTGTCAAGGCAATAAGAATAAAAGGCAATAGAAATAAAAGTAAGGTACAATTAAGCATATTCATCGTAAGCATTGCAAGATTGACACTTGCATTTTTCATTTTAACTTTTTTTGGTGCTCTTGTATATAAGTATTGTTGTTAAGGATACTAGAAAGTTTTGAATCTAGGAAATAATGAATTTGTTAAAGATGTCACTTTGACATTATTTGCATTTGAAAAGCTTAAAAATGCATCAAAAAATTTCATAAAAAAATTTGGTAAAGGATCTTGTGGGACCATTTCAAAAGGGCCATGTCAATTGGGGGCAGAGTTGTGGCGATCAAAAGACTAGAAAAGGTGATGGCCGAAAGGGAAAAAGAATTCAAGAATGAAATAAAAACAATAGGGATAACCCATAAAAAAATTTATTCATTACTTGGCTACTACCATGAAGGATCCAATATGCTTATCATGTATAAGTACATGAATAATGGCTTACTTGTAGATTTCTTCTTTAGGTCTAGATTAAAGATAGATTAAGAGGGAAAAATTGCTATAAGCTTATAAAAATGAACATAGCTAGATGAATTCACTACTTGCATGAAGAGTATGAAACTCATATAATCCATTGCGACATCAAACCTAAAAACATATTAATGGATGAGAAAGTTTGTGCCAAAATTAAACTTTGGTTTAACCAAGTTACTACTACTTAATCAAACCAAGACATATATGAGAATTAAAGGAATAAGGGGTACGTTGCCTCTGAATAGTTGCACTAAAATTTACCAATAACAATGAAAACATATGTGTTTAGCTTTGGAATATTGATGTTAGTTGAGATTATATGTTATCAAAGGAGTGTAGGCATGAATGCTCCAGAGAATGAAGTAGTTTTTCCATAGTACTGGGTTTATGATTGTTTCTATGATTGTTTCATGTATATAGAATTGGACAAGCTGGTAAAGGATGAAAAAGTGGAAAGGAATATGGTAGAGAGGATGGTTAACGTAGGATTATGGTGTATCCTGGATGATCCATCAGAGACACCATCAATGAAGAAGTTTATCCTAATGCTAGAGGGATAGTAGACATACTAACCCCTCTTTGTCATCCAAGTTCCTTTACTAGTTCCTCGATAGTACTTCCTTATAGTCTTAAGCCACACCAGATATGCAAACACTTTTTGGCACTTTGAGCACTATTTGATTTTTTTTATAATAATAATGCTATTTTCCTTTTAACATTTATTATTGTGGGACATTTCTTTTCACTAGTTTTAAGATATAAATTTATGATGCAATGGACAAATGTCAAGTTCATTACATTTGGCAAAGGGCAGATGAAAAATTATTTATTATATAGGCATTTTCCCTTCAAATACATTAGGTTTGCATCTAGTAGCAGTTTTCAAGTAACCAATTACAAGTATATATATCTCGTAGAAAGAGAAAATTTTTATCCAATTATAAAGTGCCATTGTCCAATAAATTTTCTTTAATTAATTAATTAAAAAAATTTTAAATGATAAATCGATTATCGCCATGTGAATTGATGATATTATTTTAATCATATAATTAACTAATTAATTAATTTTATGATTAATTAAATATATCACTTATCAATTGAAGATAAAACACTCGATTTGACCAATCAAATTTCACCAATAAGTCATTAATTTTTATCTCTAATTAAACTATAGTTGTTTAGAGATAAAATCAAATAGGTTGAGTTCCCTTGAAACTTTGTCCTAGCACTATAAATACAGTGCGTCCCTTATTTATAATACACAATTGACAATTCTAAAGGGAATAAGAAGATTTTGAAGACTTAAAGCCTTTATAAAGTCTCAAGAAATAAGCTTTAAAGAATTTAAGAAATTTTGAAGAACTCGAAGAATAAAGCATTTGGGTTCCAAGAATTGTTAAGATATTGCTCTTCGATCTTATTCCTTCTAAAGGAAGGATATAAATTTTGTTTGTTCAAGATCAAGTCAATAAAACCTTTGAAGCATTCAAGAACAAGTCTTAACAACCCTTGAAGCATTTAAAAACAAGTCTCAACAACCTTTAAGAATTCAAAAACACGTTTGTCTATCCCTTACAGTGGATTTTTTGCTAAGGAAAAGAATCAAGGGATTATCTCTATAATAAGAATTCTCAGAGATTATAATTTCCACAAGTTTGATAAATAAATTTATTATTTGTTTCTAATTTTTCTTGTCATATTTTCAATATGAAATTTATGTGTACAAATTTTTAGCATGCCTAATGGGAAAATTTTTGCCTCTTATCTTTTTTTTTTTTTTCAAAATTCAAGTGTTTAAGCAGTAAAAACTTTGAAAAAGAACTCTAACAACAAGCCAGCTCTCAAGCCTGCTTAAGCAAATCCTGCAATCTTCCCTAGCTCATCACTAAACACTGATGTTGCTACCCAATCATTTGGCACTAGAAGCAAGACAAAAGCTCTTGAAGAAATTTATGCTTAAACTCTTCTAGTGCTAAGTCAAAGCCCACTTTATGACACTCTTTTTAAAGGATTAGAGGAATCTTCCATTGGGAAGCTTACTTCACCTTATGGATTAAGTGCAAGCAATAGCTCTACTTCATCATCTCCTTCAAAAATAGATTTTAGAGTAATGAATGTCATGACAATTGGCACATCATTGGAAGAACAAGTTGTGCTTCTTTCAAAAACTGTGGAAACTCTTGCAACAAGCATTAGAGAAAAATATAACTAGATTGCTGCCATGATGGACAAGATTAGCAATCTCACTAGAAAGAGGCCAGTAACTTCAAACCAAATTCATAATTCAATCCTTTAAGAGGATGGTGAGAATTCCAATGTGGAAGTTGCCAAGGATTCTCAATAAAAGCTCAATGAAGTTGTCACTACCAGTCAACTCAAAGATCTTATCAAAGAATCAAAGATCAAGTTAAGAGTGTTACTCAACCTTCATACACATATGGTAAGCCATATTCCCAAAGGATTAATTGTTTGAAGATGCCCAAGAATTATCAACCTCTAAAGTTTTAACAGTTTGATGGAAAAAGAAACCTATGCCAACATATTGCCCACATTGTGGAAACATCCAATAATGTTGGCACTGATGAAGATATTCTAGTGAAGCAATTTATTCATTTTTTTAAAAAGTAATGCCTTTAATTAGTATGCCAATCTTGAGCCTAGCACAATTGATAGTTGTGAACAACTTAAGTGTGAATTTCTCAATTGATTTTATAGCACTAGTGACATTGTCAGCATGATTGAGCTCACAAATTCATGCTAATGGAAAGATGAATCTATGATCGATTATATTTATAGATAAAGAAGCTTAAACCTTAATTACAAAGAAAGATTGTTTGAATCCTCTACTCTTGATATGTGCATACAAAGCATGAATTAAGGATTGCACTATATTCTCCAAGGTATTAAGCCTAAAACTTTTAAAGAATTGGCTACTCATGCACATGATATGGAGCTAAGCATGGCAGTTGCAGGAAACCAAGGATCTTTTATGCAAGAGCCAAATAATGGTGAGAAAAAACAAGATACCTCTAAAAAGGGTAAAATTTTTATTGATAAGAGAGAAAATAAATAGTCCATGATTGTAAATGCTAAGTTTTTTAAGATAGCCTCTAAGTCAAAGAAATCTTAAGAGGCAAAATCTATTTTTTTTCAAGACAAAGGCAAAAGTAGAATCATATTAAGGAAAACAAGAAAAGAAGCATCATTTTGTCGATTCAGATGTTTCAAGCATATTGGATGAACTCTTGAAGTCCAAGTCAATCTAGTTGCCTAAAATAAAGTAACCTGAGGAAGTTGATAAAGTGGATGACCCTAACTACTGCAAGTATCACCACATGATTAGTCATCCATTGGAGAAATGCTTTGTTTTAAAAGATAATATCATGAAATTTCATTAAAGAAAAAGTTGTGGCATCAAACTTGGCATCAATATATATAGCTTCTCAATCCAACTTTTTGGGCATAACCATCAAATTTGGTTTGTTTAACCCTATCATACTAGATCCAAGTACAATTGGTCTTTAAAAGAATAGGGGCAATGCTCATCCTTAAATTGAATATCAAGATAATGATGGTTGAACCTTAGTTACACATCGAAGAGGTCAAAAGAAAAATCTACAAAAACTTATTCAAGTGACAACAAAAGCTAAGATGGTCAAACAACCAATTAGGAAGCTAACACCAAAGGTGATCCAAACAAAAGCAATTCCATCTAAGCATGAAAACTTGAGGCCAAAGAAGTCAAGAAAGCCAATTACTTTGAATGAATACATGGCAATTCAAAAGAGAAAATTTGGTTTCCATGACTTGTTACCATGTTGGTAAGGAAGTGGAAAATGACGACAATAGTTTTGACAAGATAGTATTTAAAGCTAGTCATTCTTGTGCTATAAAGATTGATTTTTTAAGATAATGATGGTTGGACTTTAGTTACACATCGAAGATGTCAAAAAAAAAATCTATAGAAACTGATTCGAGTGATGATAAAAGCTAAAATGGTCAAGCAACCAGTTAGGAAGCCAACACCGAAGGTGATCCAAATAAAAGTAATTCCATTTAAGCATGAAAACTTAAGGCCAAAGAAGTCAAGAAAGCTAATTACTTTGAATGAATACATGCCAATTCAATTCAAAAGAAAAAAAATTGGTTTCCATGACTTGTTACCATGTTGGCAAATGTCATAATGTATCAGACTGAGGACTTGATCACTAGATGTAAAATTAAGGTTAGGTTCGAAAGTATGGTTATGCATGAGGAAGGTTATAACACACCTACAATGCCCGTTCGAAAACGATACCAATTAATCTTACATGATCCTAAATTGTTCATGTTCAAATAGTCTTTTATTTATTATTTTATTCATTATTTCGTTATATTTTTATTATTGGAAAAGTTTTAAGCTATTCTTGACAATTTTTGGTATAACTTACAAAATTTTCTCATTTCAAGAATGTTAAAAAAAATCACTTATTTTCTTGAAGAGACTTCGTCGTCGAATTTATTTTAATATTTTGTAAGCAAAGTAGATTATAATTCCCTTATACAAAAACTATGCTATGATTTTAAAAATTTGGAGGAAAATCACTGCTTGTAACTTTATCTTAATTTCAACATTGATGAGAATTTTAATATATTTTGAAACATTTGTTTATTGTTTATAACATTATTGAGGTAAGTAAAAGTTTTACTCATTACATTCCCAAAATATGTCCAACAATTTTGGACTATTTCAAGAAATTCTCTTGTTTAGGAATTTGGATAAAATCACCACTTGTGACTTTATCTTTATCCCAATTAATATTTTTTCATGTTTGAAAAAAATTCTAAAATATTTCTAACACTTTTAGGATATTTTAGAAAATTTCTTTGTAATAATGTTTTTAATAAAATCACCATTTATGACTTTATTATTATTTTATCAATTTATTTATTTTATTAGAAAATTTTCAAAAATATTCCCAACACTTTTGGTAAAATTTTGAGAAAATTTCTTCATAAAATCACCACTTGTAACTTTATTTTTTATTAATAATTTTTTTTATACTTGAAAATTTCTAAAATATTTTTAACACTTTTAGAATATTTTAGAAAATTTTTTTGTGTAAATAGTTTTAATAAAATCACCATTTGTGACTTTATTTTTATCAATAATATTTTGTTATGTTTGAAAAAAATGCTAAAATATTTCTAACACTTTTAGAATATTATAAAAATTTTGTTTGTGTGAAATTTTTAATAAAATTACCACTTGTGATTTTATTGTTATTTTAACATATTTTATTTATTTTTCATTATTTATTTTTACTCATTCATCATTCCAAACTTTATATTTACTATTTTTTTTATTATTATATTTATTTTAAGATATCACTAACGTAAATTAAAAATAATAAAAATAGTAAATAACACCAAAAAATAAAAATGGAATAAAAATATAAAAAAAACTAAAATTTCACTGATCAACAGTGAGTCAACATGGATCAATGGCAAGTGGTCTAATCTTGGTTCAGAAACAGTCTAGCTTAATTTTAGCAATGGTCTTTCCCAATCTGTTTCAATTCCTCACGATTTAGATCTAGTTCAATTGGATAGATTTAGAGGAAGCAGTAGCAAGTCGGGTCACAAGTTAGATGTGCAGACCTTGGGTACGAGTTAGGTCGACTCGCGAATCCTTCTGAGGCAAAATGGCATCATTTTGTCTTTTTCTTTTTTGCTATATAAAAACTTGTAAAGTTTTATTTATTTTATTGCTTTCTCTTTCTCTAAAAGAGAGAGCTTATCTTTTTAAAAGAAACAATACCAATCAACCGTTGGTCATTTCCATGTTCCAGTAACGTGTCACCATACCAGCTGCCAACCTCTAGCCTTCGGTCATCATTGTTGGTAACCAAAAAGTTTTCAAAAAAATCTTAAATGATTCCTTTCGGCCATTTTAGTTCTGATTTGGCCTCATTTTTGCGAGAAACAACCTTGAATGGTCTAGATCGGGGCTGAAAGTTTTGGCTAAAACTTTTTTTTTTGTTTGGCGCTATAGTTCCTCACTACCAGGGATTGTGTTTTGTTTTGTCCTTTTTTTTGCTATTTTTTTTGTTTGGGACAAGCTCACATAAGGCTTTGATTGTAAGAAAATTTTGGTCTAGAGAAGCTCTTTTTTTTTTTTTGGAAAACTTTTGTTTGGTTGAATCTCTCTTTTGGGTTTTTTCTCTTTGTGTCCCTTTTGTGCAGCTATGTGGCTTTATTTATAAAGCTACCGGAAGATGAAATCCTAGATTTTTTAGGATTTGAAGATGAAAAATCTGAGATTTAAAAAAAAAACATTGGTCCTTAAAGAGAAAAAAATGGTGGCCATCGGAGACTTCCTCCACTAAAATTCAGCCTTTAAAATTTTTGCTATAGAGTTTGACAGTGTATTTAATACACCAAAAACTCTAAGATAAAATTCAAGAAGTAGAGAAGAAAGACAACAAACAAGAAAAAAAATAAAATAATAATAAAACTGAAATTAAAGTAAAATAACCGAAGAACCAAAATTAAATTTGGGCTAAAATCTGATTAGACCCAATAAGAAATCCATGATCGGATCAAAGTAAAATTGAGAAATTTGATTTTTCTTGGATAAAATGGGTGTTTACAATTGCTCCTTTTTACATATTATTAAGAATTAAGAAAAATGCTAAGACCAAAGGACAACAATTTTGTTTGGGTAGACAGATATGAAAAGCTAAATATCGGATATGAAGTTTTTTTTTCCCTTTTAAATGTAAGCTCGATAACTTTTTAAAAATTTAAAACACTCTTCAGATGCATGAAAACTTTTTGAAAGTTTGAAAAGCTTTTCTAAGAAAAAGCCCAACAACTTTTGAAAAATTAAAAGCTCTTTTAAGTAGACGCTCAATAACTTTTTAAAAATTAAAGGCTTCTTTAAGTAGAAGCTTGACAACTTTTGAAAATTAAAGGCTCTTCTAAGATGAGACTTGACAACTTTTGAAAATTAATGGTTCCTCTAAGAAGAGGCTCAACAACTTTTAAAAATTAAAATATTTTGCTCAGAGGACTTACAAATCTTGATAATGAATGCTCCTTTAAATAATGGCTCAACAATTTTAAAAGTTAGAAAGGCTCTTCTACTTAAAAATTTAAAAGGCTCCTCTAAGAAGAGGCTTGACAACTTTTAAAAATTTAAAATATTTTGCCTGGAGGACTTATGAATCTTGATAATAAATGCTCCTTTAAGTAGAGGCTTAACAACTTTTAACAATTTTTTTCTTTTCTCAAAATTGAAATCTCATATTTGAAAAAGTAAATTTTTGTTTTTAGATGATTGGAGTTTATTTTATGATCATTATCCTTACACAGAGGCCAAAATCCTAATTTTCATTAGGGAATGAAAAAAGCTTTATACTTGGTACAACTTTTGATCTTAACCTTTCATGGATGCATGTACTAAATGCTCTAAATGCAATGCAATCAAATTATTCACTTTCAATTATGGTAAAAGGTTCTTAAAATCTCTCACCTTTTTTCATTATTAGATGATTGAAGTCTATTTTATGATCATTATCCTTACACAAAGGCCAAAATTCTAATTTTCATTAGGGAATGAAAAAATCTTTGTACTTGGTACAACTTATGATTTAACCTTTCACGGATGCATGTATCAAATGCTCTAAATGCAATGCAATCAAATTATTCACTTCAATTATGGTAAAAGGTTCTTAAAATCTTTCACCTTTTTTGCCTTGATCATAAAATTTTCAACAATTGCCATAGGAACAACTTGTCCTTAACATCTAATTGTTACATTTTTTCTCAACAATATCCTTTCATCTTTTTAAAAGTTCGCAATATCAATGTCTTGTCATGCTTTTCTTGTTATTTTTTAAACTTTTAAAATGTAATGTTGGGATCTTCCATGTTATTGATTAGTTTTTCATCATTTTAAGTTCACGACAAATAAAATGCATCACATGTTTCTTCTACTCATTTTTGGGGTGGACAAGGATAACAAATGAGATAAATGATATATATTATTTTTATTTTTCAACGAAAAAGAAATGCATTTCATCAAATAAATAACAAAAGCATAGTAATAAAAGTGTTTGTGTGGGAATAAAAGCACCCAAAGAATGATTATAAGATAATTATGAACAAATTATTCTTGGATTCTTTTTTTAAAACTCAATCAGATAATATCCTTGATCCTTTAAAGCTCGTCAAACCACATTTGCTCCTATGTCGTGAGGGCATCTTATGATGCTACCTCTCTTTTATATCAAAGCCATTTTTTTAGGTTTTCAACTTAAATATATCCTTATTTTCTCTTATTTTTTCTTTTTTTAAAGAAAGTATCTTTTCATAGCATTTGAGTTTATTGGATTAGACAAATCATTTTTGTCCATTTCTACTAAAATTAATGCCCTATCGAAAAAAGCTTTCTTCACCACATATAGACATTCCCAATTTGGTGTCCATTTTTCTTAATGATAATGTTAATTTAGAAAGATCCCTTTTGGCACTAAGTCTTCTTCTTAAAAACAAAAGGGTACAGTTTTTTATCATGTGTTCTTATTATCTTTTTTAATATAGTTAACAATGGCAAAGTGCTATAAATCTTTTTTTTTTTTCAATAAGGTTTAATTGCTCATAGGTTTTGAATCAATTTAGCTTCTTTGTAGTTTAACTTCCATTAGATTTCTCAATGAAAGAATCTTCACTTCAACTAACAACACAATTTTCATTCCATAAACCAATGAAATGGAGTGGCATGAGTAGATGTTTGAACTAATGTTCTATAAGCATGCAAGATAAAATGTAACTTCTCATGCCAATCTTTGTAAGTATCAGTCATCTTTTTCAAGATCCTCATGATATTTTTGTTTGCAACTACTACTACTTCATTCATTTTGAACGATACATACCGAACTATGATGATGGATCTTAAACTGTGTGGACACTTCATTTATCATTTTGCTAGTCAAATTTTTGGCAATGTTAGAAATAGTCCTCTTTAGAAGCTTATATCTACATATTATCTCCTTTTTTATAAACTTGCATACCATTGATCGGGTCACGCTAGCATACGGTATAACTTTTACACATTTCATGAAATAACTATCATCACAAAAATGAATTTATGCCCATTTGAAGTTTTAGGGGTAATGGGATTGAAGATATCCATGCCTCACATAGAGAATGGCCATAGAGGTGTCAAAACACGTAACGCTAATAAAGAGGCATGAATCTTATTACCATAAACCTAACACTTATGATATTTTCTAACGTAATCAATATAATTACTCTTCATTGTTAACTAATAATAATCAGCCTTTATAATTTGTCTAGCCATCATATGACCATTTGTATGTGGTCTACAAATCTCATCATGTATTCTTGCAAGAATCCTCTTTGTTTCAATTACATCCACATATCTAAAAAGCACTTGATCTTGATTTCTTTTATAAAGGATATCTCCATTAACGAAGAAACTCATAGCTGGCCTTTTAATAATTGTTTTATCATTTTTTGTTGCATATTTTGGGTATTATTGACTTTTGATGTATTACAAAATATCATGATACCATGGCTTCACATCCATTTTTTCTTTAATACTTGAGCAATGTGCTGGTGTATCTTTCATATCCAACTTGATGGGTTGGATCTCAGCATTTGCATCTATTTTGATCATTGTACCCAAAGTAGCCAATGCATCAGCAATTTGGTTCTCTTTTCTAGATAGATGCTCAAATTGAATTTTTTCAAATTGTTTGACCAATTCATAGATGTATTCATGGTATCGAATCAACTTTGGATTTCTGGTTTCCCATTCCCCGCGTAATTGATATATGACCAGAGCTAAATTTTTAAATAAATCTAATACTTTAATCTTTTTTTTAATTATTGCTTACAAACCCATAACATAAGCCTCATATTCAGCCACATTATTTTTGCATTTGAAATTCAATTTAGCAGTGATGCGATAATAGTATATATGTGAATATATTAAAATTGCTCTAATACTATGACCTAGGGCATTACTAGCTCTATCAAAATACATCATCCAAGGTTTTTCAACATATTCTTTCTCCTCAGTTTGAGAAACAACTTTCACATCTTTATCGAAAAAATCTAGCTTCATCGGTTCATAATCTTTAGCCACGCAATTGGTAAAGAACTTGGCTATTACACTTCCTTTAATTGCCTTTTGAATTACATAAACAATAACATATTTTGAAAGTATAACTTGCCATTTTGTTATCTTTCCTATCAATGAAAGCTTATCGAAGATATACTTAATGGGATATAACTTTGCTATGAGCCAAGTGGTGTGATAAAGCATGTATTGCCTGAGCCTTCAAACTGTTTAGGCCAATGTACAACATATATTCTCTAATGGTAAACACTTGGACTCATAATCAGTGAACTTCTTGCTCAAGTAGTAAATTGCATGTTCTTTCTTATTAGTGTCATCTTTTTACCTCAACACATATTCAATTGAATTTTCATGTACTATTAAGTGCAAAATTAAAGGCTTTCCCAAAACTAGTGGTATCAATACAAGTGGATTTGAAAAATACTTTTTGACATTCGTCATTCCATTCTCTTGAATCATGTTTTCTAATAAGCTTGAAAATGAGATCGCACTTGTAAGATGAGTTGAGAGAGATAACAAGCAATATAATTCAATTTTCTCAAAAACCTTATGTTTCTTTTAGGGTATGAGGAGGAGATAAGTTCTGAATGATATATATTTTATCTAAATCTACTTTGATTCCCTTTTACTAACCATAAAGCCTAGTAATGTTTTTGATTTAGCACTAAATGTACATTTGGCAAGATTCAACTTCAGTTGGAATTTTCTCAACCTATCAAATAACTTTTTGAGATTGACTATATGATCCTATTATTCACAAGAATTTTTAATCATATCATTCACATATACTTTTATCCCTTTTTGCATTATGTCATGAAAGAGAGTAACCATTGTTCTTTGATAAGTAGCACCAGCATTTTTTAATCTAAAAGACATGACTTTGTAATAGAATGTGCCTTACATGGTTACAAATGTTGTCTTTTCCATATCGTCTCGAGCCATCTTAATTTGATTATAGTCGAAAAAGCCATCAATATAGAAAAATGTGGCATGTCGAGCAGTGTTATCTACTAAAGTATCAATATGAGATAGAGAAAAATTATCTTTAGGACTCATCCTATTTAAATCCCAATAATCAACATACATTCTCACATTTTCGTCTTTCCTGGGAACTAGCATTATGTTACTTACCCATTCAAGATATTTTACCATCTCTAAAAAGCTACCATTAAACATTTCTTTAATTTTCAGTAGCATTTCTAGTTCATATGTCTTAACTTTTGCTGTACCAACTTGTATTTCAATTTTAAAGGCAATTTGTGCTCCATAATATCAATGTTGAGTTTTGACATATCTTGGTAAGACCATGCGAACACATTCATATGTTCCTATAGGAATTCTTTTAACCTTTGCCTGTCAGTTGGTAGAAGAGATGTACCAACTTTAACTTCTCTTTTATTTTCATCATCTCTCAAATTCACTAATTCAATAACTTCCTGATAGGGCTCAATTGGCTTATTTTCATGTTTTATTAGTTTTAATAAATTAGGAGGCAAAGTGTAATCATCTAAGTTCTCATTATTATCAAGTTCATCAACTTGAATTGGGTTTTTAAAATCAAATCTAAGATTATTATCATGTTTATCTTCATATTCATTATTTAAGAACTTGCAAATGGGTAAGATCAAAAGAATATTGGCATACAAAACTAGCATGGCAAGAAAAATAAAAATAGAAGAATGAAAAGAAAAATGGATCAAATGAAAAAAATAGAAGAAATGTAATGCATATTCTAAATCTTTTATTAAAATGACAAACTTAAAACGCCACGTAAAAGATCTCATAATGCTTATAAAACAAGCAATTAGGGACTTAATGTTTCACAACACATTAGTTTTCAAAAGTTTCAAAGATAACAGGTAACTTTATGACTTTTCAATTATTTAGTTTAAAATCTAAAAGATAAGGGTGCACGAATATATCTTCATTTGACTCTTCTTTTCTTTATCATTCACCATCTGAACGGCTAGCTAAAAAAAAGCTTTCAAAATTTTTGCATTTGAGGCTTTTAGTGAATCTGGATAGATACAATCTTCTAAAAGGAAAAAAAATAATAAAGGTAAGAAATAACCATTGGCTCTTACTATTGCTCACATCCTTTGATATTAGCCATTTTCTTTTCATTCATCTTATTCATCATTTTCATTCTATCCCTTCTTGTTGGTTTATACCCTAGGATAAATCTATCCTTCTTGTCGTATATTGTTAGAGGCTTCGTAATTCCTTACGAATTCTTCTTAAGTTTGGTTCCAAGTTGCTGTCCCATTCTATTAAACTGTTTGACGATCATCTGAGTAGTAATAGATAGGTGTAGTGAATATAATTTAGATATTTCAACTATATACATTGTACTAGTAATCTCAAAAGATCTATAAAAGCATTCCAAAGCTTCATCTGTAGCTTTTACATAAGAGGTATTCATAGGTTAGGTTATTAGTAAATCTTTTTCTCCTATTACACATGTAAGCTTTATGATGCAATAAAGATGGAACTACACCTACCATATAAATCTATGACCTACCTAACAAGCAACTCTATAAGGGTGAGATATCTAAAACTTGAAATTTCACATTAAAAGTATAAGGACCAATCTGCAATGGCATTTTTATGTCTCTTAGCACCTTTCATTGGGTTTCATTGAAGGTTTGAACAACCATATGACTGGGTTTTATGAAAGATACATCAATAGATAATCTTTCCAACATAGTTATAGGCATGACATTAATTAAATAGCCATTATTGATTAGAACTTTAGCCACTATATGACTCTTATACTTAATAATAATGTGAAGAGAATTGGTATTTTTGTGACCTTCTAGAGAAATCTCTTCATCATTGAAAAAGATATAGTTCGAGACCATTAGATTACCTACAAGTTGTTTCATATACTCAGCAGATATATTATAAGACATATTTGTTTAATTCAACACCTTCAGTAAAATATTACGATGGAATTCTAAACTTAGCAAAAGTGACAATAGTAAAATTATAGCTAGCAACTTATTTAATTGTTCTACTATGCTATACTCAATATATTTTATCAACTTAAAAAATTCACAAGCTTCATTTTCAGAGATTGACTTTTAGTATTCTTTGTCAGGGACTATCACAGGGTTACTCTAATTTACTTTTTCCTCTTTGACTTTGGCTTTCTCTTTTTTAACTTTCACCAACATTTTTGAAGTGTAACATTAGCCACTCTGAGTCATACCTCTTATGCCTATTACATTTACAATATCTAGGTTTACTAACATCAGAATCATACTTTTATGGTACTACATTGTTGCTTTGGTATGAAAAAGGGCTAGAGACTCTAATAGTCATTACTGGTCAAGAGACATACTTTTTTGGAAAATTACTAGTTAAAAGACATATTTTTCTAGCTTTGGGGTTGACTTCTCATTGCAATAGATGGTTACTAATCTACATATGAACTTTACCAATGTATCAAGGGTAGACACATCAGCTTTTGTCAAATTTTTTCTCTCTTTATAGAATTCTATTTGACCTATATCCATCAACCATTTTACCTTTTAATGAAACTGATCATAATTCTTAATAGAATGGCCTAGAACACCTTTATGATAGTCATAACTTTTAGCTGATTTAATAATCCGATGGTAATTGTAAGGCTTTATTAGTTCTAGTATATTAACCTTAACTAAAGTTTCAAAAACTTTAGTCATCAGAGTTTTGACTTTATTTATCTTTTTTTTAACATAGCATGCCTGGCTGTTAATCAAAACATTTATTATTGGTCCAGTATGATTTAGTAAAAGATTTTCATTAACATTTGGAGCCCCTCGTTGGTTGGTATCAAAGTTTAACACTCATTTCTTGATTAACTCTTACACCTTATTGCTTTAAAGTAGTGCAATTCTCTGTAGAATGGCTATATTTCCATAATAATAATCACAATGTGCATTAGGATCGTACCATTTAAGATATGGGGGTTTCAATGGTTCATGAGGAATAAGGGCTAGCAAATGATATTTCATAAGCTGAGGGAACAAGTCAGTGTATGTCATGGGGATAGGGTCAAAAAGGCTTTCTTCTTAGTATTTTTAGTGCTTTTGAACCACTGTCCTAATTGGGTCTCCATTTTGGTTTAGTAGGTGCAGCGGGACAATTATTCATATATGTAAGCATTTGAAAAGATGGCTAAAAAAAGGATGGATAGGTTGATTATTGTATTGGTTGATAGAGATAAGGAATGGATTTTACATTATTTATGGGAGGTTAATAGGTTTGGTACATTGGTGTCGGGTATGAGTAAAACCTTTGATTTGTTATCCTACATTATTCATTGCTTACCTTTACTTTTTTTTCTTTTTGGTTGCTCTACCTTTCCTTATGCCATTTTCTTTCCTCCACTAAGCTTGCCATTTTTTATGATATTCTCAATAATCTCACCTAAGATTACCATGTTTGTAAAATTTTTCATCGCATTTTTTATGTGTCTTTCATAATATGGTGCTTTTAAAGTATTAACAAATAGGTCAGTTATTTCTTTCTTAATGAGAAAAAGTTGTACTTGTGCAGCCATGTCTCTTCAAATCTACGTGTATTCCTTGAAGTTTTTAGTTGCTTTCTTTTTCATGCTCTGTAAAGACAAATGATCTAAAGTTAGATCTATGATATTTTGATATTAAGTAATGAATGCCTTCATAAGCTCTTTCCAAAAGTGGATACAAGTTTTATCTAATTTAACATACCATTTAGCTATAAAACCTAAAGCTATCTTAAAATATATGCATCAATAGCTTTTTATCAAGAATATATGTAACCATCTTATGATAATATATAGTGACATGAGTTATTAGAAATTTTGTGTCATTGTACTTTTCAAACTAAAAAACTTTGAATTTAGGTGGAATAACCACGTCTAAAACCAAACAAAGCTCAGCCATGTCCGTAGAGCCATAAAAATTCATTCTTTTCATAGCTTTAAATATTTCTTCTAGCAATTTCATCTTCTACTGGAAACATTAGTCCTCTACTATCTCAAGTGTTTTCATTCATAGCTTTTTTATCTCTTTAGGATCATCCAAATCAGGAATCAAGATTTACTCAATGGTTTTTCCACAACAATTGGATTAGCAAAATTTTAGAATTATTTTGAAACAAGTGTAGATATCATTCCTGGATAAGAGTATGGATATCCTCTAAGAATAAGATTTTACACCTTGGCCCCTCAGAAAGTTTAGGGTTGTCGAAGCTCAAACCTTAGGGGCATATAGGATCTACAATGTCTGATGATTGCTCCTAAAAGTTAGGATTTTTTTCCACTGTTTTTCCTTTGTCAATATTCTTAAGCATGTCTTTTATTTTGTCAAGATCCCTTTTTAATTCTTTTTATGCCCTTTCAATTTTCTTGAATTGATTGGCCTGTTCTTGTTCCAATATTCTTGTTTAAGCCTTGGTATTGTATGAATGGCAAGTAGGTTGAATCAAAATTTTTAGTGGGTGAGCTATTCTTGAACCTTTATTACCACAATTACTATGAATTAGGATTTTATATTTTGATATCTTATTCAAACAAGTGTACGAATGAATGTATGAATGGAAAATGGACAAAAATAGAAAGAATGAACATGATGCATTAAGGAGAGTTTGCCACACATTAATTAATAACAAATGATTCTTATTACTGATCCAAAGTTACATTCACAAAAGCTCAAAGTCTACTACCTATCAAAAGAACTTCTTTATCTACTGATATTGAACTTGTGCCTAATCAAGAAAGTTTAGTAGATTCAGATTGTGTATCCCAACTGGTTGTACTCTTATCTTCAATTCTTTGACCATGTCTTCCATTTTTGCTACCTTATGCGAAGCCATACTGATTTGTTCAAGCAAGTGCTTCAAGTGTTCATATTTTGCCATGTATGCGTTTTTTCACTGTTTTCATCTGTTAAGGTATTCTTGGCACTCATCTTCTAAAATGTAAACTTGAGCTTTGACCTCATTAACAACCTTTTGAAACATTAAATTATTCTTTTGAATCTCTAAGAATCCATATTCCTTTTCTTATATTTTTGCTTGTAACTATTCATTCTCTTTTAGGAGTAGAGTTAGTTCAAGAATGGTAGATGAATTTGTCTTATTTAAATCAAGGAACAAATTCTTCCATCCATCTTTATCTTGACTGAGCTGCTAAATTTTTCTTTCTTATTGTTACAAACTTTCTTCCATCTCTTTTTTTAACCTTTTGTTTTCATGTTTCAATTCTTCTTTTTCTTCTTGTAACTTTCATTTTATAATTTCTGCTACTAGCAACAAATCTCGAGGCTTTGGAGAAACTAAACTAGATTGGCTGCTTGGACTATCTTCATTTGGAATCCCAAGATCTTTGGCCCATCTAGTGTACCACACTAAATATTCTAAGCTAATCTTATCAGTACACTTGCCTCAATCCATTCTTTTTGTTTGTTTTCATGCTTGGATAATCTCTTTGGCCATCTTTGTGGAATACAGTTCACTGTAAACAAAGCCTAATTGATTAAGTCAATTTATCATTAGAATAAACTGTTTATATCCAAATTGTCTCAACACCACAAATGGGGCATAATTGGTCACACCCCAAAGGCCTAAAAGTGGAACCCAAGATTTGTCTCACAGCTATAAAGTACTAAATCATTTAGAATCCATGGCTTCCTTCACACCACTTGTTGGTTCATCAAATTTCATAAATATGAGATCCATTGTTTCTCAGACTTCATTTTTCGCCATTTGATCTCATAAAATTCCTTAGGGGAATGCTAAAAGAGAGATAAAGTTTACGAAATTCACCTGCCTTGGCTTCAAAAAGACTTTTTATCCACATATATAAGAGATTTATACACCCTATAAAATGACTATTTTTCTTTCTCATTAACAAAAATTCAAGGATCTGATAGTTTCTACCAACATAACTATTATTGGATTGATGTTGTTTTCAACATGCTCTAAGAAATCCACCACTGCTATATTTATATATCCAAATCCTTTAGGGAATACCACCATCCCATACATAGCCAAAGCAAATAGAGTCATGTGCCACTTGTCATATGTAGTTTTAACGAGGTAACTATGCAAGAAATCTAAAGAAATCTATGCATTTTTCCCTTTTCCCTTAACATGTTTGTCAATCTCTTCCAAATTGATTTTCATCAACGAAGCAAGCTTTTAATGGTAGCCTATGCTTTTGTTTTGTAAATAAACTTTATTGGGACATGAAGGGCATAGGTAAAGCAACATGGAATACTCCTCAATTGTAGGCACCATATCCACTTCGTTAAACATAAAACATTTATATAAAGGATCCCAAAACCACATCATGGCTCTAATAAGCTATTCATCCACCTTTATCCAAATGAGAAATGCTAAATCTTCATATTTTTCTAAGAATTTTTCTTGCATAGTGCTATTCAGTTGCTAACAAATCAAAGACAAATCAAAAAAGTCATTTTGCTTCAAATTATGATGTACTTTATTGTGAAAAGTGGACACATGATCTATCAGCAAGCAATCTTATTCTTTACTTTGTGTTTCATTTGATATGATTTTCAAGGCATCATGTTGGACTATTGTAGATTGAAACTGTTTTAAGCTTTCCATTAATGTAACTGAGATTCATTTTGTCAAAATTAGTATGTAGCAAACAACTCCCTGTATTAAAAATATGATTATGCATGAGATAAATAATAGAAAGTCTAAACAACAACAGCTTGTTCCTTCATATGCCCTTATGTGTTTAGGATAATTCTAAATAATAGGATAGGTGGCCATGGCTCTATCCTAAGGTAGGCTTCCTAGGTCATTTATATGCTCAGTTGGGATAACAAGTTAAAGGTTCCCAATTGTTCCTTATTATCGTTCACATTGGACTAGTAAGACACTTTGATATTTACCTATAACAGGCTTTAAACGAAAATGATTCAATTTGAGTAAGAAATTTTATTAGTCATTAAGGAAGTTAACATCTCATGAGAACATAAGTACTTTACCCCCTCTTATGAAGGAAAGAATAGGTACTTTACCTCATTTTAAAAAGAACATAACTCGAGTTTAGAGCTCATGTTATGATATGCACATGCAGTGTGTGAAGGAACAGATTTTTAAACACCTTTCAAATAAATAAATAAACAAAAAAAGGAGAAATTAATCAAATAAATCAATACAATAAATGAATAAAGAAAACTAGACTATTCAATCAAGACTTAGGACCATATAAAACTAATTTTTGGTTCAACTTTTCAAATCCTCAGTAGAGTCGCTAAGCTGTCATAATGTATCAGTTAGGAGACTTGATCATTAGACATAAAATTAAAGATTCACCACTAATCTTTTTTATTGAGGTACGATTGGTCACTAATTCTATCTTTTGGTTTGTGAAAACGAGGTTAGGCTTAGGAGTACGGTTATAAGTGAAGAAGGTTATAGCACTCCCTAGTTCTCATTCAAAGACTGTATAAATTAATCTTACATGATCCTAAATTGGTTGTGTTTAAATAGTCTTTTATTCATTATTCTATTATTACTTTGTTATATTTTTATTATAGGAAATTTTCTAAGCTATTCCCAATATTTTCAGTATAACTTAAGACATTTTCTCACCTTAAAAGTATTTAAAAAAATCACTTATTTCCTTGAAGAGACTCTGTTGTCGGATTTATTTTAATATTGTTTATGCAAAGTAGATTATAATTCCCTTATACAAGCACTTATGGTATGATTTTAAAAATTTAGATAAAAATCACCACTTATAACTTTCTCTTAATTCCATCACCGACAAAAATTTTAATATATTTTGAAACATTTGTTTATTGTTTATATCATTATTGAGGTAAGTAAAAGTTTTATTTATTACATTCCCAGAATATTTCTAACACTTTTAGACTATTTTGAAAAAATCTTTTGTCTAGGAATTTTGATAAAACCACCACTTGTAACTTTATTTTTATCCAAATTAATATTTTTTTATGTTTGAAAAAAATTCTAAAATATTTCTAACACATTTAAAATATTTTAAAAATTTTCTTTATACGAATATTTTTAATAAAATTACCATTTATGACTTTATTGTTATTTTATCATTTTATTTATTTTATTAGAAAAATTCTCAAAAATATTCTTAAAACTTTTGGTAAATTTTTTAAAAAATATCTTGATAAAATCATCACTTGTGATTTTATTTTTTATTAATAATGTTTTTTTTTATACTTGAAAATTTCTAAATATTTCTAACATTATTTTAGAAAATTTCTTTACATAAATATTTTTAATAAAATCATCACTTATGACTTTATTTTTTATTAATAATGTTTTTTTATACTTGAAATTTTTTAAATTATTTCTAACATTTTAAGAATATTTTAGAAAATTTCTTTGTGTGAATATTTTTAATAAAATCACCACTTGCAACTTTATTTCTATTTTATCATTTTTTATTTTTCATTATTTATTTTTATTCATTCGTTTTTCCAAACTTTTATATTTACTATTTACTATTATGTTATTATTATATTTATTTTAAGATATCCCTAATCGTAAATTAAAATACTAAAACTACTAAGTAGCATCAAAAAATAAAATAGGATAAAAAAATTAAAAAATACCGAAATTTTCTCGATCAACAGTGAGTCAACATTGAAGTCAATGTTAATAAATGTAGGTGAATTTTGGTCAACGATGAGCGATCTAACCCCGGTTTAAAAACAGTTTAGCGGAGTTTAATAGTGGTCCACCCTAGTCTATTTTGGTTCTTCACGATTCAGATCTAATTTGGTTAGACTTGTCTGGGGGAAGCAGCAATAGACTGGGTCATAGGTCGAGTGTGCAAACCTAGGGTTAGGTCGACATGCGGATCCTCTTAGGGCAAAATGGCATTGTTTTATCTTTTTTAACTATATAAAAACCTAAAAAATTTTATACTATTTCATTTTTTTTACTTTTTCTCTCTCTAAAAGAAACAATCCTAGTTGGCCACCATTCGTTTCCAGATTTTGGTGATGTGTCGCCATGCTGGCCGTTGCTCTTTTGTAGTCGATAGCTATTATTGGTAACAAAATAATTTTTCAAAAAATCACAAAAGATTCTTCTCGGCATTATAAGTTCCAATCTAGTTTCCTTTTCATGAGAAACAGCCTTGAATGGTCTAGATAGGGGCTGAAAGTTTAAGCTAAAACCCTTTTTTGTTTTTGTTTGGTGTTGTGATTCCCTGCTACTAAGGGACTGTGTTTTGTTTTGTTGTTTATTCTTTGCTAATTTTTTTTTTTTTAGGAAATGCTTATAAAGAGCTAAGGGTCTGAGAAAATTTTAGTCTGGTGAGCTCTCTTTTTTTTTGGGGAAACTTTTGGTTGGCAAAATCTCTCTTCTAGGTTTTTTCTCTTTGTGTCCCTCTTATGTAGCTATGTGGCTCTATTTATAGAACCACTAAAAGATCAAATCCCAGATTTTATTGGATTTGAAGATGAAAAATCTAGGATTTGAAGAAGAAAAAATGATACTTGAAGAGGAAAAAATGATGGCCAACGGTGACTTCCTCTATCGAATTTAGCTTTTGAAATTTTTACTGTAGATTTTGATAATGCATTTAATGCACCAAAGACTTTAGGACAAAATTAAAGAAGAAGAGAAGAAAGACAACAAAAAGGAAGAGTATAGAATAAAATAAAATAAAAAATAATAAAACTAAAATTAAAGTGAAATAAACCAAAGAAACAAAATTAAATTTGGGCTAAAATCTAATTGGGCACAATAAGAAATTTGAGATCAGATCAGAGTAAAATTGAGAAATTTGATTTTATATGGACAAAATAAGTGTCTACAGTGAGAAAGTGGAAAATGATGACAACAATATTGACAAGATAGAATTTGAAGTTAGTCATTGTTGTGCTACAAAGATCGATTTTCTAATGGAGATTTGTTGTTAGGATCGATTTTTCTTATAAAGATTTGTTGTTAGGATCTACTCTTCACAATCAACCACTATTTATTGTTGGATATGTTCATGAACAAAAGATTAATAGATCCTAATAGATGATGGATTTATCATCATTATCTTTCTCTTGAAGATAATGAAAGAACTTGGAATTCCTTTGGATAAATTATCACTGATGATTCAATGATTCAATCAAGGAAGGCAAAGGGTTCTTGTAAAGCTTAAGCTTTAACTTTTTATTGGTGATATGGAATCAAATCCATTATTCCATGTGATTGATGCTAAGACAACATACAATATGATGTTAAGGCGACTATGGTTACATCAAAATGGTATAGTTTTTTCAACTCTTCACCAATGTTTGAAGTATAGTAGAAATGGTTAAGTAAAGACAATTGTTGCAAATTCTAAGCCATTTTTTACTATGGAGACTCATTTCACTGATGCTAAGTTTTATTTGGAAAATGTTTTAATAAAAGAAGTATTTTTAGATTAATAGAATATCAATGTGAATAAGTTAAAGCAGAAAGAAAAAAGTTTGGGTCCTTTTACCAGCAATGAAGATGATGAAATTACTTAGGGTTTAAAGAATTTGACTCTTGTTCTTACTAGCTTGAAAGACTTAAAGGTTTTTAAACCTCTATTTAAAGGATTTGTAAGGTTATAAGAAAGACACCCTGTTGAATATGATGATTTACATTCATATCATGCTAAAAGTTTTGATCCTAATGTCTACAAAACTTTTTGTTAAAGTTGGATATAGGCAAAATGATATTTCAAAATTAGTTCACGAAACAAATGAGCTGACTGAATAAATTTCTCAAAGTTCAATCAAGATCCAACAAATTTGGTGGAAAAAGATTAATCATGTTAGCACTTTGAAAGCTGGGCTTGGATCTTCACCATTAAAATTAAAGATTCATAAAAAGGCTTCAAGATACATAAATATGGAAGAAAATTCCAATGAGCAAGAAAATTCAATTGAGATACCAAGGTTGTTAGTTTTTTATCATTTGGGTATGCAGTCAACAAGAGGTTTAGTTTTTTATCGTTTGAGTATGCATTCAACTCGTGAGTCAGTTTTTGAGCGAATGGAGCAAAAAATACTAAAATTCTGTAAAAAAGCATATTCCTATTCATTCAAGACTTAAACATCTAAACTTAAAAAATGTGGTGCATAAAATGAAAGTAAAGCTCTTCATGATGAATGACTCCAAAGATTTTCATAGCAAGATTCCTTCTCGAATGAAAAGGTAAAGTAAATGGGAGGTAACTATTAGTAAATCATTGAAGGCTAGAAAACACACAATGGTAACAACTAAGCAGATTCCATATCTAAATGAAGAAGAGTTTGAATAAAGCAAAATCCTTACTTCTAATCATATGTTCGTAGAAAAAATTGATGGAAAATCTTAAGAAAAAATACTTAAGAAGTCCTCTACCATTTGAAAAGGGAAATCAAGCTATAATTGATGAGCTAAAAGAAGTCAATATTGGCACTAAGGAAGGTCATTGTTTAATCTTTATGTCCCATAAAGAAGAGAAAGCTTACTTTGATCTTTTGATAGAATATCAAGACATCTTTGCCTTGATTTATAAAGAGATGCCCAAATTTGACCTAAAAGTTATTGTGCATCATATAGTTAATAACAAAGGTGTTTGAACTATCAAGCGAGCTCAACAATGCTTGGAATATTATCAGCTAGTTATCTAAAGCTTTTAATAAGAAAGTTAAGCCATGATCATTTTAGGTTTATGACTTAGTCTTTATTGTAAGAAGACCAATAAATACTTCATATTGCATTGGCAACAAGTTCATTTCAAAATGGGATCGACCATACATTGTTTGAGAATTTTAAATGGTGCATATAAAATTGATGGTTAAGATAGAGTAAAAGTTAAGCCAATTAATGGCAAGTTTTTGAATCATTATTATGCTCGAACAAAAAACAAATGTTGCTTCTAAGCAATAGTCTAAACTGCTCATGTTACTCCTAAGCACAAGTTTAAATTGCACAAAAAAAAGTTGCTCCTAAGAAAAAGCCTAAACTGCTCATACTGCTCATAAGCATAAGCTTAAACTCTTCATGTTGCTTTTAAGCACGAGTTTAAACTGCATAAAAAAATTACTCCTAAGCAAAAGCCTAAATTGCTCATACTGCTCCAAACATGAGCTTAAACTTGACAAAATCCTGTTAAATTGAAAATCCTAGAAGGAACATCTAAGGCAAAAGCACAAAAAAAAAAAAGCTTGTTAAGTTAAAAATTTTGCTAAGGACAACTTAGACAAAAGTTAAGGCACAAAAAATTGAATTGCGTGATGAATTAATCCTTTTCCTTTGAGGGTATGTAGTTAGCTTGGTTTCATTGTCAAGTTCAATCGAAACAAAAAAAAATTGATTAATTCCAATATCTTTTGTTTACTTGAAATTACAAAATGGCATGATAAAATTAAGTTTGAATTCTTCTTTCAAACATTATGATTCAAATTGTCAATTTTCAAGTAAAACAAAATTTGTTTTTTGTACAAGTTAAAATTCTTTTGGAATTTAATTTGTAATTAACACAAAACTTTGATGTACAAGTGTTAAAAATGGTTCTATCAAAAGGAAAGGAAAAAGTGTCCATTTGAAGTTCTTCAAGTTTCCTTAAGAGGCCTTAAACATATTTTGTAGCAAATTCAAGGATTTAGACACATTTTAATTATGAAGGCTTAATGAATTTGTTTCACAAGTCTTGAAGATACCAACTTTACTTTCAGTCTCTTTGACTAAAGATTGTAGCTTATTTTTTTTTTCAACATTTGCCAATTCAAACTGCAAGTGATTTAGGCAACAACATCATGCTCAAGTGATATGGAGTCTTTAAGGTTGATTTTGTGTGCTTGAATCTTTTCAATGTGATCCATTGATGTTGTGTTAGAAAAAGTGAAAGATTTATGGTCACTTAACTGCTAAACTTGCCCAAAGTAATATTTATCTTGCTTTTTAATATATTAACTTATGTAAAATAATCTTTCATCATACTTTTCAAAGGATTAACAAGTCTTAAGATATTTATTATGCTTGGAAATCAAGTTCTCATCTCTAACTTGAAACCTTTACATCTTTATGAGACTTGTTGACACAATCTTAGGATCTTCATTGTTCTTGGAAATCAAGTTCTCTTCTCCAACTTAAATTCTTTGCATTTTCATGAGACTCGTTGGTGCAGTTTCAAGATCTTCATTATGGTTTGAAATCAAGTTTTCATCTCTAACTTGAATTCTTTGCATCCTCGTAAGACTTGTTAACGCAAGTCTTAGGATCTTTATTGCGCTTGAAAATCAAGTTCTCATCTTCAGCTTGAATTCTTTTCATCCCTATGAGACTCATTAATGTAAGTCTCAAGATTTTATTGTGCTTGGAAACCAAGTTTTCATCTTTAACTTGAATTCTTTGCATCTCTGTGAGACTCGATTACTTAAGCCTACATGATCTTTCTTTCAAGTATAAGATCTTGAATATCACAATCTCTCTTAAAAGCTTTAATCCCCAATAACAACTTTGTCTTGCTCATTTTTTAAATGATGAAAGACAACAAGTAAATGTGCATAGTACTTGGGAAAAATCTCTCTTTTAAAATAAAGATTCCTTTACTATCAGCACTTTGGAATAAATCTTCTTTGGACATCAGCTCTAATTAATTATGCAACACATGGAATGACTTCATAGAGTGCCTGAGTGATTGAATAACATCCTTGTTTTTGTAGTAGCCATCAAAGAATATCATTAATGTCTTAAAATAATACATGTCTTCAGTCCATTCCCCATATTTTGGTATATAAACAAATTTCCCAATAATCTTGAAGAAAGATCTTCAATGTCTTGAAGTAGTATACTATATCTTTAATCCACTCTCCATATTTTGGTGTATAACTAAATTCCCTAATAATCTCGAAGAAAGATCCCCAATAAGCCTTATTGAAAATGATTCGACTTCCTAATGTATAAAACTTTTCATGATTTGGAGTTTTATTATGAAAGCTAGATTAAAGGCAACAAAAAAGCCCATGAAGTGTCAATATGCATGTGGCTTGTGGGACAACATATGACTTAGATAATTTGCTACTAAGATTAAGAGTTTCTAGCATGCATGAATATTTAATTGATATGTATGGGATTAATTCTTTAATCATAAAAAAAGGGAGTTGAGTTATTAAGAAATTACCAAGCAAAGAATCTTTGCGATGGATGAATTTTAGCTTAATCAAGTGTAATTACAATCTGTTTAAAGAAACAATGAAAGATTCAAAGCCATTCAAAATGAACAAATTTTGTTCCCTTATAGTTGAGATAAAAGAATGAAGACAAATGATTTTGTTGTTGACAAAGCCAGAATGTGTTGGCTTGATTAATTCAAACAATTGAATTAATGGACAAAGGAATCTTCAATGAAAATAAAGAAATGGAGCTTTTACCCAATTCGTAGCTATAAGAATTATGAGCTCGATGCTTTTAGTACAAAGAAAAACATCTTGGACCGTGATTGGATTTGTTGCATGATGCCAATCGAATCAAATTCCATAAAGATTACTTTGTTGCTTTGGCCTGAGGAGTTAGGAATGGCACCAAAGGTTAGGATTGCCAAGCTTAAAATGTTGTTCTTTGATAACAGTGAAGATATTTCAATAACTGGTACACTGGTTGGCATGGATTAAGGTATAGAGGATGCGTGGATTTCATGTCATTGTCTTTGGGATTCTATGAGACTCTATTTGATGAAAACCTATTACAATTGAAAAAAAAAATTTGTTGTATGATTTAGTTGGCAATAATGGTACTCGTGCATATACATTCTTTATGGACCTCCTAGGATCACTACCATTGATGCTAGAACTATCGATTGAGGTTTTGCAACACATGTCATGCTTGATGATAGAGAGTAAACTATAACTGAAAAATTTGCCTATCCAAAAAACTTGTTTGTCTCAGGTGTATCTATATACTTTGGACATGAAAGCCAAATGAAAAAAAAAAATCTGTGAGTTTCACTCTTGGACTTGAAGAAGTTGCTAGAGAACACTTGTTCTGTGGCTTCAACTCTAATGGCCAAATAAATGCCTTGAATCAACAAAATTTTGCAATAAATAAAATTGGAGCTGTTAGAGCTATATTTAGTTTAGTCAATGGGTAGTTTTACAAAACCAAGGCTTGACCTAGAAGATAATATGATTGCATGAGTTGGTTATTTCTGGGAGATTGTTTACATGATGACAAAAATCTTGGTGATATCCTTCATGAAGATTAAATTCTATTCCATAAATGAATTCACAAGGTGTGATTAAAAAAAATGCAAGATGTTAATGTGCATGTAGCAAAGATATTCAAAGTGTCAATGTGCATGGCTTAAATATGATTATTATGGCTTCATTAATAATTGTCAAAGCACACAATGAAAGTAAGAAAGATTTTGTATTTTTTCCAAGCAATTGTTTAAATTAAAGGGAGCAAACAAGCAACGGCTAATTGGTAACAAGTCTAAAAACTTACCAAGAAATAGCCAAGAATCTTTGAACCGAGTGATTTGCAATTTATCACCATATGCCAGAAATAGAGGTGTAAATGATACATTGGTACTCACAAACTATTCAGGTTCGATTCAAATAAAATTTGAATTTTGCTCGATTATTATCGAGTCGAACTCGAGTTCTAGTATCTCGACTTATTGATCGAGCTGAGTTCGAGTATTCTTATAGCTGACTCGAGTAGCTCGTGAGCCTAATCAAACTTTTATATTTAAATATATTTTTATTATTTTAATTAATAAAATATCTCGAACTCGAGCTCGAGCTTGAGCACAAATAATCAAGCTTTTATCAAATATAAGAATCGAACTTATTTTTACATGTTAATAAAACTTGATTGAGTTTGATGCGAGTTTCTAGCCTCGAATTTTGAATCGAGCTCGAGCTTAATACTGTATCCGCTTGAACTTGATCGATTATACCCCTAGCTAGAAATATAAAAGAAGATGTAATGATTGTTAATAAAATTCAAAATCATTGAAAGAAAAAAAAAAAAAAAAAAAGAAGCCGCGAAAAGAAAAAATAATTGGAAAGCATGTGGAGGCAAGAAAATGTGATGGCTATAGCTATGAGCTAGGAGCATTGTTTTTTATTACCTCTTTAGTATGAGATTGATAAAGGAAATAGTGAGAGGAACCTTGTGTATATAAGGGAATAATCCTATTTCTAATTGGCTTAGGAGTATAATACTACATATGCCTTTTAAACATATTCTTCACATGCTTTGGATGAAGAGTTAGAGTCCAATCTTTCTTTGAATAATGATACATGGATCTTGAATAAAATTTTCAATTTTTAGGATTCTAATTACTTATTTTTTAGGTGACAAATTTGCTAAGGAAATAAAAACTCAAAGTGATTTGGGAAAAGCTTTTGCTGAAATCCTACATTTAATTGGATAAAGAATATGCACACCGATCAAGATTACAAATCAATTCTTCTCAGATGTTCTCATCGATATTTAACTATGAATTCAACCATATTTGGAGTGTGATTTTTTTCAAGTTGAAGGCACGTTGGGAGAATTGTTATCGATCAAGATTTTGCTTCCAATAAAAATTGGTGTCAAAGCAAATTAAGTTTCAAGACTTGCTTACTTGTTGCAAGCAAAATTATGTGTGACTAAGTTTTGAAGGGACTTTTGTTGAAAGAGAAAATTTCCATTCAATTACGGAGTGTCACATGTCTAGTAAAATTTTTTTAATTAATTAATTAAAAAAATTTTAACTGATAAATTAGTTACGCCATATGGATTGATGGTATTGTTTTAATTATATGTTAATTGATTAATTAATTTTATGATTAATTAAATATATCACTTGTTAATTGAAAATAAAACACTTGGTTTGACCAATCAAATTTTACCAATGAGTCATTAGCTTTTATTTTTAAGTAAACTATATTTATTTAAAACGAGAATCAAAGAGATTGAGTTCCCTTGAAACTCTCTCTTATCTAGTAGGCTGGCTTTATAAATATAGTGGTTCCCCTATTCATAATACACAATTGACAATTCTAAAGAGAAGAAGAAGATTTTGAAGACTCAAAGTCTCTCCAAAATCTCAGAAAGCAAGCTCAAAAGAATTGAAGAAATTATTGATAATTTTGAAGAGAAAAAGAAGATTTTGAAGACCCAAAGTTTCTCTAAAATCTCAAAAAGTAAACTTTTAAGAATTGAAGAAATTTTAAAAAACTCGAAGAACAAAGCATTTGGGTTTCAAAAATTATCAAGATATTACTTTTTGATCTTATTCCCTCTAAAGGAAGGAGATCAATTTCGTTTATGCAAGATCAAAATCAACAAGACCTTAGGTTTTGTATTCAAAATTAAGTCAATAAAATCCTTGAAACATTCGAGAGCAAATCTCAATAGCCCTTAAAGAATTTAAGAATAAGTTTACTTGACCTTTGAAGTTGATTTTTTGTTTGAAGAAAAAAATTAGAAGATTTTCTTTATAATAACAATTTTTAAATATTGTAATTTTCACAAATCTAATAAATAAATTTATTATTTGTCTTTGATTTTTCTTGTTATATTTTCAATACAAAATTTATGTGTACATATCCACGAGTTTAATACCTTAGGAATCTGACAGCAACATTGCCAAATTCGGTGTCTTGTTCACGAAATTCATATATGAAATTATAAATAATATTATATGCTTGAATAATATGAATCCATATCACTCATATTATATCTTCATAAAAAATATTAAATAAAAACAAAATAAAAGACAAATAATACGCGCAAAGATGATAAAATTATTTTAATTAAAAAATTAATAATAAATTAAATAAAATGATAATTCGCATCTTGTTTCGCAAATTATCAGCTTTTATTTTGTTTTACAAAATTTTATAATTTATGAATTAAAAATATCAAATTATTTTGTTAAAGAAACTCGGGAAAAAAATTGTCCCAAAGATTTGAGATTTAACTTAAAACTTAAGGCGTGTCTAGATATTATTGGTCCATTGCTTTATGAAGGCTACCGCACTGAAACTTGATATCCCTTAAAACTACACGTGACTTTTGAGTTCGAGAAACTCTGGGGGAAATCAGTTATGTGCAATGTGTGAGAAATAAAATATCTCAGAGGAAAATAAACATAAGGAAGAAAATTAGATAGGCAGAGACACAGAGCTAGGTTTCCTCAATATCCGGCTAAGGTATTTCTTTCTCCCTCAATTAAATTCCTATTTATTTAAAAAAAAAAAGAAAATTTAAATATTTATTATTGTTTTCGCAGAGGAATGGCGGATGGTTACTGGAATCGGCGACAGCCAACTTCTCCGATGCTGTCTTCCGGTGGGTGCTTAAACGACCTCGTACTGACTACAGTATACTTCTTTCTTTGTCATTTTTAGTGCTTTTCTTTTGCCTTAACCTTATATATTTTGCAAACTTTTGTTCAATTTATTCTATTTTTAGTTGCTTCTGAGATTAGTTTAGAAAAAGTCGAAAACATTCGATCACATTGGTAGAATTTTCTTCGAACTCTGCGTTGGACAAAAGTATTGGTTTGATGTTAGGTTTTATTTTGTTCAATTAGATGCATTTTTGGATAAGCACCCTTGATGTTAAGTTTTTTCTTTGCAAGCTTTTATTTTGCTTCATTTCTGTTGTTTAGATACCTTCTTTTTCTTTTATTTTTTTTCAGTGTCAAATCGACTTTTGTTGGACATATTTCTGTGTATGCAATTGCTGAAATAATTTGTCTGTGCATATTTATTAGTTGCCAAAAGTTACTTATTGTCATCTTACTGGCTGCCCATTTTATTCAGGCTTGCATTTAGCCCTTTACTTTGCCAAATGTTATCTTTGTCTTTCCATTTTGTTTGTGATGAATTTAAGAAATATGCTTGTTTCACTTCTGCATCTCTTGTAAAAGTTATTATCTGCTTTAAAAGGAGCTGCATCTAATTGTTCTATTTTCAACTTCACAGATGTCCAACCTTCTGGGCTGCATCCAGCTCATGAGATGCATAGTTATTTGGCCAGAGATGATGATTGAGGTGGACACCTGTCTGTGAAGGACACAAAAACAATTGGATCAGCATATGATCGCTATCTCCAGAGTGCGGTACCATCTTGAACCTTTACTAATGCTTGTTTATCCCCCACCATGCATCTTAAATTTTGTTTTCTAAATCAGTCATTAAATTGCTTTTGTAGCAACTTTCTTCTTTTACTTCTGGAGAAGCTAGTACATTTGGTGGGTTGTGAAGGGCTGTCGGTGGTGCGATGCCTGCTCGTCCAATAACTGATCCTCCTATGATGGGTTGTCCTGGATCTGCTGCTTCAGATCTGGCACCAAATGGTCAAAATTTAGGTTATAATAGTCAACTACCAGTGGATGCAATATCAAGGCAAGACCAAGATACTGTACCTCTACCTCCAGATGCCTCCAATACTCTATATGTTGAGGGACTTCCTCCTGATAGCACAATGAGGGAAGTAGCCCGTATCCTATTTAGTGATCTAATGCTTGATAAGATATGTTGATATATCATTTATGATACCATACTTTAACTAAAGTACCTTGCTTTGAACTGTCGGTTCACATTCCTTGATCAAGTCTTTAGATATTTTTCACCTGTTTGTGGGATATAAAGAAGTATGACTAGCGAGCAAAGAATCCTGACATGTAAGTTGTCTAGGCATTAGAAAATTCTTAATTTGTCCACTGTAGCACAACTTCTTTGTTGTTTTCTTACACGTGAAATTGTCAAAAGTGTGACTGTTATGTTGAATGCTTAAACCTGATCCGTGGGTGATGCAGCGTAGTGGAGATTCTATTATCCTTTGTTTTGTTGACTTTTCAAGTGCTGCCTGTGCAGCAACTGCAATGAGTGCCTTGCAAGGTGATCTCTTCTTCCATTGATTTCTACATTTATAGAAGTTAGCTTATCACTGGAAAGTGATACATGGTTTTTTCTCAGAAAAGAAAATAGGAAACAATAATGAATATTATAGAATGATATTTGTCCACCTGAGCATTTGGCTCAAGTGGTAGGTGCATGTATCCCCTACTCAAAGAGCTAAGCTTGAATCCCCCCTTCCCCTAAATCAAAACAAAAAGGAGAGAGTGATATTGGTAGTTTTTTATGCTTTGTGATTTTTCTTCTATGCCTTGGTTTCTAGTTTTTGTTAGTTGGTGTATTTTTCTTTCTTTAAAATTTTGCCATGCATGCATGATTTTAGAAGGGAGAGGAGCCTTATGCAGGCAGGAAATATGTATGCTCAAATTTTTTTCCAAAAGCAATGATCATTGGGGACATGCAATTGAAATACAAGTTTGAACCATGAGATGCCATAAATTGAGCCCACCCTCCATTGGCTGATATGTGCATTTGCATGAATGGTTTTATTAGCTTCCTGAGTAAGTTGATTTTTTTGTTAGATTGTGCAGGTTATAAAATGGATGAACATGATCCTGATTCTAACTACTTGAGGCTGCAGTTTTCTCCATACCCAGGCCCAAGGTCAAGTTCTGGAGCTCGTGGAAGGAGGTGAATGTCTCACTCTGGAGAGAACTAGGCTGTATGCAAGCCATTTTTCAGCCAATTTTTATGGCTCACATATTTTCTATATGTGGCAGGGTTTTGAGGATTAGGCATTTTAATTAAATAGTATAATTATAACTTGCAATTTAAATTGCTCAATGCCAATAACTATTGGCACTAGAGATGCACAAAATTTTAGGAGAGAGGATCAAGCAATTCTTGAATTGCTTGCACATTTCATGAAGCTCTGTTGTACAATAACTTAAAGATAAAAGGGCTCTTTTTCTGGTAGAGATCACACTAGCATTTGCATTTACTGTTTAAATACTGGAAATAGCGTTTTTTTCCTTTCAAGCTCGGATATTGATTAGTCTAAGACGAAACTGTTCTGTGTTAGCTAATAGATTTGTACAACTAATGTTTATTATTGTGAATGTTAGTTGTTTTCTATGGAGTTGATTATGTGCATTGTGATGCATTGTGGTTTTAGTTTTAGATACTTTGCTAAGTTTAGTTTGTGAATCACTTTGGTTTAAACGCTTGTAGTGTTTCTTTTAGATAACCTAACATCTTAACATGGTTTGTTTGGCTACGTTGATGAGTTATGCTACTAGGTTTAGTTTCACCATCGGTTGGAATGAATGCAGTTGGTATGAGTAGCTGGTCTGAATTCGGTGTCTATTGCCAGTATGAAGGCACCGAGGAAGGTGATGAGACTAGTGTTGTATGTGATTTACCTAGCAAATCTGATATGTTCTTAAATTATATTCAGTCATTAAGAAAAAACAATGCTTCTACGCAAGCTTTGCAATGGCTTCAAGTTCCTTGAATGCAACTGGTTAAACAGCATTGGCTTGCTTGCATTTGGTAAATTGGTGAGACTTTGGCAATCTCACTCTAGTTTCACTTTTTATCATCCTCATTCAGAATAATTTGTTGCTGCAAATCGTCGGAGAAATGGTTCGATCAATTACTAAATGAAACAAATTGTTCTATTAATCGTCGGAGAAATGGTCCGATGAATTACTAAATGAAGCAAATTGTTCTATTCTAAGCTCCTTGCAAAACTCTAGTCCAATTTTCTAAGGGTCCAAGGCGTCTGAAATTTTCTCTTAATGGGCCAGCAGAAATGATGTAGGAGCTTGGAAAATGATAATTCTTTGGATTGGGTCCTTTTTCTCTCACCGAAAAGATAAAACTAGAAAAATGGAACTCATTTGGGCGTTCCTTCAGTAACAGCATTGAAGCTTCTTTGTCATCTTACTTAAAAATAGCCACCAACCATATTAATATCGAATTCCTTTCATTTTTGTATCGCGAAAATAATTTTTGAAAAATAATTTTTATATTTTCAAGTATTTATATGGTAAAAAAATTGATTGATTAATAATTTATTGATCAACAAAAAATAAGATAATTTTTTAAAAAATTATCTTGTGGATTTAAAAAAGAAAAGATAGTTTTTGAAAAAAATTATTTATGAGTAGAATTATTTATTAATATTTTTAGTATAAGTTTACTTTTAAATAAATAATATTCATAAATAACATATTAATAAATAATATATAAATAATATTCTAATATATTAATAAATAATATAAAAATAATAAACAGTTTTATTTTAAATATTTTTATATTAATATAATATTTTTATATTAAATATTATTATTAAAATATAATTAATTTTAATATTAATAATTTTAATAATAATTAATTTTAATATATTTTAATAATAAATAATTTTTAATATTTTAATAATTATATTAATATTATTTTTTAAAAAAATTTAAAAATAACTAAATAGCAAAAAATATTTTTTGATAAATCATCCAAATAATAGAAAATCTCTTTCAATTTAAAAAATAACAATAATTTTTAAAAATAATTGTTTTTGCAAAATAAATGGAGCTTAAGAATCTGAATGTACTTACCATAGTAAGTTAACTAACCAAATCTTGATTTTTTTTTTTTTTCTATTCGTTGGCTTAGCAAGTTATTGAATTCATGGAGTATGAAAGGATTTGAGTTTGGAGTGCTCGATAATGCAACTTTGGGCCTATCTAATAATTGCCTTTGTTTTTTTCTTCTTGGGAAGGAAAGTAATTCGGCCAAACTCTTATCTCCTAAAGCTAAATCCCATGTGGGACAGGAAAGCTTAATTGCGCTCTAAGAATTACCCTTAACTTTATAATTTCTATTTACTTTTAATTCATCTGAGAGAAGAAAACTACGCACTTTAATCTTTGCAAATCCATAACTTTTAAAAATCTTACCATGAACTAATATTCAGTTAACAATTACAATCTTTTGTTGATTACCCTGAGAATAAACAAAAGGAAAAAAGTTTTTGGTCCAGATTAATCTTCTTGTCCCCTTCACTATCATATATATGTGTAGATCACATCAATCTATCCACCCTTGCATGGTATATTCAACAGCATATACCTAACGTCATACATTATCCCACGTGGATAGTTGTACGAAATTTTATAAAATAAAAAAAAAAGTTGCTTTAGATCAATTGATCGAAATTCCCTGTTCTACCACTTTCCAAAACGAAATTTGATTAAAATTCAATCCCAAAACTAGACAGGAAGAGTGAAATAGCAGCTGATCACTACTCATGTTTTTGTTTGCTTGCTGAGAAAATGTGCGAAAAAAAAAAGAAATCATGGCCTACCAGCACCACCCTAATTGACGACATCTATCGTTTTTGATGAGCAATAAAAGAACAGGTCCCCTACCCCAATGTTTGTAGCTAGTTCAAGGACTCCTGTCATGATAGATGACCCACGATAACAATGACAAAAATTATTTATTATTGTTTTGGAATGATTCTTTCCAAAAGTCAGGCAGTGTTGAAAATAACAGATCTATTTAATTTGATGGTTATTTTTTAGTTCCCAAGCCAGGAAAAAACCAAAATATAGATGGCCGTCAATTTGTTGATCATAATGTTAGATAAATTTGATCCATGGAAACAGTTTAACTAGTCAAAATTTCGTGTTGCAATATATCATATCGTTCTTTTGTCGGTGATATAAATATAGATATTTTCTTATAGCAATTGAATGTAGACTGTGTAAAGCATAGAATATAGATGAAAGAGATTAATTTAATAAAGTAGAAGTTAGTAAAAATAGATAGTTTGAGAAGAAAAGGACTTGGGAATAATAGATATTAAAGTCTCAACGTAGATTGGGGAGATATGAAGTTAGGAGGGATACCTACCAATCATTGAAACTAGACAAATTCTTTAATAAAAACATAAGAGCCTCTACTCACACATGATTTTTTAATTTTTACTATTATAAATCACAATATTTTCAATGTACATATAATTTTGAGTTATATTTCGAGACCGCGAGAGTTAAACTAAATTTTGTCACACATGAAATCTTAATCCTCTGATCTTAAGGTTTGATTTTGGAACAATTTTGACGTTGAAATCTTAAATTTTAACAGCGGAGTCGTTCGGATACATGCATCCTATATTTTTTAGGGCTAATTAAAGTCCAAGGGTGGAAGCGATAGGGATTGATGTCCTTCATCCCAGAAGAAATAACAAAACATGGGCTGCTAGCTTGTCACCTTTTTTTTTTCTTAACTGCTTATTGTAAGAAAAACTCAAGTCCCTGTTAATGATAAACGCAATGAATAACTATTAAACTATGATTTATTTTGGGTTTCCATTTTGTCAATAAAGCTTTTGGAGAAGAAAAATCATTAGCGAAAGCTGTACTCTTTTCTCTCTTTTTTCCTCCATTGGTCCTAATAATCCTAGCTTTATTCCCCTTAGCTTTTATTACTTTTGCATGCCAAGATTGACAGACAGCTAATCAAGGAATAATCAACAAGTAAATCAATAGGAAGTTGTTTTGTCTCTTTTTCTTTTTTCTAAATAATTATTTGTATGTTTTAGAAACAGGGACACCTAAGAAGATAATTAGAAGTAGATCGAAAATTGACGGATGAAAAGCATATATAGACTATTGGATTGATGTATGATAAATATGGTATACTAATGGCTATCTGGAAGAAGAAAGATTCTTTGTTTGATTAATTAGCAGAAGACGAATTACATTTTTGGCCAAAACAAAAGTGCCTAAACATTTACTACCAATCAGGTCCAAAAAACAAGAAGGAAAACTGAGGTGCAATTTTTTTTTTTTTTAACTTTTGACTAGGACATTTCAATGAAGTAATTTTGATGCCTTTTTATTGGGATAAGATCTAAATTATCATTTTATGCAAAGAGATAGATCAAATTTATTACTCTTATATGAATAAGTGCAATTTTTTATTGTACTTTGTAATTTGATTAATAAAAAAGATCAAAAGTTAAAATTTTGTTCCCAATATTCTTATATTTGCTCATATAATATTTTTACGAGTAACTTCTGCAATATATTTCTATATTTCTTAAGAAAATAAATATAGGAATATTTTACAAAATATTTTTTTAAATGATTAAAATTTATTAAAATAAGGCAAAATTATAACCATGCAACAAAATCGTTACTTCTATAAGCGCCCAGTTTGACCAAAGAGTCTGCAAAATGGTTGGTTTCTCTGTAGATATGATAATTGTTACAAAATATTTTAACTGTTGATTAGTTTTAAATCAAATTAAAATATTCAGTAAGTGATAAATTTGATCCCTTTTAAGTAATATGGTAAATTTCGACTTTATTTCTTTTTTAATTATTTTATTATGAAGTTCAATTGTATAAAAAATTTCAAAAAAATTTCAAAAAAAAGTTCATTTGTTTACAATAATGTCTGACCCTGAAATGAGATGGTCTCTCCACACCTAAACTCTTATGTACCATATATATATATATATATTAATATTAGTTTTGGCTAAATTTTCCAAGAAATTATGGAAACCATGAATTTAACACTTGGGATTTGAAATGAATAATTTGTTTATCTGAGACTGAAATAAATGAAATATACCACAAGATTTTGAAATATTCCCCAATTCATTTTAAGTATTTGTAGTGGTTTATCAATTATATTTTATGCGCAAGTTCAATTTCCGCAGCCGGTGGTCCTTTTTAATGTTTATTTAAGTCATCGTTGTAACTTGTAGCATACCTTGGCTTTGGAATGATCTTAGTTTGCACTCACCTAAAACTTACACTTTTTAAGTTTAAAAAAAATATATATTATGCTTTGTGTAATTCTACGTACCCAATTAAGATGGCAGCAAGTTGGCTGCTGTCTTTGTTCAAAAGGAAGACGAACCAAAGGCTGCTGTTACTTAGAAATCAAGTCCTATAAAAACGCTAATTTGATTCTTGCCATTTGCAACAAAATGTCAACATAACCTTTGGAAAAAATCGCTTGTTTACTTTCCATCTGTTTTTTATATTTAGAATTCTTAATTTCTAGATATCTTTATTTATTTACTAAATTATATATATATATATTTTAAAATTACGCTGTCTTTCAAAAAATGCCAAGATTGAAACTACAAATAAAGAATTACATCCTTACCTGTCACATTCCTCAAAAAGATAAAGCCCTAGATCCAGGGTGAATCTTTTATATTTTCTAGGGCATTCGGATCTTTAAGTTAGTGATAGTGAGGTAATTAATTAGGATAAATCCAAAGTTTATTGACTGATTCAAAAACCCCTCCCTCAAGTCTTCAATAATTATTCCTAGGAAAAAAAAAAGTTATTAATAATTATTATTAGATTGAAAATAAGCAAATTAGTTATGGCTATCATAATTGAAACATGACAAGTATACGTTGTCTAGAAATTTGTGACACACTTTGAATATGAACACATCAATATTTGTTTTTTTCAAGTATTTAGAAATTTTTTCTTCATTGGCGGCACTCAATAATTTCCACACGTTTAGCCTAAACCATTTAGGTAATGCAAATTTCGTTATGTAATGTAACGACTCTGCCCAATTTGATTTTGAATTTTCTATTTTTGTCTTGCTTTTGACTTTTGTCTCTAACTAATTGCCTTTTCGTGCAATCTCTCGGCGGTTTTAAAAGACTAAATTAACTTTCGAGTTAAAATATAACGAATAAAGAATCTCATTTCGTTATCGATTTCAAATAAGCTATGATTTTAAATTAAAGTTTTATTGACATCAATTTTTTATTGATGTTAATATGAATATTTGCACAATACTTACGCAATGTAATATATTTTACTTCACTTTTAAGAATTGAGTAATTTATTTAATTCAAAAAAAAATTTTAATAAAAAATAAAAACGATGTCACATATATAACTTGATTTGGTTTATTAAGCAATCCAAGGTAATTAAAATTAGCTGTATTGCATGAGAATTGAGATATGGATTTGTAAAAGTTTCTTTCTAGAGTGTTAAAATATACATATATATATATATATATATATATATATATAGAAACAGTCAAACTGAGATAAAAACAAGGAATCTAGTCTTCACCAACTTCTCATCCGTACTCGAGTTAATAGGAAACTGAGAACAGTTTTGTCAATGGCAAGTGAGAGCGTCATCCCAATCGTTGGTGAAGGTGAAGGTGAAGATGAAGGTGAAGGGTTCATAAATTCTAGCCGGCTTTAAGACGTTTTAAAGCCTTTCTTCAATCTATTGTTTTCATAATTTAATTTCATTGCCATCATAATTATTAACTCCATTGATAACTAAAGTTATCTGAAATTATCCCCGATGTTATTTTACTTTGGTTTTGCAGTGATACTTATCCTATATAGTTTCATTATTATTACTTTATAGAATCATGTTTTATATTATAGCACATTTTTATTAGTTTTTGTAGTGAAAAAATACCTTAAAAAGTCAATTTAAGTCAAGTAATTAATCAAACTGATAGAGATTTAAGTAAAAGATTCTTTGCATTAAAAACAATAGTACTACTTTTTTAGGAAAAAAAATAGTATTTTTATTATTTGAGAATGTTAGCTACTTGATCTATTATTTTCTTATGTGAATACTGCTTAATTTTTTAATAATGATTGAATTTGATAAGAGGCAAGCATGTATTAGCTATTAAGTGCACACCAGCTTGCTTTTTTTTTTTTTTCAAGCAATATTATATAATCACATCATTCATTTAAAAAAATATTATATAATCAAATCATTTAATCTTATCTGATCTTAATTATATTAAAGGATTTAAATAAGTTGTGGTTACTTCGAAGAATGGAAAGATTTCCTCAGCCGCTGATTAAATTAATCAAATGTGCAACTAATTGATCAGCATATACATGTCCTATTAATCCTGATTTGTGTTGCTTTCATACTTACATGTTTTAGCTGGATTAATGGTTTCACAGAAACTTATTTAATTATCTTCAATAGAACGATAATTAACTATAGATGATGAATTGATATAAAAAAAATTTAGGAAATTGAAATATAAATAAAGCGAAGGGACCCTTTAAAGTATTTTTTTACTTAATACGCCCAAAGGAATCAAAATTTTCGGAAACGACAAAGTAGGCACTGGGGATTGCACAGCTAAGAGAGTCTAGCCGCCTTGTCCCGTTCCCAAAAAATCATGCAAAAGTTTGGCAGCCACACATCAATGTTTTGCAACCAATTATATCCATGAAAAGAAAATGAAATTATATTATAGTATAACCATGAAAGATCTCCATGGTTTGGTACACGAAAGATTTCTATTTGAATTACCTCGTAATTTTTATATATGACACAAAAAATAATATAAAAAATTTTATATAAATTTAGTATAATTATATTTTGTAATTTAATTATATTAACATAATTAAAATATTATATTATTTGTATCGTGTTCATATTAAATAATAATAATATGTTTAAGATATAATATTATTTATAATATAAAAAAATTAAAATTATTTTAATTTATTTAAAAAATAAATTAATAATTGTATTTATTACATTATTTTGATGTTAAATATATTATAAATATTTAATTCTTAAATAATTTTTTATTTAAATACTAATTTAAATATTTTTGTTTAAATAATAAATTAACTATATCTAATCATATTATTTGAATATAATCGTGTTAATCATGTCATATTATTTCAGTAATTAATCATGCCTAATCATATTTATTCATATATAATTGTGTTAATTGTGTCATGTTGTATTGTATTAGTTGGGTATAAATTAATTTTAAATGTATTTGTCATAACATATAGATCCGAAAATCTATAGTTAGACTTAACAAAAAGAGTTACCACCAATCTTTTTTAACTAGGTGTGATTAGCCACTTAAGGAATCTACCTTTTTAAAGAACTCATAAACTTGATTAAATGTCCTTCAAAGAATATGTTTGGTCTACTAACCAGAATAAGGTTCGGGAGTTTAGTTACATATGGAGAAGGCTATAGACCCCCACATGCCCATTCGCAAGATAGTACCATTTTATTTTAAATTTATCATAAGATCTTGATTCTAATAGTCTTAAATTTTATATTGAATATTAGAAACAACTTTTAATATTCTTCCATCAATCTAGTAGAACTCTTAAAAATATTTTTCACCTTAAGAGTAATCATGAATCCAGTTTATTTTCTTAAAGAGGCTCTGTTGTCAAAAAAAAAATTTAATCAATTTTTTATTTTGGTTTTTATTATTGAAAATATATCTAATTATTCCATCATATGGGCCAAATTAGATATATTTTTTCTTTTTGAATTTATAAATTTTTCATTATTTGAGCTTATTTAAAAATTATTTTTTATTTTTTATCTTAATTTCTAAATTTTTTACTATTTGGGTCAATTTAAAAAATTTTCTTTTTTTTTAATTTTTTATCTTTGGAAAGAAAATAATATAACAATTATTTTCTTGAAATTTCATTTAATTTTTTCACCATTTAAGACAAATTTAAAGAGATTTCTCACTTAGAGATTTCTTAAAAAATTTATCATTTTAAAATTTTTAAGAATCTCATCTTTGGATAATTGTCACATATTTTCAACCAAAATGTTATTTTTTTATTTTTTTATTGAAAATAAATACTAATTATTGTTATTAAAATTTTATCTAAATTATTCCACAATTTGAGACAAATTTAGAAAAAAATTTCTCACCTAGAAAATTTATATAAATTTATAATTTTAAATTTTTAAAAATTTCATCATTGGATAATTAATATTTATTCTCAAAAAAACATTTTATACCTTTTTTATACTTTTTTTTAATTTTTCTCAAAATTTATTCATGCAAAAAAATACTTAAAAAATAGATAATAAAAGGAAAAAAAAGAAAAAAAAACTAAAATAGGGAAATGGCTCGGTTCAACGGCTTTTGTAGCTTGGCACCAGGCACAGAAAATGGCCTAGGGGACGTGGCTTGGCTCAAAGGATCGACTGGTATGGGGGTCAGTAGAAGCGGGTTACGTTCAGGTCAAGTCGCCCAAATAAAAACATGGAGATCTTGGGTTTTGTTAAACTCCAAAACGATGTCATTTTCAGAGGGTTTAGAAAAGCCTAATTCAGTCTTTTTCCACAGATTTCTCATTTTTCCCTCTCTCTCTTCTCCCCATTTTCTCTTTTTCTCTCTCTAGAATCGGATGAACTCTGGTTGAATCTTTATCAGGTTCTGAAAAATGTCACCAAAATCTGAGTTAGTTCATTGAAAAATTCAATTGGTGACGAAATCTTCGATCGAATTTTGGAAAACCTATATGTAAACACCATTTTGTATTATTATTATTATTATTATATTTTTTCCTTTTTTTTTTCTTTTCTTTTCTGGTTCAGTTTGACGATAATATAAGTGCATTAAATGCATTTCTCCCGAAAGTCCAAAATCTCAGCCACCGCCACCACTGGCAACTGCCTGACACCCTACTTAACTTGACAGCGTGAATTTTGGCTTGAAAACCTGGGATTAGAATTCTAAAAAATATGAAATTTGAATCCAAAAAAAGTTCTATAAATAGAGCTCGTTGCCTGAAGAAAAAAAAAGAGGCCATCAATTAAAAACCCAAAAACTCTGCCAAAGTAAAAAAAAATTTAGAATAAAAAAAAAGCTTTCTATAAAAAAAAAGGAATAAAAAATCACAATCCCCAACGTAGGGAAACCCAACGCCAATACAAAAAAAAAATAAAAAAATTTTTTTGTCGAACCTTCTCGGCTAGATCTACATCGTTTGGAGCCTATTTTCGTAAAACTAGGCTCAGATATGGACTTTGGAGGTTGAGAGGAACATTTTGATTTTTTTTTTAGATTTTTTGATCACCAGCGACTAGTGGCAACGGTGACGATGACCGGTCGAACACCTTGAGTTTTGTCTAGAAAAGGAGAGGGGAGAGATTTTTTTTTTTAAGAAAAGAGAGAATGACTGAAAAAAAAAATTTTAGGTCTTTTATATAAACCGCTAGAACCAAAACGAACCCATTTTGAGCCATGAGGATCTGTGTATCAACTTATGACCCGACCTGGGGTCTGTGCACCCAACCTGTTATCCGTTTTTTCAATTAACTTTTGACCGATCTAGCTGAATTGACCCAGACCGAACCAGACCGTCCTTGAACCGTTGACATTGAACCAACCTAATTAGACTAAACCGTCGAACCAGATCACCCGTTGAACGAACCGTTGACGAGTCCGATTCAAGTAAAAAAAATTTTTTTAAAATTTTTTTAAAATACTATTTTTGTTATTTTAATTATTATTATTAATATTTATGCATGGTAAAGTGTTTAAATTAACCAGTTGTTGTTTTATAATAATAATAAAATTTTGTTATATATAATAAATTTTTTTTGATAATTTTATTAATTTTAGAATAAACCTTATTAAATAATAATAACAAAATAATAAAAAATGAGAAAAAAAGAAATTTTTATCTGATGATGATATTTAAAGGTACTCTGAATAGTGATACCTACGAAATCTCTAGGTGATAAGATTTTTTAAAAATACTATCAGTATATTAGAGTATTTATAAAAATTTTTCAATACAATAAAATTTTCCTTTTTGTTAATAAAAAAATAAAAAATAATTAATTTATTAAAAAATAAATAATAAAAATGAGAAAAAAAATTTTATTCAATGAGGGGATTCTAAAAAGTATTTTAAGTAGAGATGCTTTAAGAAATCCCTAGGTGAAAGGATTTTTTTAAAAATCTTATCAGTATATTAGAATATTTATAGAAAATCTTCAATATCATAAAAATTCCTCTTTTCTTTATTTTTTTTAAATGAAAAAAATTAATAAAACAATTAATAAAATTTTTAAAAAGAAAATAAAATGTGTGCATCAACATGGTAACATTCTGCATTGCATGCATGACATATTTTTTTTTATAAAAAGTAAATTTAAGCCTCCGAGGATGAGATTCTGAGGTATTCCAATAAGTGTGCCTAAAAAATCTTTAGGTGAGAAAAAGTTTTTCTAATGTTATCAACGTATTAGAACATTTTAACAATTATTTCAATAAACAGGTTCTAATTTATTTTTCTCAAATAAAAAATGAAACAATAAATAATAATATATAAGAAAAAACCAATAAATGAAAAATCAAGGAAATTATTTTTCAAATACCGAAAATAAGACTATTTTATCAAAATTAATAGATAACACGTAATTAATTAGTACCGTTTTAAATGTGTGTGGTGGGGGTGCTAATCCTTCCCCACACGTAACCGACTCCCAAACCCAGACTGTTACGTGGACCCTAAAATTATCCTTTTAATAAATTTTAATTAATTTTAAGATTTCATTAAAAGGGTATGTTTTAATAGGTGGCCAATCACACCTAGCCAAAAAGATTGGTAGTGACTCTCATTTTTTTTATTCTTTTTTCTAAATTCATCGGGCAGACACAAAATCGTTATGATAGCTTGGCGACTCCATTGGGGATACCATTTGTTTTCGAAAGTCAGGCCAAAATTAACTATGTGTTATCCTTAAATTTTAATTTAAACAAGTCATAATCAGTTTCTTAGATTTTTTTTTTCACTTTTAATAAAAAAGGTAAAAAAAAATCAAAAAGGAAAAATTCACACACGTTTCTTTTACTATGCCTTTTATGCTTTATTTTTCTGTATATATTACTTTCAATAAATTAGGATATATTTGCACACATAATAACATGATGCATTTCATGCATGAGCTTTGTACCCAGGCTCTATCCTTTATAGGAGGAAGTAGAGTACTTACACCTTCATGAGGTGATAACCTCTGCAATGGCAAGCGAAATACTTCCACTCAAATTAAACCATTTTCGTTCATAGCCTGTAATGGGTGAAGATCAAGGTGCCTCACTAGTCCAGCGTGGATGATAGTGAGAAACAATTTGGGAACCTTTAGACACGTGTCAATCCAAACCCAGCATGTAATAAGCCTAGGAAATCAGCCTTAGGTAGAGCCTCATCCATATTCTTGTAGAAAATACCTATGAATAAAAGTTGTGTAATACAAAACAAAACAAAAAAAATTTTCAAAACTTAAAAAAATGTTTTTTCTCAAACCGCATCCTCACACTAACTCAATTTCGTTTCATTTTCTTTTTCTTTTTTGCATTAATCATATCATACAGTTTTGCACCAAGATATTTGCTCTAGGACATATTTCTCTCAAAAAGTCTTTATAGATCCTATAAAACTACAGATTTGCTCATCTTCAATCAGTGTCCTATGTAAGCCATGTAATAAAGTATATGTTTGGTCAAAAGAAGCCCAACAAAAGAGTGAAGATTGCTTGCCTACCAGTTATGTGTCTAAGTTACTCGAGAAAGTGCATTTAGATCTCACACAGAATGATTTAGAAGACTTAGCCACCATATGAGGTCAGTTAAATGAAGAAAGAAAAAAAAGCTTTTGCAAGAAGTATGGGTAGATTGCATCCCTCATTTTATTGATGAACAGTTGATCAGGGTAGCTACCAGTTTTGGGATCCATCCTATAGATGTTTCACTTTTAATCAAAAAGATTTAGTGCTAACTATTGAAGAGTATTCGATTTTACTTGAGATAGAATTACAGTGTCTAGATAAAGTGTTTACCTGAAAGTTGAAATCAGCTTATCGTAAAAAGTTGGTCAAGCTTATGGGGGTTAAAGTGGAAACCATTAATTCCTTCGTGAAGCCTAAAGGTGAACATCTTGGCATTCATTGGGACTTTCTCTGAAACTTCATTCAGGAGTATTTGAATGATGACCAAGGCATGGTTGTGTTTGCTTTAACATTGTATTGCATGGTAATCTTTTCGAAGACTTTGGGTTACATTGAGATAATTGTGGTAGATTTTTTCAAGCAAATTGAAACCCAAGCGATTAATCTTGCACTAGTAGTCTTGCAGAAACTATCCAATCATTGAATTTCTATCGATGAAATGGAAAACGACGGTTCATAAGATGTGCATCGCTATTATATGTGTGGGTCAAAACTCATTTCAAGTGTGGGAAGAGTGCATTCTCAAAATCGTATCTTCGATACAAGGCACCAATTGAAGCGTTTTACAAAAGTCAATGGTTGACATTAAAGACCAAGAAAGAGTGGGTTTTATTCTTGCAAAGGCTTGCTGGGGATAAAATTGAATGGATGATGCCTTGGATGCCTCAGGTGCCTTTGTTGTATCATGGAGGAAACGAGCTGTTATTAGGGCTATGGTGCATTGTAAGTTATGCTCCGTTAATGGTGCTTAGGTAATTTGGTGCAAAGCAGTTTTTTCCTACCACTCATGGCCTCGTCCAAGTAGTATTTATTTACGGGGAATCGAATCCATCAAAAACTTCAGAGCAATTGATTCAAGCATGGAAAAAAATACAAAAAATGAGATTAGGGCCTCTCATCAACAAAGTCACCCCTGATTATCAAATTTGAAAAGCTAAGCGACTTAGAGACATAATATTCTCTCCTAATGATAGCTCACAATAATTAATTAATTTTTCGAAAGAAGTGCAATTATCAGAAGTTGAGATTGTCAAGAAAAAATTAAAAGCTAAAAAAAAATAAAAAGAAAAAATTTGAGACTTCACGAGAAGGTAGGACAATTAAAATATAAAGCAGAGATACAAGAGAGCAAATTGGAAAAAGTCATAAAAGAGCAGGATGTAGCCAACAATGTTTTAAAATATCTATATAAGGAAAACAAGAGGTTACGAGTTCAGTTTAAAATCGAAAAACTTACCAAGTATTACCTTAGTCGACAACATGAAATGGATAAACTCTAAAAAAAAGTGAACCTATGGAAGGTTAAAGCTTAAAAGAAGCAAGAAGAGGCTATCAGAATTTCTCAAGAATATCAGAATTAGAAAGGGTTATACTCTACAGTTTCGACAAGATTGGTAGAATGCCAAAAAGAAAAGGAAAAATTACAAGCCATGCTCACAAAAGAGAGAAGAAAGCACTGTGAAGTACTAACAAAAAAGAGTCACTTCACCAAGTGATCCAAGGGTTAAAGCTGCAACTGCAAGACCATAAAAGTCATATTTTGACAATAATAGATAAGTGGTATGAAAAGGAAAAAGATTGGATCTTCACATGTAATTTGGAAAAAGATGCCCGCATGAGATGGAGAACAAAAAGCTTAGGAAGATAACAATATATAAAGCACATGGCCAATCAAGTTTACATGGTAGTAAAAAAGACATAGAAGATGGTTGAAAAGGTAAAAGTGTTAAGAAGAGAAGTAAATCCCATAGGAGAATATGGACAGTGTCTAGTAAACTTTCTAGATGAAGCCAATGATCATTACGAGCAAGTCAAATGCTTCTATAGATATAATTCAAGGATGACAAATCTCATGTAACAAAGTTGTATGGAATTAATGAAAATTTCTAGTATTAAAATTTGTCTAAGAGCAAATATCTTCCACTTGCATTCATGCATTATTTTTTTTTTCAAAAAATAAATTTTCAACACATGGCATTTTGATTTTTTAAACTTTTTTTGTGGTAATTAAGGTTTAAGAATAGTTCACCCATCAAAAATTTTGACTCAACCTATTGCCATTCATACAACACAAGATCTCAAACAAGAATCATGGAACAAGAACAGGCCAATCGATTTGAAAGGATTGAAAAAGCTTAAGAAGAACTAAAAGAAGATCTTAATGGGATAATGGACATGCTCAAGAATCTGGATAAAAGAAAAGTAGTGGAAAGAAATCTTAGCCTCCAAAAACAATCGTCAGACATAGTGGATCCTATATATCCTGCAGGGTTTGAACCACAGCCAACCCAATGTTCTCAAGAAATTAGAAGTCAAATTCCTATTCCCAAAGGATATTCTAATCTTTATCCGAGAATGACATCAGCACCTGCTTCAAGACAGTTCCAAAATTTTTCCAATCTTGTTATGATAGAAAAACCTCTCAAGCCAATCTTGATTCCTAACTTGGATGATCCCAAAGAGAGAGAAAAGTTAGGGATAAAGATACTTGAAAAAGTGAAAGATACCAATGCCTGGAGAATATGAAGTTGTTAGAAGAAAGGTTTAGGGTCATAGAAGGAATGAATTTTTATGGCTTCATAGATGCAACCGAACTTTCCTTGATACCAGATATGGTCATTCCACCTAAATTTAAGGTCCTTAAATTTAAAAAATATGATGGCATGAAATGCCTAATGACTCATATCATCATGTATTATTATAAGATGGTAACACATGCTCGTGATGAGAAGTTGTTAATACACGTATTTCAAGATAACCTTATGGGATTTGTAGTTAGATGGTATGTTTAACTAGACATGACTCATATTTATTTCTGTTAAGAACTTATATGGGCATTTCTTACACAATATCAGCATGTTAGGGATCTAGCTCCAGATTATCTATCTTTACAGAGTATGAAAAAGAAAACAACTGAGAGCTTTAAAGAATATGCACAAAGATGGAGAGATATGATAGTACAAGTACAACCTCCCCTTATTGAAAAAGAAATAACTACCTTGTTTGTGAATACCCTGAAAGTACCATACTATGAAAGACTGATAAGTAATACAATTAAAAATTTTACAAATATGGTGATATCTGATGAGATTATTGAAAATGCTATAAAGAATGGGAAGCTCGATGCAGGAAAAACAAGTTGAGCAAAGAAATAAGAAGTTCCTAAAAAGAAAGAGAATAAAGCTCAAGCGGTAAACTACGTGGGACAACAGTTCAAAAGTTTCACACCCTACCTTGCACCAGTCTACCAAACCCGTTACCTTCTCATAAATAATATTACATCTACTCCTCATCCATATCAGCCATACTAGCCATTACCATAACCAACTTATCCACCTTAATTTTAGCCATCCTTTCATACACCTATCTATTCCTACAACCGTCCTATTGCACCTGCCAGACCAGAATAGAGGCCTAATCCAAATAATCGTCCCAGAACCCTAAAAAATACCTAATAAAAACCCACTTTCGACCCCATTCCCATGACATACACAGATTTGTATCCTCGATTTGTTGAGAAATATTTACTCACTCCAATTATTGTTAAACCTTTAAAACCTCCGTTTCTCAAATAGTGTGATCCCAATGCGCATTGTGATTATAATTACAAAAATTTAGGTCATTCTGCTAAGAATTATATTGCTCTAAAACATAAAGTGTAGGGGTTGATTAATGAAGGGGTGTTAAACTTTGAGACCAACTAACAAAGGACTCCAAATGTTAATGAAAACCCTCTACCGAACCATGCCAAACCATTAATATATGCTTTGATTGATGGGCAAGCAAGCCACATGAAGGAAAAAATAGATGAAATTAAGACTCCAATGGCTAACGTGTTTGAAGTCTTGGTTAAGGTCGATATGTTAAAGTCAACAGAACTTCAAAATTACTCTGCACCGATTAACTCAACCGAGAGCTATAATTATCACAAAAGTGCTTTGGGCCATTCTTTTGAAAGTTGTCATCAATTTTGTCAAGAGGTGTAAAAGTTGATGGATATGGGTCGGATAGAGTTTTATGAAGAAAGAGAAGAGCTGATGAAAGCTGAAGTGTCCACCATTGATTCAAAGAATAAGTCTATGTGTAGACCAGTAACTATTTATTTTGATGAGAAGCTGGCACTAAGGCTAAAAAAACCCATATCCAGACTAATAGTGACAATTAAAGTTTGGCTTTTTTTCATATCAGAATGATAAAGTAGTACCATAAAAGTATGATTGTGAAATTGTGATCAATCTAGGTACTACAAACATAATGGACGTAAGAGGTATAACCTGAAGTAGAAAATGTTATACTCTAAAAGCTTTAGAGAAAGCTAAAAAAGAGAAAGTAAATGTGGAAGAAGAAGAAGGAAGTTAGAATAATCCTGTCGTAGTCCCAAATAAAGAATATTAGAAGTCGATCTTTGAAAGTGAAGCTTGTGATTTTTTAAGGCTGATAAAATATAACGAGTATAGCATGGTAGAATAATTAAATAAGATGCCAGCTAGAATTTCACTATTATCATTATTGCTAAGCCCAAATTCATATCGTAATGCTTTAATAAAAGTGCTAAATCAAGCATATGTGTCCCATAATGTCACTATTGAATACGTGAAATAACTTGTTGGTAATATGATAATTTCAAACTATATCTCTTTCAGTGATGAAGAGATCCTTTTTGAAGATCGATGAAGTACCAAGGCTCTTCACATTACTATAAAGTGTAAGAGTCATATAATTGCTAAAGTTTTGATCGATAATGGCTCATCTATCAATGTTATGCCTATGACTACTTTGGCAAAACTACCTATGGATGAATCTTACATGAAACCTAGTCATATGATAGTTGGAGCCTTTAATAGGACCTGAAGAGAGGTGCTGAAAGACATAGAAATGCCATTACAAATTCTTCTGTGCACTTTCAATATGAAATTTCAAGTTATGGATATCTATCCCTCGTACAGTTGCTTATTGGATAGGCCGTGGCTTCATATGACAGGTGTTGTTCCATCCTCATTACATCAAAAAGTCAAATTTATTATTGATGAAAAATTAACATGTGTTGTAGGAGAAAAAATTTTTTAGTCATCCAACCGATAAATACTCTTTATGTAAAAGCAGTAGATAAAGCCCTTAAGTGTTTATATAGATCTTTTGAGATTGCTAACATAACATATATAGCTAAAAGATCTAAATTATATTCATCATACCTGTCTACGACTACTAAAATGGTCGTTAAGCAGTTCACTGGAATAGGATGGCAACCTAGAACTGGACTAGGGAAGAACTTACAAAGAATCATAAAGCCACCAGTAGTATATGATAAGAAAAATAAATTCGGGTTAGGATATAAGCCAATAAGAAGGGACAAAATAAAATAATGAATAAAAAGAAAGATAAGAGAATGGCTAATCTTAGGAGATATGAGCCGAAGTCAGAGCCTATAGTCATTCCATACCTTTATAATTTTTTTCATTTGGAAGGATAATTTACCCAGATTTGTCTGGAGCCATGAGTGTAGGATTCATGGAAGAGTTTCAGAGCTGGCCATTCAAATGGTGGATGACGAAGAAAAGAAGAGTCAAGATGAAAAGTTGTTCGTGGATTTGATGCTGTTGAAAATTAAATAAGAGGTGAAAAAAGAATTTGATGCTAGATTTTTAGAGGTAGCAAAATATCCTGAATGGGTAGCCAGCATAGTGTTAGTTCCCAAGAAAGATGGAAAAGTGAAAATGTGTGTCGATTATCTAGACCTAAATAGGGAAAAATAACTTTTTTTTACCCCATATCGATACTTTAGTGGATAATACTGCTAGGCATTTCACATTTTCCTTTATAGATGACTTTTCAGGCTATAATCATATCAAGATGGCTCTAGATGATAGGGAGAAAACCACATTTGTAACTATGTAGGGGACATTCTGTTACAAAATCATGCCTTTTGGGTTGAAAAAAGCCTGTGCTACTTATCAAAAAGCAATGGTGACTTTCTTTTATAACATGATACATAAAGAGATAGAAATGTATGTAGATAATATGATTGCAAAATCTCATGAAGGAAAGGATCATGCAGTCAATCTCGAAAGGCTGTTTGACTTATTGAAAAGATTTCAGCTGAAGTTGAATCCTACTAAATGTACATTTAGTGTTAAATCAAAAAAATTATTGGGCTTTGTGGTCAGTGAAAGAGGAATTGAAGTAGACCCAAATATGATACAAGCCATCTAGAACTTATCTCCCCCTTATACCCCAAAAAAAGTGTGAGGTTTCCTAAGAAGATTGAACTATATTGCTTGTTTCATCTCTCAACTCACCTACAAGTGCGATCCTATTTTCAAGCTTCTTAGAAAATATGATCCAGAAGAATGGAATGATGAATGCCAAGAAGCTTTTGATAAGATTAAAGAATACTTTTCAAATCCACATGTGTTGGTGCCGCAAATCTAAGAAAAACTTTTGATTTTGTACTTAATAGTGCATGAAAATTCAATAAGATATGTGTTGGGGCAAAGAGATAAAACTAACAGAAAAGAGTGAGCAATTTACTACTTGAGCAAGAAATTGATTATGAGTCTAAGTATTCACCATTAGAGAAAATGTATTGTGCATTGGCCTGGACAGCTCAAAGGCTTCGATAATACATGCTTTATCATACGACTACCAAAGTTGGATCCTATTAAGCATATCTTTGAGAAGCTGTCATTGATAGGGAGAATAGCACGGTGGTAAATTATGCTTTCAGAATATGATATTGTTTATATGACTAAAAAAAACTATTAAAGGAAGTGCAATAGTCGAGATTCTTATCAATTTTACAGCCGAAGATTATAAGCCAATGAAACTAGATTTTTCTGATGAAGATATGATGGTCATTGAAGAAAATGAACCTATTGGAAAGTCTTGGAGGATATATTTTGATGGAGCTGCTAATGCTTTAGGTCATGGTATTGGTATAATTTTAATATCTTCCGATGAACATTATTATCCCATGACAACCAGGTTGAATTTCAATTGCTCAAACAATGTGGCTGAATATAAAGCCTGTGTTATGGGTCTACAAGCAGTGATTAAAAAGAAGATCAAAGTATTGGATATGTTTAGAGATTCAGCTCTAGTCATCTATCAGTTATGAAGAGAATGGGAGATAAGAGATTCTAAATTGATCCGGTATCATTAATACATCTATGAGTTGGTCAAATAATTCAAAAAAGTTCAGCTTGAGCATTTACCTAGAGAAGAGAACCAAATTATTGATGCATTGGCTACTCTAGTTGCAATGATTAAAATATATGCAAATATCGAAATCCAACCCATCAAGCTGGATGTAAAAGATGAACCAGCACATTGCTTAGGTGTTGAAGAAGAAGTTGATGGAAAGCCATGGTATCATGACATTATGCAATACATTAAAAGCTAGCGATACCCAGAACATGCAACAAAAAATGATAAAAGGACTAATAGAAGGTTGGCTATGAGTTTTTTCCTAGATGGAGATGTCTTTTATAAAAAAAGTCAAGATCAAGTGCTCTTAAGATGTGTGAATACAGCTGAAGTGAAGAGGATTATTGAAAAAGTGCATGATGAAATTTATGGGGCACATGTAAATGGTCATATGATGGCTAGGCAAATTATGAGGGTCAGTTACTATTGGTTGACAATAGAGAGTGACTATATTAGTTATACTAAAAGATGCCATAAGTGTCAGATCTATGCTAACAAGATCTATGCTCTTCCAACAGCATTACACATTTTGGCTCCTTCATGACCATTCTCTATATGGAGCATAGATGTCATCAGTCCCATCACTCCAAAAGCTTTGAATGGGCATAGGTTAATGTTTGTGATGATTGATTACTTTATGAAGTAGGTAGAAGTTACATCATATGCTAGTGTGACCCGATCTATGGTATGTAAGTTCATCAAAAAAGATATAATATACAGATATGGGCTTTTAGAAATGATTATTTTTTATAATGTCAAAAACTTGAACAACAAAATGATGAATGAAGTGTCACTCAATTCAAGATCCATCATCGTAATTTGGTACCATATCGTCCAAATATGAATGGGGCTGTAGAGGTTGCAAATAAGAATATTAAAAGAATCTTGGAGAAAATGACTAATACTTACAAAAATTAGCATGAAAACTTGTCTTTTACTTTGCATGCTTATAGAACATCAGTCCGAACATCTACTAGGGTCACCCCATTCTCTTTGATATATGGAATGGAAGCTGTGCTACCAGTCGAAGTGGAAATTCCTTTGTTAAGAGTCCTGATGGAAGTAGAGTTAAAGAAAGCATAATGAGTTCAGAATCACTATGAGCAGTTAAACCTCATTGAAGAAAAAAGACTTACAGCACTTTGCCCTAGTCAATTATATCAAAAGAGAATGATGAGAACACATGATAAAAAAATTCACCCTCATTGTTTTAGAGAAGTAGACCTAATGCTAAAAAAGATCCTTCCAAATCAACATGACAATCGAAGAAATGGACACCAAATTGGGAAAGCCCATACGTAGTGAAAAAGGTATTTTCTGGTGGGGCATTGATTTTGATAGAAATGGATGAGGTGATTTACCTACTCCAATAAATTCAGATGCTGTAAAACTTAAAAAAACTAAAAAAAAATAAAAAGTAAAAAAGAATGACATATCAAAGCTGAAAACTTGAAAAAGATGGCTTGGATACGAAGGAGAAGCATCATCAAGAGAAGATCCCACAACGTGAGGGCAAATGTAGTTTGATGAACTTTGAAGAATCAAGAAAGTCATCTAATTAAGTTTAGAAAACGAATCTGAGAATATTTTGTTCATGATTATTTTATGATGATTATTTGGGCACCTTGTTTAGACTAAAACACTTTGCCATGCACTTATTATCAGTCTAATGAAATATGCTATCTTTCCTTTGGAAATAACGTCTATCCATTCTTTTATTCTCATTTGATATTTTTTTTATCGTACAAATAGGAGAAATGTATGATTGCATTTTGTTTTTCTTGAACTTAAAATGATGAAAAGAAAAACAAACATGAAAGATCTTAGCATTACTTTTTAAAAATTGACAAAGATAGATGACAAAAGATGAGAAAAACATGATAAGACATTGATGTTATAGACTTTTGAAGAAGAAAAAATATTGTTAAAGAAGCATACAATAGTCAGATGTTAAGAACAGATTGGTCATATGGCAATTGTTAAGAATTCTAATAAAAGAAGCAAAATGTGAGAGATTTCGAGAACTTTTTTACTACAATGACTAATTTTGATTGCATTACATGCATTGCATTTAGAGCACTTAGTATATGCATCCATGAACAGTTATAATAAAGACAAAAACTTTCCATTTCTTAATAAAAGATAAGATTTTGATATTTGGATGAATGACAATGATCAAACAAAAGATTTCAAAAGAGAAAAATTTACTTGTTCAAAAATGAGAACTTGGTTTCGAGAACATATGAGATTTTAAAATTATTAAGCTTCTGCTTAGAAAAGCTTTTTCAAGATGGATTTTTAAAATTGTTGAGCCTTTACTTAGAGGAGCTTTTTCAGGATAAATTTTTAAAAGTTGTTGAGCCTCTGCTTAGATGAGCTTTTCAAGATAAATTTTTAAAGTTATTGAGCTTCTGTTTAGATGAGCTTTTTCAAGATGGATTTTAAAGTTATTGAGCCTCTACTTAGAGGAGCTCTTTTAAATTTTCAAAAGTTGTTAAGCCTCTGCTTAGATGAGCCTTTTTAAATTTTCAAAAGTTATTGAGCCTCTACTTAGAGGAGCCTCTTTAAATTTTTAAAATTCGTTGAACCTCTGCTCAGAGGAGCTTTTTAAATTTTCAAAAATGTCATTGAACCTCTATTTCTTCTTTAAATAAAAAAAAAGGATTTTGTGCTCAATGTTTCTTCTTTCCAAACAAAATGGTTGTTTGTTTGTCTTTGCCTTATTCCTAATTATCAAAAATAAACAAAGAAGGGTAACTGTAAACACCATTTTGTATTATTATTATTATTATTATTATTATTATATTTTTTCCTTTTTTTTTCTTTTTTTTTCTTTTCTTTTATGGTTCAGTTTGATGATAATATGAGTGCATTAAATGTACTCTCCTCAAAAGTCTAAAATCTCAGCCACCGTCACCACCGGTAGTTGCCTAACACCTTGCCTAACTTGGTAGCATGGATTTTGGCTTAAAAATCTAGGATTAGAATCCCAAAAAAACTAGGATTTGAATCCTAGCAAGCTCTATAAACAGAGCTCGTTCCTTGCAAGAAAAAAAAAAGAGGCCATCGATTAAAAACCTAAAAGCTCTGCCAAAGAAAAAAAATTCAAAATAAAAAAACTTTTTATAAAAAAAAAAGGAACCAAAAACCACAATCCCCAACATAGGGGAACCCAGCCTAATACAAAAAATAATAATAATAATAACACAAACACAAAAAAAATTTTTTTTGCCAAACCTTCTAAGCCAAATCTGTGCTATTTAGAGCCTATTTTCATAAAACTAGCTCAGATCTAACTTCGAAGGTTGAGAGGAACATTTGGTTTTTTTTTGGGACTTTTCAATCACTAGTGATGGCAACCGGCAACCAGTGGTGGCGACGACGATGACGGGGACAAGACCGGCTAGCCCTCTTGAGTTTTATCTGAAAAAAGAGAGAGGAGAGGTGTTTTTTGTCTGAGAGATGAGAGAATGACTAAAAGAAATTTTTGGGCCTTTTATATAAACCACCAGAACCAAAACAACACCATTTCAATAAAAACCAAAACGACACCATTTTGAGCCCTAAGGATCAGCGCGGCAACCTGTGACCCAACCCGAGGTCCCCGCACCTGACTCATGACCCACTTCTTCAATTAACTTTTGACTAGTCCAACTAAATCGATCCAGATTGAATCGGACCATCCCCGAACCGCTAACACCGAACCGACCTAATCAGACTGAATTACTGGACTAGACTTCGCGTTGACCGGACCATTGATTGGTCTGGTTTAGGTAAAAAAGATATTTTGTTTTTGAATTTTTTTAAAATATTATTTTTGTTATTTTAATTATTATTATTATTATTTATGCATGTTAAAATGTTTAAATTTACATAATAATTTTTTTTGTTTTATAATAATAATTAATAGAAATAAATAAGAAAATATATAATAATTTTTTTTTTGATAATTTTATTAATTTTAGAATAAACCTTATTAAATAATAATAACAAAATAATAAAAAATGAGAAAAAAGAAAATTTTTATCCAATGATGAGATTTAATAGTACTCCGAGTAGTGATACCTACGAAATCTATAGGCGATAAGATTTTTTTAAAATACTACCAGTGTATTGGAGTATTTATAAAAAGTTTTCAATACAATAAAATTTTTTTTTTGTTAATAAAAAAATAAAAAATAATTAATTTATTAAAAAATAAGTAATAAAATGAGAAAAAAAAATTTTATTCGACGAGGGGATTTTAAAAGTATTCTGAGTAGAGATGCTTTAAGAAGTCCCTAAGTGAGAGGATTTTTTTAAAAATATTACCAGTGTATTTGAATATTTATAGAAAATCTTCAATATAATAAAAATTTCTCTTTTCTTCATTTTTTTTTAAATGAAAAAAATTAATAAAACAATTAATAAATTTCTAAAAAAGAGAATAAAATGTATGCATCAACATGGTAACATTCTGCATTACATGAACGATATAGTTTTTTTACAAAAACTAAATTTTAGCCTCTGAGGATGAGATTCTATGGTATTTCAAGAAGTGATGCCTAAGAAATCTCTAAGTGAGAAAATTTTTTTTAATGTTACCAATGTATTGGAGCATTTTAAGAATTATTTCAATAAAAAGTTTTTAATTTATTGTTTTCAAATAAAAATTGAAACAATAAATAATAATATATAAGAAAAAAACTAATAATGAAAAATGAAGGAAATTATTTTTCAAATATCGAAAATAAGACTATTTTTATCAAAAATAACGGATAACACGTAATTAATTGGTACCGTTTTACATGGGTGTTATGGGGGTGCTAATCCTTCCCCACACGTAATCAGCTCCCAAACCGAGACTGTTGCGCAAACCCTAAAATTATTCTTTTAATAAATTTTAATTAATTTAAGATTTCATTAAAAGGGTATGTTTTAATAAGTGGCTAATCGTACCTAGTCAAAAAAGATTGTGGTCACTCCCTTTTTTTTATTTTTTTTTCAAATTCGTTAGGCGGACACAAAATTGTTACAACACTGTGGAAAAATTCAACCAACATTAGGAAGTTCACCAAAAAATTCAACCGATGCCAGAAAATTCAATAGAAAACTAAAAATTTTCCAGAAAAGTTTTTAAAAAATCTTTTTTTTTTAATCCAAAAATCTTCCAACTAATTTCTGACTACTTTCATGTATTTTGCTGACTTCTGTGTAATTTTTTTATCTCTGTGATCAGTGTTTTATGATCTCTCTTTTCACCTTGTCTTGAGGCCTGATGCACCTCTGTATTTATAGGGTTCAAGGTCTCAAAACCTTAAACTGAAAAAGAGTTTTGATCGATTCGATCTTCAATTCTAAGTTTATCCTAACTTTGACAACCCATAGAAACAATCTAAAACAAATCCAACTACCTAGAATTTTCCTAATTTTTTGTTTTTAACCTTTTTATTTTTAATTATTACTTTTTAATTAATAAAAATAAACAAACCCCAGACAGATCAAGGTGTCTACAGTTGCCCTTTTTTGTGCATTTCCTGTGCAATAGGAATTGTGCAAAGATGTAGACACCTCTTACATCCAATAATCATCCCAACATGTTCATTTTTTTGTTTTGTTTTCTTTTTTTTTTTGTTTTTTGGTTTTTTACTCAGACACTCAAATTGGCTAAATGACACAAAACTCCCTTAAGCAGAGGCTCACAACTTTTGTAAAATAAATAAAGCTTCCCTAATCAGAGGCTTAATGACTTTTGAAAAATAAAAGGCTCCTCTTATCAAAGGCTCAATAACTTTGAAAATAAAAGCTCTTCTAAACAGAGGTTCAACAACTTTGAAAATAAAGGCTCCTCTAATCAAAGTCTCAACAACTTTGAAAAATAAAGGCTCCTCTAATCAAAGGCTCAACATCTTTGAAAAATAAAAGCTCATCTAAACAGAGGTTCAACAACTTTGAAAAATAAAGCCTCATCTAAACAGAGGCTCAACAACTTTGAAAAATAAATGCTCTTTTAATTAAAAGCTCAACAACTTTGAAAAATAAATAAAGCTCTTCTAATTAGAGTCCCAACAACTTTGAAAAATAAAGGCTCATCTAAATAAAGGCTCAATAACTTTTAAAAAATAAATGCTCCTTTAAACAGAGGCTCAATAACTTTGCAAAAATAAATAAGGTTCCTCTAATCAAAAGCTCAATAACTTTTGGAAAAGTAAATACGGTTCCTCGACAATCACGTCCAGAGGAGTCGTAGATCATGTTTAATGAAAATTGTAATGAAAACTTAAAGATTCACAATTTGAGTTTGAAATTCAAAGGTTTACAAGAATTTTTAGATTCGTAAGAGCCTTTCAGCTTTACAAGAATTCACTGAAATTTTATTATCAAAATTTCAATTTTACAAGAATTTGATTCACAAAATTTCAGATATGTAATAATTCAGATTTATGAGATTCTCATCCAAACTTTTAATTCAGGGATTCGCATACAAATTGCAAGGCGCACATCCAACATTTAAAGATTCTCATTCAAATTTTGGAGATTTACATCTAACAAATTTCAAGATTTCACATCTCAAAGATTCTCATTTGAAATCTTATAGATTTTTATTTGAGGATTCACAATCTTGTCTTAAAAGACTTCATCAAAATATTTAAAATTTCTTTTTTAGATGACTTTCAAACTTTTATCAAAATCAAAATTTAATATGTAATGAATGTCATGATCAATGATACAAATGCAACAATCTGGATTCTTACAATAATGCAATGCCATATATTATGCTTTAAATGTTTGCTGGCTAATGCATATGCAAACCAAGTTACGTATATTTATTATTCCAACTTATAATGCAAACGTAATACATGTAATACAGATGTCATGAAATTCTAATTAATTATGGTAACATGGATCTCAAGACTTTACCATTTCACATTTTCCCTTTTTAGCTTCTCAACATTAGCCATTTCAAACCAAATTCTATCAATTGTTCCACATTAGGTTCATCACTTAATCACCATTCACAAGCTTTTTAGTGCTAGCCATGAATTTCATCCATTGATCCATATTATTTCCATCATTTGATTACATCTCACAAGTTATGTCGATCAATCCATCATCATATTCATTTGGTCACACCATGTGTCCTTCCAAATCATCTTTTCAGTTTTTTACCATCTCTTCATTTTTTTACCCCCTATCATCATGATTTCTTTTTAAAAGAACGCAAGAATCTTTTATGCTCATTATGATTCATTCATTATCATTTCAAATCATGACAAATATAATACATTCTCAATTTATTTTGGGAATGCAAGAATAAGATAGCACAATGTGAATTAAGAGAAAGGTAATCAATGAGAAGTAAGTACAAAAACAAATGGACAAAGGAACGAATTCACAGCATATCAATAGGGATGGTATTGAATGGTATCTTAATGTCCAAATAATGAATACTTAGATAATTCTTAACATTAATCTAGAATTCTTTCTCAAAAACTCATTCCATTGACTTTTGAAGTTATTTTGAGCTCATTGAACTTTGTCCCAGCTTTGAGAGATCTTTAAATGTCTTTGACCTTCCATCCATATGAACTATTTATCCAACTCTTAATTCAGAGATTTTTCTACCTAAATCGTACTTTCGGGTTTTCAATTTAAGTCTTTCTTTTCTCTCATTTTCATTTTTTTTCCATTCTTTTATTTTTTTTATTTTCTTTTATTTTTTCTTCATTTTTTTTATTTTTCCATTTTTTTATTTTTTTCATCCATTAGTAATATCTCTCATACATCAATCTCTAAAACACATTCCATTGTCCCATCATAAGCATGCCTTAGCTCAATATAAGATCATTCAATTCGAGCATTCACACTTAATCAAAATAGACTTTTAAAGGTTGTAATATAGGCTATGGTGAGGGGTCATGAAAGAAATGGATAAAATAGGCTCAAAACATGTGTTTAAAGGGTTCAAAACTAAAATATCATTTCTCATCATTTGATGAATTTTGGCATTTTGCCTTATTTCACATCATTTCACTATTTTTTTATTCATTTTTTCCTTACAAAAGGATTCTCATTAATTCACCCCAAATCATGTGTGGCACTCATTTTTTTTTTTTGCTTTCTATCTTTAAGACCTTTTGCGCTCTTTTGCTTTTTTTTTTCAAAAATTATCTTATAATATGGAGAGTGATCCTTGGTCGGGGTTCTTTAAAAAAAATTATAATAGGATCAAAATGGTAGTAATGAATGGTTTTCGAATGGTAAAAGAATGATGGCCATTTTTCATCTCAAATGTGAATATTTTCCTTGAAAATCATCTATTAAACAAGCTCATAGATCTTTATAAAGGACTATATATCCTCAAGACATATCTATTTTACATCTGCCTATAGCTTACTTTTTTTGCTTAAATAATCTTCTCAAATCAATGTGAATGAGTACTCAAAATTAAATTTTAAAATTATTGTTGTCCTTGTCTAAACATTCATCATTAAGAATGGGAATAAAAATATATGACAAATAACAAAGCATAGAATAATGGTTGGATAAAAGAAAAAATGTAATGAAATACATCAACTTGTCTTTTATTGAAATGAAAACAAATGAAATCTTATTGCATGAAAGAATTCCTAACATTATTTTGAAAGAAAACCTAAAATGACAAGCAAAATTCTACTAGCCTTAACATCCTTATGCCCCCATGCGATCAAGTGAAAGATTTTTATTGACATCAAGGGTAGTGCAATTCTTCATGGAATGACCAGTAATTCCATAGTGGTAGTCACAGTGAGCTATAAGATCATACCATTTAGGATAGGATGGCTTGAGTGGCTCGAAATGGTTAGAGATAATCAAGTGGTTGTTATAGAGGTTTTGGTATAATTTCATATAATTCATCGGGATTAGATCAAATACGAGTTTTTTTGGATAGTTCATAACTCTTGTGAACCATTTGTTAGGTTAGCAAGATGAATTTGAGGTCTTGTGTATGGTTGAATGTTAAGGCTATAGACGAGAGCTTAGAGGCTGAAAATGGGCTAGTATGTTTATGGATAAGATGGAAATAGGGCTGGCTGATATGGGTAGGATGAGTTATTATTCACAGTAGGATAATATGAGAGTAACCTTATGGTGGATAAGGTTGATATCCCCTAAACTATCTGTCAAAGCTCATAGCTTGAGCTTCAGTCTTTTTCTTCTCTAGTGCCTTCTTGGTTTCCCCTCTTTTTAACTTGCCATTTTTAATGGCATTCTCAATGATTTTGCCTGAGATCACCATATCGATGAAATTTTTTATTGCATTCTCTATCATCTTTTTATAATAAGAAGATTTTAATGTGCCGACAAACAACACTATAGTTTTTTTTTTAGTTAGAGAAGCTTACACTTGAGTAGCTATGTCCCTCTACCTTTAGGTATATTCTCTAAATGATTCAGTCATCTTCTTTTTCATATTCTGTAAAGACAAGTGATTAGGGGCTAAGTCTATGATATGTCGATACTGACTAATGAAGTCATAGACCATATCACTCTAAGAATGAATGTGAGTCCTGTCCAATTGGACATACCACCTAGTCGTAGAGCCCATAAGACTATCATGAAAAACATGCATTAGCAACTTTTCATCATTAGCATGGGCAACCATCTTTTGGTAGTATATGGTAATGTGAATCTTTGGGCATTTTGTACCATCATATTTTTCAAACTCTAGCACTTTGAACTTTAGAAGAATAATCACATCTGGGATTAAATAGAGCCCAGCAACATCTACTGAACCATAAAAACTAACTCCCTTTATGGCTCACAACCTTTTTTCCAGTACACTAATCTTCTAGTTAGCTATCGAGTCCCTCAACGACTCGTCCCCTTTTGGTTTTAATTTTTGTTCTCTTTTACATCGTCAATTATCAGATACTTGAACTGGTTTTATTACCTTCTCAGTAAAGATATGATTTACATAATTCTAGTATTGTTCTAAAGTTAAAGCTGATGGCATTTTGGGTTATGTATACCCTATCGATATGTGAACTATAGTGGTGGTGGGTTTTATGTGGATCAGGCTTGATGCGATAAAAAACTAAGAGGGTACAAAGGGTCATCCACCTCTTGTGACGGATGGTTCTACTGGCTAGTATTTCTTTCTATTCTTTTTTTTTTGTTTAACTTATTCAAAGCATCCAAGATTTTACTCAACTCTCATTTTAGCTTCTCTTGAGCTTTCTTTATCTTTTCAAGGCGATTGACATTTTCTTATTCCATTTGTTTGGTTCAAGCTCTTGTATTATATTAGTGAGTTGATTGTGTGAGATTCTTGGTTGGTGGAGATATCATTGAACCTCGAGTACCAGAATTATGTATTATTAGAAATGCTATGCTTTATGCATGATATGTTGATGCATAAATGAAATGTACATTTTCATGGATGAAATCTAATATGAAAATGATGTAAATGCATAATGTTACATATGACAATGAAAATGATGTATGAAATTAAATGATATTGATATGATGCAGATGCACAAAATCAAACAAATATACAAGTTGTTCCTTCTTATGTCTTGATTTCGAGATACATTTATCATTAGATAAGAAGGGCTCTATCTTAAGGCTGGCCTTTTAAGTGTAAACTATAACCAGAGCTAGGTGACTTTAACCACTAAAAGTTCTCAAATTGTTCCTTATATTATTGTCTATCACAGACTAGTAAAGCAGTCCAATCTTTACCCATTATAGGCTACCAACGGAAAAGATTCAATTTGAGTAGAAGTATTTCGCTAGCCATTATGGAGATTATCATCTTATGAGAGTGTAAGTACTTTACTCCCTTCTAAAAGGGACGGACTTCGGGTATAGAGTTCATGTAATGTAAATGAATGTGACAATAGGTGTAAAGGAACATAACATTTTCAACCCCATAAATAAAATACAAGAAAAAAAGGAAAAAGCGTTAGTAAACAAATAATTACAATTTAAAATCATTAGACTAAATGATAAGATAAATTTAAAAATTATGGCTTGACTCTCTATGGCTATTCCCTCGTGAAATTGCCAAACTATCATAACATATAGATCCAAAAATCTATAGCTAAACTTAACAAAAGGAGTCATCACTAATCTTTTTTAACTAGGTGGATTGGCCATTTAAGGAATCTACCCTTTTAAAAAGCTTATAAGCTTGATTAAAGGTTCTTAAAAGAATAGGTTTGGGTCTACTAACTAAAACAAGATTTGAGAGTTTGGTTACATGTAAGAAAGGTTATAGCACCCCCACATGCCCATCCACAGGATGGTACCATTTTAATTTAAATTTATCCTAAGGTCTTAATTTTAATGGTCTTAAATTTTATATTGAATATTAGAAATAACTTTTAAGATTCTTCCATTAATCTAGTAAAACTCTTAAAAATGTTTTCTCACTTCAAGAGTATTTAAGAATCACATTTGTTTTCTTGAAGAAGCTTCGTTGTCGAAAAAAAAAGTTTAATTATTTTTTTATTTTGATTTTTATTATTGAAAATATATCTAATTATTCCACCATTTGGGCCAAATTAGAAATATTTTCTCTTTTTGAATTTCTAAATTTTTTGCCATTTGGGCATATTTAGAAATTCTTTTTATTTTTTATTTTAATTTCAAAATTTTTCACCATTTAGGTCAATTTAGAAAATTTTCTTTTTTCTTGTTTTATCTTTGGAAAGAAAATAATATAACAATTATTTTCTTGAAATTTCATTTAAATTCTTTCACCATTTGAGACAAATTTAAAGAGATTTCTCACCTAAAGATTTCTTAAAAAATTTATCATTTGAAATTTCTAAGAATCTCATCATTGGATAATTGTCACATATTTTCAACCAAAATTTTTATTTTTTATTTTTTTATTGAAAATAAATAATAATTATTGTTATTGAAATTTTATCTAAATTATTCCATCATTTGAAACAAATTTAGAAAAAAATTTCTCACATAGGAAATTTATAGAAATTTACCATTTAAAATTTTTAAAAATTTTATCATTGGATAAATAATATTTATTCTCAAAAAAACATTTTATACCTTTTTTATACTTTTTTTTCTAAAAATTTATTCATGCAAAAAAAACTTAAAAAAATAAATAAAATTAATAAAAAAGGATAAAAATACCAAAACAGGGAAATAGCTCGACTCAGCGACTTTGGTGGCTCGGTTCCAGGCACAAAAAGCGGCTCGGAGGATACGACTTGGTGGCTCAACTCAGCTCAATTGATTGACTGGTATGTGGGTCGGCAGAAGCAGGTTGTGCTCAGGTCAAGTCATCCAAATAAAAACACATGGATCTTAGGGTTTCTTAAGCTCCAAAACAACAATATTTTCAAAGGGTATAAAAGGCCTAATTCAGTCTTTTTTCACAGATTTCTCCTTTCCCCCTCTCTCTATTCTCCCTCTTTTCTCTTCCTCTCGGATGAACTCTAGTTGAATCTTTACTAGGTTTTGAAAAGTGTCATCAAAATCTGGGTTAGTTCGTCGAAAAATTCAATCGGCGTTGGAAAGTTCACAAAAAAATTCAACCAGCACCTAAAAATTTAATCAAAAATTGAAAATTTTCAAAAAAATTTTCAGAAAAATCTTTTTTTTTAATCCAAAAATCTTCCAACTGACTTCTGACTACTTTTCGTGTATTTTTCTGACCTTTGTGTAATTTTTTGATCTTTGTGATTAGTGTTTTTGTGATCTCTCTTTTCACTGTATTTATAGGGTTCAAGATTTCAGAATCTTAAATTAAAAAGGAGTTTCGATCCATTCAATCTTCAATTTTAAGTTTATCCCAACTTTGATAATCCCACATAAACAATCCGAAACAAATCCAACCACTTAGAATTTTTTTTAATTTTTCGTTTTTACCTTTTTTATTTTTTATTATTATTTTTAATTAATAAAAATAAATAAACTTTAGATAAATCGAGGTGTCTACAATATTAATTATATCATATCACGTGTAACATATATAATAAATGTGTCATATTTATATTTATATTATTCGTATTATTCGTATATTCATATTGTGTTTATGTAAAAATTATTTATATCATATTTGAAATCATGTCTAACATGAAAGAGGATTAGATAACACGTATTACTAAGATTATTTTAAATTATGACATTCATTATATAAATTATAGTATTTTTTTTATACATAAAAATTTAGAATAAGGGGAAACTTTATTTCAAGAGCAGAATAGATTACACATGTTATAAAAAAATTTATAATTCGGATTTACAAATTGCTAACTTAAATGAATCGAAATATTAAAATTTTATCAATTCAACCGATCATTATCATAAAAATGGACAGCTGTACTTTTTACTTTATTCTCTGATTAGCTAGAAACCTCAATCGAAGTTGCCGTATTCAACGATTGGAACCTGTCGAGTTGTTTCCCCTACATTCATGAAAACCGTTCAAACCCGGACAATTTGCAAATTTTTTTTTTTAATTTTTTATCTTGGCGTTTGACAAAGGTTAAACAATTTTTAAGTAGATTTTACCATAATTAGAAGGTAAAGACAAAATCTATATAAAGGCTGCCAAGAGGTTGCTTAAGAGCACAAAACAAAACCCACTTTGTAGTAAAAATGGGGAAAATGGGGTCATCAATGACCTCTCTCTTTGTCACTCTTCTAGTGCTCGCAGTGTCTCTCAGCTTGCCTTCTGAAACCACAGCACACTACCGTTACTCATCTCCTCCTCCACCTCCTAAGGAGTACCCACCACCACCCTACCACTACAAGTCACCACCTCCTCCTCCTCCTGTGTACTCTCCACCACCACCCAAGAAGCCTTACAAGTACAAGTCTCCTCCCCCACCAACTCCAGTTTACAAGTATAAGTCTCCACCACCTCCTCCACCAGTGCACTATCCTCCGCCCCTTTACAAGTACAAATCTCCTCCTCCTCCTCCCCCTGTTTACAAATACAAGTCTCCCCCACCACCACCACCGGTTTACAAGTATAAGTCTCCACCCCCACCACCACCACCGGTTTACAAGTATAAGTCTCCACCTCCACCTCCACCATCACCACCCAAGCACCCGTATAAGTACAAATCTCCACCCCCACCACCACCAGTTTACAAGTATAAGTCTCCACCTCCACCTCCACCATCACCACCCACGCACCCGTATAAGTACAAATCTCCACCCCCACCACCACCAGTTTACAAGTACAAGTCTCCACCTCCACCCCCACCATTACCACCCAAGCACCCGTATAAGTACAAATCTCCACCCCCACCACCCCCAGTTTACAAATATAAGTCTCCACCTCCACCTCCACCATTACCACCCAAGCACCCGTATAAGTACAAATCTCCACCCCCACCACCCCCAGTTTACAAATATAAGTCTCCACCACCACCACCACCATCACCTCCCAAGCACCCGTACAAGTACAAATCTCCGCCACCACCTCCTCCAGTTTACAAGTACAAGTCTCCCCCACCACCTCCTCCAGTTTACAAGTACAAGTCTCCCCCACCACCCCCTCCGGTATACAAATACAAGTCTCCTCCACCACCTCCACCCCATTATGTCTACTCATCACCACCTCCTCCTCACCACTACTAAGCAACGGCTTTGAACGTACCAAGGTAACATACATTTTCCCATAAATATTTTTGCACGATCTTCAAGGTGCATTATTTCACATTTTTTTCTTGTTTGATTTTAATCCGTTTAATGACAAAAACTCAATGTGTTGATGCAGGAGAAGAGAAGTGTGTGATCCAAATAAAGGGACAAAATATGGTTTGAAGAAATAAAGAAAGTGAGAGAGAGAGAGAGCCAAGGGAGGGAGACTAGTCTCCTCGTTGAAGAGAAGAAAAAAATAACGGAGACAAAGTAGAAGGGAAAGGGTTCATCGTTTTCATGTATTTGATAGTTGTATTATCCAGTGGTCTGCCGATTTCTATGTCTGCTTTATTATTATTATAGTAAAAAAAATACTATATGTATGTGTTTTCCAACCTTTTTGCAAATGCATGGGTTGATCCGTAATATAAAAGATCCATTCCTCTAAAAAAAATGGTTCACGTTTTCCTTTTTTCTTTAAAAATTCTTTGTTCTTTGGTTTTGAGTGTGATGCGGTTGGAAAGAATTTCATTTTCTTTTGTCAAATGATCCAAAATTTTCTCTGCATGAATTAGCATGGCCTTTTCAATTTCATGCAATCGGGGAGAGAAAACGCTTTACAAAAAGAAAAAAAAAAAAAAGATAAAAAGAGAAATCAATAGCAACGTGCAATCATGGATTTGGCCATTTGATGTTACCACCAATCAATTAGTTATATCGATTTCCTCGGTAATCTTTTCGGGGTTAATTTTTTTATTTGTTACTATCTCTTTAAATGATTAATTGGGTTTTAAAATTTTTTTAACCGCGCTTTTACATTTTTCTTTTTAAAAAAGTAAAAAATAAAATTTGAATAAGAGATTAAAGAGTACAAATATAAGAAAATAAAATGAAAAAATGTTTATAGCTGATTAGTATGAAAATAATAAAGTAAAGAAACATTTTCATACTAAAATAAAGAAGCATACGAAACAGAGATAGCATATGACTTTTAAACCTTTTGACCATTTGTGTAATTCACAAATCCCCATATATATATACATACACAATATCTGTTTTTATTAAACTTTGTTTAGAATTAACTAAATCTTAAATTTGCATTATTTTGTTTTCATATACATGATTTAAAATTTGATAGAGAGAAAACGAAAATTGGAGTAGATTTCTCAAACAGTAAAATTATTGGTCTAGATGGAAAATTCATCAAAATAATTAATTTCATTGGTGAAGTTTTTTACATATGTATTTGTAAATAAATTTCGATTTCATGCACATGGGTTAGATAAGTGGGGTTCTAATTATAATTTCATTATTAGCTAGCTGGTGGGCTTCGTTTTACTCTTACCCTCTACCTCTGCTTCTCTCCTTCATTAAATAATAAGTTGAAAATGACAACAAATAACGTGCAATGCCAAAATCAATTAATCCGAAGATACGAAGGTATCCAATTACAAACTACTAAATATTCGAAAGGATTTTTCAGAGATGGCTGCGTGATACCTAATTAAGTTTTTTTTTCTTTTTTTTTTTTATTTTCAAATATTCGAAAAAGACAAAGAAAAAAATCTTTTTCATTTATCTACAGAATCGTTTGTGATCGTTTTCTATTTTTTTGTTTTAAAAAAAATTGTTATTTGTTTATTAAGTTTTGTTTTCGATTTTTTGAATATAAAATATGTTTGGCAAGTAATGTTGTAATATATTGAAAAAAATACTTAAATTATTTCAGATATAACAATTCAATACATAAAACAAATTTTTTTAATTAAATAAAAATACATTGTATTTATTAAATAAAATTGTATTATATACTTAATATTAAATAATATTATTTAATAAAATTCAATAGTAATAATAAATATTTTTATTTAGTCATATTAGAATTTAATATCATTAAATAATATTATAATTACATAAAATAATTGAAAAAATCAATCCAACTCATATTAAAAACGAATAATTATATAAAAAATTCAATAATATTCAATAAAATTATTTAATATTATATTAATATATTTTTAAATTATATATTCAATAATAATATGCATTAATATAATTTAAACTAAATCCAATAATATTACTTATTTTAGGTTTTTAATAATATTAAATTATTAAATAAAAACTATTCAACTAATTAATATTTAATGAATTCTAGCTTTCAATAGTATTAAAAATGAAAACATGTTTATGAAAACAAAAAATTCCTACTTGCAACAATTTTGAAATTTTTGTTTTTGTTTTCATTTTATGAAAATAAAAAAAGTTGCCAAACATGTTTTCTATTATTGTTTTCAAAAAAAAAAATTGAAAACAAAATAAAAAATGATGTCAAACCATTATTTATTTATTTACTCTATGAATTACAATTTATCACACGGATTAATTTAAGTAATAAAATTTTCTTACTGAAAAATGAAAGAGTCTATAGACTCGAATTTGGAATCCATCGTTCACCTTATTTTTGTCACTTTAAATAAGCTCAAGTGATGACAATTGAACAAGGAAACATATCATCAAAATTTTATTTGGAACTTATATTTATAAGTAGTGGACTCTTATAAAATTTTTCATTATAATTAGACTATTATAAAGTTATAATAAAAAGAATTGTAAATGAATTACGTGTCTCAAATAACAGCTAGGAAATTATCTTGTAATTACAGTTTTTGCAGTTGAAATAAAAGAATAAGAATGGAGTGAGATTTTTGTTACCCTACTTCTTACAAGGGGCAAATACAAAACCTAGGGAACCGAAACAAAACAGCAAATTGATTAATTTCTGACACTCCCGATCTCTCCCACTTTTGTCTTCATTTCTACTTTATAATCACAATTTTATTATAGTTTGGTAATTGAAATAATTGAAAAGATTCTCTTCACTGTTAAAATAAAGCAAAAATGTCCACTACTTTCATCATATATTTATACACGTCTTTTTAACCAAATTTAAGATCAAAATATATTAACATCATTTTATCTTTCTTAATTAATTTCTATTTAACTTCCTATTCGATTTAAAACTATATATTAAAATTTCAGTCATAAATTAATTCCAATAACATTAATCATCTTAGGATGAAGTAGTGAATTTATTCACTATTTTTTAATTAATTGTGGAAAGAATCTTTTAGTGAGATTTTTGGCAAACATTCAAGTTTTAGTGTATATATATATATATATATATATATATATATATATTGATGGATATTGATATTTTGTTTTGAAGAAATCGACTAAGATTATATATATATATATATATATTTCATTTTCTTTATTATTCTAACTTAGGAGTGAGTGTCAAATAATAATACGTGTATACTCATTTTTTAAAAATTTTTCATGTATTTGGATTGTCCAGCATTCTTACTCACATTTATAGTATATATATTTATCAAACAGAGATATATCAAGAAAAATGAACAGTCAAACAATTAACATAATTCATTTAAGAATTTATCAGACAAAAAAAATTGAAAACGGTTACAAAGATATATAAAGATAAGTGTAATCGACTTAAAAAACAATTGACTTTTGGTTCTTGGTTGAAGATTTGAAACTTAATAGAGAAAACTAGAAAGTTAATGAGTTTTTTGTATAAGTTTAAATGAGTATGACTTAATATTTATGACAAATATATTACTTTTAAGGATTTATGAATAATGATTGTGAATGTAATAAATAGATCAATAATAATGTAATTATTTCGCTTAAATTATCATGCATATAGAATTAAGTTAAAAAAAAAAAGTAACATTTTAATGTGAAAGCCATTTTAATTTAATACAGATACATATGAATTATTAGTGTATAATATATATTAAGGGGATTTCAAAACTTGGCCCCGTCATGCTCTTATAGTTGTCTGCCACGATATATACACAGTATAAAATTAAAAAAATTTTACATATTTTTTTAATTATTGATTTTAATATATCTAAATGATAATATTAAATCAATTTTTTTATTTTTTACTTGTCTATTTTATCCCTTAAATATATTGAAATCAATTGTTCAAATAATACGTAATTTTTTAAATTTTGTACTGTATAAGAGGGATCAATTTATACAGTGTTAAATTAAAAAAGTTTTATACATTTTTTTTAATAAGTAATTTTAATATATCTGAAGAATGATCAATGATGTGATTATAATTTGGCAATATACAGCACAACAGCTTAATTAGCTGATACTAACTTTATAATTTACAAATTCTTAAACCAAATAAAAAAGCTACCTAATCTGCATCACATATGCTTGATAATTACAATTAATTGTAGAAAATGATTATTGGAGGCCACATAACAACTTTCCCAATCAAGGATAGAGAAAGTGAAATCTTGGCCCTCAATTTGGGCCAAAGCTTTATCTTTTAGACATTGACACGATCTTTTATAAAGATGAAGAAAAAGATAAGGAAAAGGAAAAGGGATAAGAAAGCAAAGAATATTGAATCTTTACTTTAATTATTTTTAGAAAATAAAATTTAAACAAAATTACAAAGAAAATTTGGATAAAATGATAAATTTAGCAATAAGTCTTTATTATTAGTTTTACCATTGACATTTGAGGTAAGATGTGAAACAAACGTATTGCATAAGACTCAATCAAGTCATTTCACATGCAATAAAACATAAATTTAACAACTCAAAACTTAAACTAAGTCGGGGGTTTATTTGATAAAGCTAATATCCCACGCATATTTATGCACACATAAACTTGAAAGAATTGAATTTGAAATTTTAACTAATTTTAACCAAATTTGATCATAAACTTCATTTTAAAATAGCATAATTTGTTTTCATTGCATCTTAACACATCCACATCAATAGAAGAAGAATTTGATTATGAACTTGAAATGTGTCATAATATGTGCTCTCTCGTATTTTCATATTTACTATTAAAGATCATATTTTCAGATTGAGTATAAAAAATATAAAATTTAATCTTTCTCTTTCTTCTTTAAAGAAAATTTAATTGTATCTCTCCTAACTCTCATAATTCAAGACAAATGATCCCGCAGGAAAAGTTGAGCTGATCTGGAACAGCTGGCCTGCAATTGGCATTCTCCATTATTATTCTTGACTCCCGAAAAGCATATCTACATGTCTCCAGGAATAAAATATAATTTGCATGATCATCTCATAATCAAATATTTCCAAATTAGTGTGTAATTATTTGCCCAACTTTTTTCTTTGTTCCTAATTATAAAATGAAAAAGAGAAAGAAATATATGACAAAAGAGCAGGGAATCTAATGGAAGAAAACTATCTGGTGGGGTTGTAGAGTTGGTGAATTTAAATTGTCTTTATTTTATGGTACCCAAAAAACTGCATGTAATTTTAGAGGCAAAAGGCACATGAAAAAAAAAAAAAAAAAATTTTGCTGGACCTTTATGAAAAATATTAATTTCCAAAACAATGATAAGCATTACCTTACCATGCATGATCATAATCACATCTTGGGCACATGGTTGTTAATATCTGATTGTCTCTAATTTTTAAGAAATTTTTTAATTATCCTTTTTTCCAATGGTTATGGATCAAATGCATGCACCATTTTTCTTGTTTTCCCAGTGTGGACTGGAGAGCTTTTATTTCTCAGTCAATTATTTGTTCAGAGAAATTCTCTTGCAATAAGTTGGTAAAAAAGACAGTCTACTTTTGATAAGACAGGAAGCATCCTCTCTGTCCAATGTCAATACATGTAGTAACAAATTAGTCAAATACAATCACATGGAAATTGATTCCTTTGAATGTTTAAAACTCGAGCAATTAATACTTTGAGGATTTAATATGTAGTTTAACTGAATAATTTAGTCCCAACTTGAATGAATTCTAATAATGTTGCGCAATAAATTCATATGCACTATGCATACTGCTAGAAAATAAGGCAGTTCATGTAAATCATGTTAATTTGTCTCTTCTTTTATTTGATTCTTATTTCAATTCTGCAAGTTTTTTATGGTATTTTTTTATAGAATTTTTTATAGCATTATTAAATATAAATAATTAATTAAAAATGAATAAGAAGAAGAGTTAATATTGTTGGGCTCAAAAGCATAATGTATTGTTGTATTCTATTTATTTATACTAGCACTATGCCTACACTTTGTTACGGGTCACAGATCAAAGATTATCAATACTTATTCAAAAAGATTAAAAGAATGAAATAAAAGTCAAGAGGTAAAATTTTTCCCAACGTAAATTATAAAGGAGTCAGTTAAATGTTTAAGACATATTCTATACATATTTGAAATTGAAAAAAAAAAAAAAACCTAAAAGTTAAGTTCTGATATGCTAAGACTAAAAAAATAATTTATAAAAATTCATTACTATATTGTTAATTGAATATTCAACAAAAAATTAAGAAACTTATAACTTTGCACAGATATAATCTGTTAGAGAGATATAATATAATATAATATAGCCAACTAAAAAATTTTGAAGTACATAAACATCAGCATGCTTAAAAAAAATAAGCAATATCAATGCAATCAATATTGAAGAATTAGAAAAAGGTAAATATGGGGTAAAAAATTTATATATAATTTGATAATAATATGAAACAATTACATTATCTAGCTATAAGGTTAAAAGAAATGCTTAAAAGATCATGTAGAAATGGTTAGCTTTGTAGTGAAAGAGCATGCATGAAATATTGTAATGTATATGCATTGTCAATGAGCTCATTCAAAAGAAAAATTTTGAGTTTGAATGTATTTATTTAATGAAGGAATATGGTGAATTGAATTTGATATTGTATTATTTACATAATGGAGACTTGTAAATTAATGAAAAAAAGGCAGAGATATGCCTTGTACATGATGTAAAAGGTGTATTATATGAAAAAGCTAACATTGTATTTATGTAAACTATAATGCTAACCTAGATTTTACATAAAATCTACTCAATTGATTTTATAGCGTTATGAAACATAATATTTGTAAAACTGAAAAGAGTAAAAGAAAATTTAAGAAATTTTTACTAAAACTATGAAAGATAAAGAAATAGACAATAAAATGAGTTGAGTAAAATGGTAGCTGGGAATTTAGATGTACAATGAAGATTATGTAACTAGATGTTGTTTCATTAATTAACTTGTACAATGTAGTTTGTTCTAAGATGAGCGATTATAAAGTACTGATATCTTTCTATCAATGCACCTAAATGTGGAGCAAACTAGACATGGTTGAAATTTACCCTTGAAAGTCATAAAAAGTACAACAAAGGACTAAACTCATCAAGTTTAATGACAAACCAAGCAGGCAACATAATTCCAAAATTTGTACAAATTTGATATAAAAAATTTAAGCTATCCACATGTTTAAATAAGCAAGAACTACACATGTTCAAAAGTTTGCTCTCTAAAAGAATGAAAATGCTAAAAATGCCTAAAATCATTAAGGGTTTTGACAAACCAAGCTAGATAGCCTTGTTCTAATATTTAAGCAATCTACATTCACAAATTTTAGCAATCTACATTCATTAATGAGCAACAATTGGGCACATTTAAAAGTTAGTCCTTTAAATGCATGAAAAATGCTTAAAAAGCCTATAATCACTATGTTATTCGACATATCATGGAACATAGTTTTTTCTAACATTTAAGCAAGTATAATATAACAAAGCTAAACTATCTATGTGCTTAAATGATCATAAAGACTGGACATGATTGAAATTTAGCCTCAAAGGGCATAAAAAGTGCACAGTACATAAACAGGTAAAAATCACAAAGTTTTATGACAAAGCAAGCAACAAAATATAATTTATCAATTCAGTGAATTTAACATCACAAATTTAAGCCCGGGCAAGCTCAAAAGTTTCCCTTTAAAAGCATGAAAAATGATCAAAAAGCCTAAAACCACCAAGTTTTTTTTTTTACAAATCAAGAAAATAAGTTTTTTTTAATATTTCAGTAAGTTTAATATCATAACTTTAATGAAATATGGCTTTCTGTGAAATTGTAAACCAACTAAGAAGTTTTGTCATTTCACAAACTAACAATCAAATACCGTCATTCAAATATAAAGTAAAAATTTACTTGAATTATCGTGACACCAAACTTTCTCTTTAACACCTACTATAAACAAGAAGAAAATATATATATATATATATATTATAAATTTGAAAAGAGTTTAGAAAATGGTAATTTATGAAAGGAATGACTACAAAATATAATATCCCTTTTTCACATCTTTAGTACTTTACTAAAAAAAAAGGCAATTTTTTTTTAAAAAAAAAAGAACAAAACCTTGATCTAACATAAATGTCATTTTAATAGTATTTTCACAATTTTGTTTCTATGGTTTTTTTGACTCGTTAGATAATTTTGTCTTTCCAAGTTTCACTTTTTTAATGTCAAACTTAAAAGGCTAGATAGTAAGGGAGTTTTTTTTTTTCTTTTTCCTTGAAGTTTAGAGATATAAAAATTGAAACCAATAAAGATAAATTCCAAAAGAAATGAAAATGTCACTCCTTAATTTACCATGGAGCTTGTTTTTCTCTTAAGTAGCTATGCTCCTCTCTTCTATTAGTTTCATAATGCTAAGTTCAACCTTGTGATCATTTGCAAATAAATTAAGGAACTTAGTTTAGAAATAACACGAAGCATCATATTGTCATTTTTCTACTAAGAAGTAAAAGCACATTCATGAATGATAGCCTTGTTAATTTTAATAACACTAAGAAGTAAAAGCATATTTGTGCACTCAAAACTTAGAGCATGTAAATATCAAATATTGAAATATAGACTATAACAAATGTCAAATTAATACAATTTAAAGATCCATTAACTAATGCTAATATATTTCATTCATTATTAACTCATCAATATACAATTTAAGAATTTAATTACATGTATACTAGTTTTAGCATAAAAAATCAACTCAAATGAAAGTCAATAACTTTGCAATTTTGTTTTATGTTTTAAAATAAATAAAAAGAAATATAAGTCTAATCGCTTACCAATAATTCAAGATAAATGACTTAATCATATTACAAATTGATAATTTAACAATTATAAATCAACATATAGATCTTACCATGGTTATTGCAGCTACAATAAACAAATTTGAATCATATTATTTGTAATCAAATTTGTTAAAAATAGATATGAAAGGCTTAAATAAATAAATCACTGTTAAATAACAAAAAAGATTGGATAAATAGACTTTAAATTTAAATCTATTATGTTTGAGTTTTTGTATGTGTCAAACCTTTAAAGTCTACAAAAGATGCAAGCAAAGAAATTGAGAACTTGACTACAAAGTGCTGCTAGTATACCAATAGTAATAAAAGCTTCCAAAAATTGTAAGGTTGTCACATTAGCATACTATAACGATTAAAAAAAAAATTAAGTCAAACAAACTCTTACAAAAAAAAAGTTCAAAAATTGAAGGAAAGGCATCTATATGACTAACACTTGTAACTCATTTAATTAACCCTACAAATGAAGAAAAAAATTAACAAAATTCACGATATATCACATTAATCTGTAAATCATGTAGAAATTGAATAAAAAAGACATAATTTGATATTATTAAACAACTACACATAAATCAATGAGCAAATTATAAATCAAATGATCAATACCTACATCAAAAAATGTAGTGTAAATTAATTATTTCATAGCATTTTAAAATATCTTACTAAAAGAAATAATTAAAATCAAATTTGTAAGAACATGAGCATGTTTCCAAATAATCAAGGAGAATATAGTTCCAATTAATCATTTATTCAGTTCAAATATTCAATTCTAACTGGAGACCTTTAGCTTTTCTTGGTCGTGAGTTATTTATATAGTTTAACCAAATAGTCATAAAGTAATTCTTATTCAACATATATCCCATGTCAACATATTTATGTGGAAATATATTCAAAAGCATAATCAACCAAATTGCACCAAATGCTTATGATTGATTAACAATGCTATTGTAGTGAAGTTGTAATTAACAATGAACCCAAAATAGTTAGATTATCTTAATTTTTGTCAAATTGTACATTTGTTGCATTAGTGGACCCTTTTGTCTTTAGGATTAATAAGTAGAAATTAAGGCTAAATATCTTAAATTTTTAATTGTATATAACTCTATGAGAAAGTGATTATTTCATGCAAATTAAACAAACTTTTAAAGCCAAAATAAACATTTTCCCATATTGGATTCTCATATTTTTCATTTGCGATTTTCTTCTAAGCATGCATCTTGGTGTCTCCAAAATGTTGCATGATTAGCAATAATCTTATAGCCTAATATAAGTGCTTTAAGGGCTCTGATTTTTTGTTGATATGCTACCATTTAATAACATATCAGCTTTCAAGTGCCACATAACATTACCACGAGAGCAGAAGTTTTTTTTTTTTCAAAATGTATAATAATGCATCATCAATGCCACGTGACATATGAGATGATGTGGCATATCATATGTCATTTGACACAATTAATGTGCTTTTGTCATATGAACATGTAATTAGAGAATAACAGTTGGTAAAAAAAATATTTATGCAAATTTTAGTAATTAAATAAAAAAATTTAATAATTATGTGATTATTTTTAAAATATGATCAGAACTGATGAACAATTATGTATTTTACCCTTAAAAAATATCCCTTTTGAAACTTGTGAAGCATGCAAAATGGTTCAATGTTAAAAAAGGAAAAATATTCTATTAATACGACTCGTATAGCAAATTTACTCATAAAATAGAATATAATGCAAATTTGATAATTATAAATGAATGTATCTGTAAAATTAATGCATTATTAAAAAATATTGATAAAAAAATTACTCGAAAAGAACCGTCAAACATTCTTCTCGTTGATTCAATTTAATTATACGACATAGATAAACAGATGGTACTTAAAAATTGGTTGAACAAATATAGATGTGGATGAAAGTGAAATCAACGAAGAGGCAAAATGAATGGAGGTGAAGATAGAAAAGAAAATCTAATTAACTTCTAATTTTAAGGTAGAGAGAAGATAAAATAATAATGAAGAAAGATAGGCCCGTTCTTGACTGTTAGATATAATAAAAATCAATGACCAGTAAAACTTCTAATATTTCTTCCTTATATATATATATATTGGTAGATTTAAATTTCTTTTAGTGTCCACTTATAATATATATATATATATATATCTATATATATATATAACTGATTATGAATTTATCAATTTTATTAACAAAAAAGGTGTTCAAAGAAAAACTTTGAAGTGCTCAAAAAATTTTTTCTTTTCTAAATTTTTTAGGATGTTTATAATCACCTATTTTAAAAGATATATATATATATATATATATATAGATGTTGGGGCGTTTTTTTTTTCCTCTATTTCATTTGCTCTAATGAGAACTGAGAAGCGTATTTGTGAAGTGGAAATTTAATTATGGGTGTGTGAAAATTCCCCAATGGACACTCCATTTGCCAGAAACTGAAAGATTGTAATTCTGAATATCAATTTCATGTACTATAGACGACGACATAGTAGGCCACCAAATTCTTTTCTTCTTTTGGCTTTTTCCTTTTGATTTTTGCATGCTTTGTTTTTTTTTTTTTTTTTCTTTTTTGGTGATATATATGTGCCATAAATTCAACGACTCCAACCCCACATGGTTTTAACGCAGTCTTTTTCGCCATTACCAATCACTTTTCTTTTCTAATCCAATCAAAAGGTTTCTTTTCTGATTTCATTCATATATTTATTGTTTTAGGGGTACAAATAAAAGTTAATATAATAGCAATTAGTTTATAATTTGATTATCAAGCCTATACATATTTCAGAAAGAATAGGCCATCAGTGACAGTTAGAACTAATTAAAAATTTCCATCTACAACTTAAATATACTAATATATTATGATTAATATTATTATTGCCTTTCCTCTCAAATCTCTATCATCAATGTAAAGGATTTTCAAACCAGTTTATCTTATTACCTAATTTACTATTCAGTTTGCCACTCTCTCATTACGTGCACTACTTGGCTTCCTACTTTTTTTCTCGCATCAAGTTCCACTTTAAATTATATCATTACTATTTATTGCTAGTTTAATTAAACAAAATAATTTTAAATATATACGATAATATGATACAAAAATAATATAAAAATATATAAATGATACAATTTAAAATTTCAATAAAATTCATGTAATAATTTGATAAAAATGAAAGCATAATAATATAAATTATAATACGATAATATTTATATTTTATATTTATTTCATATAAAATAAATATAATATAAATATATAAATTATCAAATCTAGTAATCATATATATATTTTATTACAACATACATAGTTATCAGATAATATTTGCTGACGTGGATGCTTATATGGACAATTTCTTTTTTTGACACGTAAGATAATTTCTAAAACTTCTTATTATGATGACACATAAGATATTTATTAATTTTAAATTATTCATAAAACATATATTTCAAAATTTATTAAATGATCTGAAATTTTTAAAATTTAATCAAAAACCAATTTAAATTCCAATGAAATTTTTTTCTCTTGTACATCATCTCATCTTAATTTAAAACTAATTTTAAAATAATTTATCTATTTTAATTTATCTATAGTTAATATGATTATTTAAATTTATCACAACTTTTAAAAATATTATTTAATATCTTTAATATTTTTTATAACAATCCTTACTTTATCCTCAACTTTTAAATATATTAGTTATAGATAAATATAATTTTGATAAAGAATCCATTAGCTTTTAAAAATATTTTTCCTTTTAAAGATAGATAGATGCATGTTCGACAATTAATACCCACCACCATTACTTGATGGCGTATCTAACCTATAAACTCATACTGCAAACAAGTGTGGTTAAATAGTTAATTAGTGGAGCAAAATGAGATTGAATTTTTTTAGTTATTAATCTAGGGATTGAATTTTTAGGCTATTAATCTACATCTATTGAACCTTTACTCCTTTAATCGATTCACTCAATCAAGTAATTTTTTTATCTTTCACCTCTTATTTATTCAGTGTTTAGGGTATAAAATTTGTACGAAAATCTAAAAATATTTTTATTTATTTATTTTAGTCCATAATCAGATGTAGTCATGTGCAGGCTAGTAAAAAGAATCATCAAGAAGGAGTTGAAATTTTGGCTCATTAGTTTTTGAAGAAGTTGATACCTTTATTTAGAATTTCCAAGGTCCTTTTATCTTTTTTCTTTTCTAATTGATTTTAACTTCTAGGTATTTCTTAAACTTTTTAAAATTTTTAGCTTCTGGGCAAGGAATGGTTGTGGAGACTTTCTCTAAGTACTCACCTTTTAGAGGTTTTGCTATCAGGAACATACACCATGGCTGTTGGTGTCATCAAAATTGTTGAAAGAAAGACCCATTAGTGCCAAGGTCACCAAGTTGTTGCCAAGAAAGATGGAAAGAAAATGAAATTGCATTTGGGAGAGATTTATCACAGCTAGGATAGTTGTCATCTAATACCCCAACCCAAATGATAATTGGGCTAGACTATTACTAAAGCCCATAAGTTAATCAGGAGGTTAATGACTAAAGAAAAAGTGGTTGAGTGTTTTAACCAGAGAAAAACCTAATATTATGAAATAGAAAAGAAAATATGAGTTATTCTTCCCTTTCTTTCCTCAAGGTTAGAGAGCATGAAAAACCAAGTTGGAGATTCAAAATCAGAGACTACAATCAAGTTAATCCCATAAATGTGAGTATATGCCCTCTTTTTATATAAGAAAAAATATCATGTTGATTGCTATTATATAAAGTTAAAGTTTTGAGAGAAAAACCAAAAAATTATGAAATTTTCATTAATCTTTATGATCTATTTGGGTAAATTATTGGATTTGTTTATTTCATGTTCTTAAGATTTATTGATGATTATTGAATGGGGTTTAAAGGTTGAAAGTGGGGATTTGAATTTTTAAATTTTGAAGGAGAAATTTTATTTTTAGATGAGATGCTATGATCTATAATAGTGAATCAAATAGAATTTTGTATTAATGGATAGGTTATTGCTATGATCATTATATATTGTTAGAAAGCATGTTGAATCTACTTTCTAATGAAATAAATGGAAGTTGAATCTAAATTTGTACGAATAGTTGTCTAATTTTTACTTAAGGATATACAGGCTGTAAAGTAATAGCAAGAGTTGAATTATGAAAATTGTCTTAATTTTTATACAAGGAATTAAAGGAATTACATATTAAGCCATATATATTTGGAAGCTTATTGAGTCTACTTTCCAATAGAACAAGCAGAATTGAATTTGGAGTTTCCTATGAATAAATGTGTAATTTTTATTAGAAGATTACATGCTCTCTGGCAGCAACATATGACATGGATTTCAAAAATTACTATAATTAATCTACAAGGAATTACTAGGTGGGCCATATATGTTAGAAAGTTGTCAAGTCTAGTTTCTAATGCATTAAATAGATCTTAATTATGATTTGGTTATATTGAGATATGGCCATTTTAATGAAAGGAGGTCAGGCAGCCAATATTAGTCAGTTGAGTTAACTTTTGTATAACTTAAATGTGTTTTGGTATCATTGGTTTTGAAATGGGTTGATTAATTTCTATTATGTTGAAATTAACTTGAATAGGCCATTAATTATTTGTGAGGGAAAAACTAAGTGGTGGAATAAAAAGAGATAAGTAGAATCTCATACACTTTGCTATTTTTCGAATCTATGTATATATGTATGTTTAAATGGTTTATTTCATTATTTTTTATGTATGAAAATAGGATCAAGCATGTGATTATTTTATGTTTCTCTATATAACAATGGATCATGCTTATGAATGCAATGAGAAAATGATTTATGTTTAAAAAATTTTTATGATAGCTACGTTTTTACATCCTTGAAAAGTGAGATCATTGACACTAGAATAGTTCTATGGCCCTGCCTAACGGGTAATAGTAATTAGCATAGACATGATCATATGACCCTACTAACGAGTTTATAATAGTTAGCGTAAGGCCTTGGCTAATGGATTATAATAGTTAGCAGTGATTATAAGGATGAATTATCGATACGACTAATGTCACGGTTTAACTGTGATCGTTGCTAATATAAACTAACGATGAACTAATGATTTATGATAATGATGTTTATGATGACTTTAATGATTGATCCATGATTTGATTTGATTACGATATTTGAATGGTAGCGTATTTTGCAATGATTTATGAATTGACATATTTTGATATTGATTTAATGATCTACGAAATGTTTGACACAATGATGATTTTGAAAATATTTTGACATTATGATTTGACAATGTTTTGAATGATCTATATAATATGTATGAAAATGATCACTTAATCCGATAAGGTCTATAAGCCATACTTGCTTGAG